>CM070010.1:28056921-28604503 GCA_036247105.1 Cirrhinus mrigala
CTTTAAAAAAACTAACTGATCCCAAACTTTTGAAAGAAATTGTTAGATTAGATGTTTGAAAAACTACTATAACAAAAACAAATATATTTTATATTTATCACAATTTTGTTACATAAATTGTCATGTTTATTTAATATATATTTCAAAATAATTGTAAATAATTAAGAAATAGAAACTTAGTTTGTTGGAGATGTACTTATGGTATTGTTTATTTACTAATCCATCTTTTTATCAACTCATGTTTTTTTTTTCCTTGTTGTGATACCTATAAGATAAATTTGGTAAACAAGTTCATTTAAAAGATCAAATATCTTAATTTATCACATTTAAGTTACATTTTTAATCACATTTTTTTTAATGTTCAGAACTTTTTTTTGTATTTAATTTTGACGTCTATTGTCCAAAACAATAAAATTGCAAATTTTTGTAGTCTAGTTTATTTACTCCTGATGTGCAGTATAAAACTAAAACTGATGTATTTACAGAGATGTTGCGCACAAGGTGAATTCACTTGGACAGCGAGAAACGTCGATGCAGCTGGCTGTGGTGGCCTGTGGAGAGAGACACGGAGAAGCTGTCAACATGCTCAAGACCGCAGCGGTGCTCAGCAGCCGAGCCTTGAGATTTCACATCTTTGCAGAGGAACAGTTACACTCCAACATTAAAACAGCAGTCAGTATGAGCCAACTGTCTTTTCTGACATATGCATGCATGCACATCTACATTTGTTACACAAGGACACATCTCCCCAGTGTTAAAAGAGATCCATGCCAGTGGATCCTCTGCAGTGAATGGGTGCCGTCAGAATGGGAGACCAACTTTATAACTTCAAACCATTGCTTCTATCTAAAATATGAGTCTTCTTTCCATAATATTGCTTTCTCCACTGAAAAACTGAAAAAAAATATGCACAGAAGTACTGTTTTTTTTTTTACTTTAAAATTAGGGTTTAAACACCTTAAACACCTTAATGATAGATTTGTTTTAAACGCACAGCTTTTGCTTCAGAAGACATTAACTGATGAACTGGAGTCGTGTGAATTACTTGTGTTTTATTGTGATGTTTTTATCAGCTGTTTGGACTCTCATTCTGACGGCACCCATTCACTGCAGAGGATCCGTTGGTGGACAAGTGATGTTAAATTTCGCTAAACTTCTCCAAATCTGTTCTGATGAAGAAACAAATTCATCTACGTATTGTAAAGACTGAGGATTGATGCATTTTTAACAAATGTTCATTTTTGAGTGTACTGTTCCTTTAATCTGCTACTGAAAGAGATGAAAGATTTACTCTTTTCCAATCCATTTTCCAGCTGGATTCCTGGCCAGCTTTCATCCGAGCGAAATTCAGCTATGTTGTTCACCCCATTTCATTTCCCCATGAGAACCATGAAGAGTGGAGTCAGCTTTTCAAGCCGTGTGCATCACAGAGACTCTTCTTACCGGTGAGCATTACTGTGGTTTAAAGCAATTTCAACAGCATGTTTAGTTTAAAACATCTACAACTATTTTAAGCAAAAGCTGATTTTTTTTGGCTTGATTATGTCTGAAAAGGTTACAGTGAGTGCACCAGATAATGCTGTGCAGCTTTCCTTCTATGGATTTCTAAAAGTAGAAAATGTAACATTGCAGTTTCACAAACGAATTCCTTTCTTTTCTCTACAGATGATTCTGAAGGAGGTGGACTCCTTAATTTATGTGGACACCGATGTCCTCTTCCTGCAGCCTGTAGAGCTGATCTGGGACATGTTGACGCATTTTAACTCCACACAGTTAGTAGCCATGGCACCAGAGCATGAGGAGCCGCGGATTGCCTGGTATAGTCGTTTCTCCCGGCATCCGTATTATGGAAAAACTGGAATCAACTCTGGTGTCATGCTGATGAATTTGACCCGAATGCGAGTGGCACAATTCAAGGTGAGTTTGGAGGGCCGGACCCTAAAGTTTCTTCCTTTAGGTGAGGTCAGATGCACCTGGACACATGCAGAAGCGCTCAATCCGGATGCTGCCATCTTGTTTCAGAGGTTTCATTAGGCCAATCATGTGGGCTGAAAATGTCATGTGACATTCTATATGCGACCCTGGACCACAAAACCAGTCATAAGGGTCAGTTTTTTGAAATTAAGATTTATACATCATCTGAAAGCTGAATAAATAAGCTTTCACTGATGTATGGTTTGTTAGGATAGAACAATATTTGGCCGAGGTAAAACGATTTGAAAATCAGGAATCTGATTTTCTCAAAATATTGAGAAAACTGCATTTAAAGTTAACCAAATGAAGTTCTTAGCAATGCATATTAGAAATCAAAAATTAAGTTTTGATATATTTACGGTACATGATTTTTACTTAATATCCTAATGATTTTTATGTATTTTTGGCTATTGCTACAAATATACCTGTGCTACTTAAGACTGGTTTTGTGAAACAAACAGAAAGAAAAAAACATTTAAAATCTCATTTAATCTAATTAAAAAATAATAATAATAATAATAATATATATATATATATATATACATATATATATATATATATATATATATATATATATATATATATATATATATATATATATATATATATATATACATAAAATACTGACAAAAATACTGAAAATAAAATAAGAAACTGTTCATTGTACAAGGCAAAAAAATGTTTTATTTTATTTTAAATAACATATATATATATATATATATATATACATATATATATATACATATATATATATATATATATATATATATATATATACATAAAATACTGACAAAAATACTGAAAATAAAATAAGAAACTGTTCATTGTACAAGGCAAAAAAATGTTTTATTTTATTTTAAATAACATATATATATATATATATATATATATATATATATATATATATATATATATATATATATATATATATATATATATATTAATCAAAAATTATATATATATATTTTTTTTCTTTTTTCTTTTCTTCTTTTTTAAATCAAAAATAATAATAATGATAATAATAATAATATTTACCTAAGTAATATAAAGATATATATTTTAAGTTTGGAGTTTTGGTTTTTTTTTTAAATATATTTTTGAAAGTCTCTTTCAAAACTAAATTTTTAATAATTAAAAAAAATGCAGTAAAAACTGTATTATTGTGAAATATTATTACAATTTTAAATAACTGCTTTCTATTTTAATATACTTTAAAATAGAATTTATTCCTATGATGCAAAGCTGAATTTTCAGCAGCCATTATTGCAGTCTTAAGTGTCACATGATCCTTCAGAAATCATTCTACTATGCATATTTGGTGCTTAAGAAACATTTAATATTATTTTCAACATTGTTTATATTGAAAAAAGTATGTTTAAATAAATTTAGATAAAAAAAAAAATCATGCTCTAGTCAATCATCTGTTTATGACTCCATCTTAATGTTTTTTTAACATGTTGTAATTACACTTCAGTCCAGAAGAGGGTAGTAAAAGTCTGTATTTTTTGGCTCCTGCCTAGAGATTGTTACATACTCTGTTCTTTTTTTTCTTTCGCTCTGTGTGTACAGAATGACATGACCTCTGTTGGTCTGCACTGGGACGAGCTTCTGATGCCTCTGTTGCAGAAGTACAAGCTTAACATAACCTGGGGTGATCAAGATCTGATTAATATCATCTTCCATTACAATCCAGGTAAGGCTTTCTGGATTTCATTCATTCCTTATAGTTTTATTCCCTTTCAAGTCTCTAACAGATGTATGTGTTCACCCAGAAATGGTATTTACCTTCCCCTGCCACTGGAACTACCGTCCTGACCACTGCATCTACGGCAGCAACTGCATCCCGGCAGAGGAAGAGGGCGTTTTCATGCTACATGGCAACAGAGGAGTGTTTCACAGTGACAAACAGCCTGCCTTCAAGGCTGTATATGACGCTTTCAAACATGTGAGTTGTATTCTTCTTAGTTACAACTAGCGGAACTTTTAGCATAACCTTTTTGTTTTTTTCCAATCAGTTGTCCTTTCAAAGCTGATAAATCACTTTTTACTTGTTTCTGGCAGTACACATTTGGAGAGGATCTCGTAACATCATTTTTGTTACCACTAGAGGAGGCGCTCAATGGAACCACTCATACATACTGTGGGAAAGTTAGTCATTTCTTTACCAGAGGACTTGGAAAGTCTGTATGGACGATCCAGAGAATGACTCCAGCCGGTGGCTGAATCGTGATGTTGTCACAGAACAATGACTGAAATGTATTCTCCGAGACTGGGTTGAACAGTCACTGCTCTTCCAGTCAAATCCGTGCAATGTTATTGCTGAACGTTCAGTTCGATGAATGGGTTGAATGATGAAATATGAATTTAAACTGATACTTCAGACAAAAGGAAGGTGCCATTTTCATGTCTTAAAAGTTAAAGGGAGAGTCAAAAAATGTAATTGTCATTATTTATTCATCCAAATGTCATTTCAAACCTGTATGACTTCATTTCCAGGAACAAAATAAGCCAAATTTTTTGTTTCATATATATAGCTATTGTATGATTTAAAGGGATAGTTCATCCAAAATTGAAAATTCTGTCATTAATTACTCACCCTTGTATCGTTCCAAACCCATAAAACATTTGTTCATCTTCGGAACACAAATTAATATATTTTTGATTAAATACGAGAGCTTTCTGACCCTGCATAGACAGGAATGCAACTGACATGTTCAAGGCCCAGAATGGTAGTAAGGTTACGAAAATACTTTAACACTCAACTTTCTATGCAGGTCAGAAAGCTCTCGGGTTTCATCAAAAATATCTTAATTTGTCTCAAGATAAACAAAGGTCTTACGGGTTTGAAACGACATCAGGGTGAGTAATTAATGACATAATTTTCATTTTTTGGGTAAACTATCTCTTTAAATCAGACAATACACACAATCATACAACTATACTTCTAGTTTGACTTACAACAAAAACTATTGTGCACAAATTATGTGGACTACTATTATAATTCTTTTATAGTGCTTTTGGATGTACTGTTCCTTTAAGACTGATATTGAATGTACTGCAAGATGTGATAGCATCAATTGGGAAATACTTGAAAATGTAAATACTGTATTTTACATAATGTTCATATGAAATAAAAATATATATCACTAAATAAAGTTTGTGACCATCACTTTAATTCCCCACCGAGGAACTACTGAAGCGATGAGGAAAAATAATAAAGGAATTTTTCCATTAAAAAATTAAAATTTGCTGAAAAGTTGTTTCTTTTGTTGGAACAGATTTAGAGTAGTTCAGCTTTACATCATTTGCTCACCAGTGGATGAATATGAATGTGTGCCGTCAGAAGAGTGCAAACAGCTGATAAAACATCACAATAATATAAAAGTATAATATCCAGCTTATTTTTCCTGTATGAGTGGGCGCGGTGATTCATAAACGAATGAGTCTAGCTTCCGGTCTCATCCGCATCACGTTATTTTTAGCTGTACGAAACAGCTCATTTTGCTGCTTGATATTGCAAATTGGTGTGTCTTGCCAACGTATTATCTTAATTATGAACACACTGGTTCGTAGTGCAAACAGTTTCACCGTTTACTGCACGTTGTTATTCTTCTCGTCATTTCCATATAGCGGCTAATAAACCGGAAGTCTCGCCCATAGGCGTTCTTCCGCGTTGCAGAATAATGTGGATACACACATAATCTACATTACGCCAGTCCTTTAACTAACGTCTTATGAGGTGAAAAGCTACATGTTTGTAAGAAACCAATCCATCATTACGACGTTTTTAACTTAAAACCGTTGCTTCTGGCCAAAATACGAGTTCATAATCCATAATAATGCTTCCTCCAGTGAAAAACTCGTAACAAAAACTCATTTACATCTCGGATGGCCTGAAGGGTGAGTGAATTTTCATTGTTGGGTGAACTATTATTTTAAACCAATCGTTTTAGAAGCAACAGAGGGATTTTAATACGAACTACAAACTGAAAATATGGAGTTTTAACATTTTAGGTTATTTTTTAGAAAATTAGATAAAGCTGATGGAACATTTTGCATTTGTAACGTGATATTTCGAAATGAAACAGCGTGTTCAGGAAAAATAATAATGTGGGGCAGAAACGGATTAGATATTTACTGTCAAATACACGTATTTTCTGTGAAGTCTCAATTTATTTGATACGAATATAATCCAAACTCTACTTTTTTGCATTAAAAAAAGTTAGACTTTCCTCCACCAGGGTGCAGCATTGATTCAGTTCATTATGAATACAGGCAGAGTCTTAGAGTCATTACAGTGGCTTTGTTCTGTGATCACATAACACAACAGTAAATACTGAACCACATCCCAACAATATTTTTTCCAACTTATAACAGACTGAGACAGAAAAAGTGGAAATTTGAGGTAATTTAAAACACTACTCTGTTAAAGCTCTTGGAATACAAAAAAGAAGAAATGGCCCTGGGAAGTTTCTATAATGAGAACAACGATTAAGATATCATTACTTGGCAACCCCTTAAAGCCATAGATGTTAATGACAGAAGGAAGACCTAATTTATTTATAATACAGAAGCTGACCTGCATATGGTTCATTTGAAGTATCAGCATCCTGTGCTTGAAGGTCGTGATGACTTCACAGACTACAGGATACATTGAGGAGACTGATGTCATGTTTCATAGTTACATCTCATGGATCAATGTAGCAGCAAATAATCCATGTTTGGACCACCTGAGGCACAAGAGCTGATTTACAAGGATGTGCAGGTCAGAGGCTAGACTTGATAGAACAATAATGAGGGCCTGTAGGTGGTCGTCCTCTTGGATCTGACAAGCAGGATGATGATACCAGGAATCCATATTCCAGCATTTAAAGAGAACAATAATGGTGATTTATTTGTTTGATCAATTCACCTCTTTCATGAAAATAAATGGTACATCAATTACATAAATCAAAAAGAAAACATTTGCCTTGAATACCTGCGAAGTTGTATATTTACTGATCTTCTAAAATTATGATATTGATTTCTGTAATTGTATTTTATTTTATTTTATATTATTTTGAGTAAGGTAAAACAATTGGATGATGACATTCAGGGCCTTTTGGTAAAAGACTAACAGGATTTGTCTTAATTAAAATTACTATTATAATCTCTCTTTCTCTTTAAAGTTGTTAAAACATTACATTAAAAAGCATAAATAGATAGACAAAATATAAAACTAACAATAAAACAAAACCATAAATAAATGAATAAACAAAAAAGTTACATTAAATAAAAAAAATATGAAAACAATAAATAAATAAATAACATTAAATAAAACAAATAAATAAACTAACATTAAATAAAATATAAAACTAACAATAAATAAGAAAACTAATATTGAATGATGAAATATTGTGATGAAAACGAACATGAAATAAATAAATAAATAATCATTTTTTAATTAATTAAAAAATATATTAATCTTAAATAAATAAAAATTACATAAACAATAACCAAATAAATAAACTAACATTAACTAAATAAATAAAATATGAAAACTAACAATAAATAAATAAGAAAACTAACATTAAATAAATAAATAAAATATTAAACTAACAAAATAATTAAGTTAAACAATTATAATTAAACATTAATTAAATATGAAGCTTACAATAAAGAAATAAGAACACTAACACTAAATAAATACAACTGAAAATTAACCATAAATAAATAAGAAAAATAACATTAAATAAATAAATAAAGAAAGAAAGAAAACTAACATTACATAAATAAATCTAACATAACTCTAAAAAAAAAAAAATGAAACTAACAATAAATAAACTAACATTACATAAATAAAATATGAAAACTAACAATAAATAAATAAATGAAAACTAAAGCTAAATTAATAAGAAAACTAACATTAAATAAAATATAAAATTAACTAAAAATAATAAATTAGAAAACTAACAATAAATAAATAAATAAATAATATATGAAAACTAAAGTTAAATTAATAAGAAAACTAACATTAGATAAAATATAAAATTAGCTAAAAAAATAAATAAGAAAACTAACAATAAATAAATAAATTATAAAAAAAAAACTAAAGTTAAATAAATAAGAAAACTAACATTAAATAAAATATAAAATTAACTAAAAAAATAAATAAGAAAACTAACAATAAATAAATAAATCAGTAAATAAATAAAACTAACATTAAATAAATAAATAAGAAAACTAACATTTAATAAATTAAATATGAAAACAATGAATAAATAAGAAACACTGAATAAAAAAATAAAATATGAAAACTATGAAAAGCACAGACAAACACCATTCCAAAGTTTACTGTATGCTTCTTGCATCTTGATGCAAACTAACATGAATTCCATGTTTTAAACTCAATTTTTATACGCAAGTTTTTAATACGCAAGTTTAATACTGATTTATTGCAGATATCAGAAATGATGCAACCTAATCCATTTGTTAAACAGTTCTAAACATTATTTTTTCCTAATAAAACATTTATTGACATCTCCTTTCATAGTTTGCCATTATACTCTTTACATCCATGTCCACTCTTTATCGCTTCAGTTCATGGACGGGAGATAAACATGCAGTCTAAAACAAAAATCTGTGGCTCTATTGTCCATTTCCTTGTGTGTGTCCTCCATCAAACCCTGCCTGTCTGAATCAGCCGCTCGTTTACAATGGCTCCTCTATCTTTGCTTTCCTTTCCATCATTTCTCCCTTGGACAATATTTACCTCAAGTGGCAACAAATAGATGGTTTTTTCAGCTCGAAAGAAAAGCAGCCTGCGGTTTGGTGAAAGAGACCTTATCTCTCATTCCTATTTCCCCCCAGTGAGCTTTTCAATTAGGTAATTACAGTCATGTGAAAGGAGACTAGGCAGAGAGCCCCGCTGCATTGTGGGAGCACCTGTCCCCCCACAGACGCCAATTACCTGGCACGCAAACCGTCCCCATTGTGTGGGCGCTCGGAGGGGTTCGAGTCTGCAGGAAGTGCAAACCCAGCCAATGTGGCGTCTAATCAATGGGCGAGCGGCGGCTGTGAAACAGGTAGATGGGAAGAGAAATAAATGAGCGGGTTGCTTTTCTCACTCGCTTATTTATGCATTTGTATTCAGATTGGAAGCGCACAAACGCGCCGTGAAACTTAGAAACACATTGCGGGACTGGGATTAACATTACGCTATAAATTTATCACAATATTTCCTTTGCGATGGGCATTGTGTGGTGTCATAGTTGTCGTTCAAAAAGAGACAGAACACTCAAAAATGCAAAAAAGTGTCATTTACTTACCCACGAGACAGGAAATAAGTACAATAACACTAGAGGCGGTAAAACAGCGAGTACTTGTAATCATTTTCGCAAACAGTTATGATTACAGCTCCATATGTTTCGCTTTCCGGATGTAACAACGCTTGCTCAGTAGCTCAGCCAGCACAGAACTGGACTCAGGATGTGGAATTCTTGGGTACGAATCCCATGAAAAACATGACTCACGATGAAAGAGCTGAAAGATTAAACAAATAAATAAAATATATAGACTAGGAACAAAATGAATAAACTAACAATAAATAAATAATTATAAAAACTAACATTAAATAAATAAACAAATAAGTAAAATATGAAAACTAACAATAAAACACAAATAAATAAGAAAACTAACATTAAATAAATGAAGAAAACTGTCATTTAATAAATAAAGAAAATACGAAAACTAACAGTAAAACAAAAAATAAAACAAAACTGAATAAATAAATTAGATAACCAACATTAAAATAAATAAAATACGGAAACTAACAATAAATAAATAAATAGACAATAAACCAACAATAAAACAGTAAATAAACAAACAAATAAACAAACAATAAGAAAACTAACATTAAATAAATAAATAAAATATGAAAACTAACAACAAAACATAAGTCAATAAATAAAGAAAACTGTTATTAAATAAATAAAGAAAATATGAAAACTAACAATAAAACAATAAATAAAACAAAACTGAATAAATAAATTAGAAAACTAACATTAAAACAAATAAAATACGGAAACTAACAATAAATAAATAAATAGACAAGGAAAATAACATTAAATAAAAAAAACAACAACAATAAAACAATAAATAAACAAACAATAAGAAAACTAACATTAAATAAATAAATAAATATTAAAACTAACAAGAAACATAAACTAAAATAAAAGAAAGAAAGAAAGAAAATATTAAACTAACAATAAATAAATAAATAAATAAGAAAACTAACATTAAATAAATATGACAATAACATTAAATAAATAAAGAAAATGTGACAAACAACCAAACAATAAATAAATAACATTAAATAAATAAATAAATAAATAAAGAAGCCTAACAATAAAACATAAATAAATAAATAAATAAATAAATAAATAAACTTACATTAAATAAATAAACTAATAATAAATAAAATACTAAACTAACAATAAATAAATAGGAAAACTAACATTAAATAAATATATAAATAAATAATGACAACATACAGCAAACAATAAATAAATAAGAAAACTTACAATAAATAAATAAACATGCATTAAATAAATAAGAAAACTAACATTGAATAAATAAAATGACAAAAAATAACCAAACAATAAATAAATAAACTAACATTAAATAAATAAATCAAATATTTAACTAACAATAAATAAATAAATAAGCAAACTAACATTACATAAATGTGACCACAAACAAACAAACAATAAATAAATAAGAAAACTAACAATAAATAAACTAACATTAAATAAATAAAGAAGCCCGATAATAAATTAATAAATAAACTTATAATATGTTATACACAGTTATGATTACAGCTCCATATGTTTTGCTTTCTGGATGTAACAAGCTTGCTCGCTAACTCAGCCAGCACAGAACTGGATGCGAACTCCTTCGGTACGAATTCCGTGAAAAATACAATGAAAGAGCTGAAAAATGAGATATCGAAAAACAAGATAAAACCGCAAGCTAGCCATTGCATTTTTACGTCACATTTGCTATTGTTCATATTATCGGATAAGGTTTAGTTGTAGTGCAGATGATACGATATTTTAAAACATCACAGAGTTATAGCACCACTCAACGGTAGTCAGAACTGCATTTACATGTACAAAACCAATGTCACATAAAACGTACCATAAGTTCATCTGTTCCGGTGAAAAAAAAACCCAAACACTCTTTTAGCGCCACTCAGTGGATATTTCACATCGAATATGTCACGAAACCTACATGGCGGTACTTTCACGTCTTACACACACTGGCAAATTAGACTAAACGAGCTGAGTAGACACAATCAACAATAAACAGACAAACAAGCAATCTCTTACTGCAGAAAACACCTTGAAACTAAAAGAAATACATCAGTGATGAAGCCATTTCCTTCAATACGTCTCACAAATGTCAGTATTCATCATTGTGCTACTGAATGTATGTGCTTATGCTGACTTGAATAGACGTCTCTTCTCTCTTACTGTATGTGGAGCAAGAGACGCCTTCTGTCTCCCAAGTGAGCCAATTTACGCTCGAGTCCACTTCATTGTGTGCTGTATCGATTCAGTTTGAACTCTTTTCCCTGATAAAGAAGCCCAGTGAGCTGGATGCAGATGTCTGCGGGGTGAGATGGCAGGGAAATCTCATTCAGGAAATGAGAGTGAAACTCAACCTGTGGGCTTCAAGGTGGCAAAACATGTCAGTCAGCTGCCTCAAATCGTTATTTAAGCGTATGTCACAACCTACTGCTGTGAGATTGCATTTGTTATATTAAACAAATGGAAATTATTTTTTGTTGAAAAAGGAGAGGACAATTCCTTCAAGATACTACGAGTAAATATTGGTGCTGTGGCTGCTACCTGAGCAGCCAAAAAAAAAAAAAAAAAAAAAAAAGCAAGGACATCTTCAGGAAGACAGACTCGCTTTGATCTGAGTTAAAGCTGAGAGGCACTAGGTCTGACAGGTTATATAACTTCCCTTTTTGTGACTTAGTTCGTGACTGTATGTCGGGATGGGGGAAAGGAAAGGGAAAGTGAGTGAAAAATCAACCTAATCAACATGATTAAAAGTCTAAAATGAAATTTTAAAAGTAAACTTGTTAATAGGTAATGAAGAAAAATGTGATGTTCATGTCTCGAAATAAAAATGGAAAGTGTATATTTTGGTACATAAATGGTCATCATTCAAGTTTTCCACCATAAATGTGTAGTTTATAATTTCTATTTATAACCACTTCATTTAAAGCAATATATAAATATAATATAATAATGATGTATATAATAATGATATAAAATAATGCAAAAATAATGATTGTTTAAAAACAAGTTTCCTGAACACTCCACCTTTCTAGCATATATAATATAATATAATATAATATAATATAATATAATATTAGAAATTATCGAAATTATAATATAATATAATAGAAATTATCACCAGGTGAAACTGCAAAAATAATGATTTCTTTTTTCAAACAAGTTTCCTGAACACTCCACATTTCTAGCATATATAATATAATATGATATGATATATAATATAATATAGAAATTATCACCAGGGTGAAACTGCAAAAATAATAATTATTTTTAAACAAACTTTCTGAACACCTTTCTAGCATATAATATAATATAATATAATATAATATAATATAATATTAGAAATTATCACCAGGTGAAACTGCAAAAATAATAATTATTTTTAAACAAACTTTCTGAACACCTTTCTAGCATATAATATAATATAATATAATGTAATATAATATAATATAGAAATTATCACCAGGTGAAACTGCAAAAATAATAGTTGTTTTAAAACAATATTCTTCAACACTCTAGCTTTCCAGCATAATATAATATAATATAATATAATATAATATAATATAATATAATATAATATAATAATATGGATATTATCACCAGGTGAAACTGCAAAAATAATAGTTGTTTTAAAACAATATTCTATAACACTCTAGCTTTCCAGCATAATATAATATAATATAATATAATATAATATAATATAATATAATATAATAATATGGATATTATCACCAGGTGAAACTGCAAAAATAATAGTTGTTTTAAAACAATATTCTTCAACACTCTAGCTTTCCAGCATAATATAATATAATATAATATAATATAATAATATGGATATTATCACCAGGTGAAACTGCAAAAATAATAGTTGTTTTAAAACAATATTCTATAACACTCTAGCTTTCCAGCATAATATAATATAATATAATATAATATAATATAATATAATATAATATAATATAATAATATGGATATTATCACCAGGTGAAACTGCAAAAATAATAGTTGTTTTAAAACAATATTCTTCAACACTCTAGCTTTCCAGCATAATATAATATAATATAATATAATATAATATAATATAATATAATATAATATAGAAATTATCACCAGGTGAAACTGCAAAAATAATGATCGTTATCAAACAAGTTTCCTTAACACTCCACTTTTCTAGCATTAGTGAAATAGACAGTTTACATATTTTTTATTATGCATAATTATTCCATGTAATCACTCCATTATTAGGAGCTCATTAATTAATTAAATGTACGTAATGTATCTAAAAAGGCAATAACCTTTCAAAAGTCCATTTTTGTATCTTATTTACCCTTAAATGGTATCATTACTTTCTTGTTGAATACTGCCCAGATGACAGCTGTACCATTTTTTTTAAAAGTGAGGCATATCACATCACAGAACAGTACAATCACATTCCCAAACATTATCTACCCAATTGGTTTTCGAACCATTAAACCTTAAATGCACTTTGGTAAAAGCCACATCATTTAAACTCAGTAAAGCGAATGGTGTTATGAACACAAAGTATAATCATGTCTGATTTCAGCTGCGGATCCACATGAAGGGCGCAGAGGTTCAAAAAGTGCTGCGGTTGCCAAAACGGCGAGCATTCGCGTGATTCATAGGATCGTTGAAAAGAAAAAAACTCCACTGTAAATGCACACATGCTCTCACAGTGACTCAGACCCTTTCCATCTTCGTGTTAGGCAAAGGTAATTAAACTGTCACTTTCGCGCTTCAAAAAAGCAGCAGTCACCGCATTCCCCTAACGTCGAGGAATATCTGTCATTCGCGATGACTCCTGAATGGTTCATTTCCTTTTCTGAACCTTTGATTTGTGCGAAGACCCATGTCAATAAAGCACCCCCTCCTCTACATCGTCTCAAAATGAACATCTCCAATTAGACACGAGCAATCATTCATTTGATGACTTAGTGTTTACATTCATTGTCGCAATCTGTGCGAACGCGCGCTTGACAATTCGTCGTACCTTGTGGGAAATCTAACTCTTAATCACTGTATGAGCATAATTACGCCTCCTATGCGTTTATGCTAATAAACCCCTCACAATTTGGCACGGAGTGCCTCGGCTTCATCAAATTTAAGACAAGACAGATTAAAAACAGATAAAACCGCAACCTTTGTCATAAAAAAAAATGGTAGGAGTAATGAATTCACCGTCATTCAAAAGCCTTGAGTTAGCAGCTAGCGCTAGCTTAGCTTTGTATTTAGATCTTTTGTTCCTCAATGCGATTGACTCAAGCACACAAACAATAACATGAGACTTGAGGGGATTTCTGTGTTCGTTTGAGAAGGCTTGCGCAGGCTTTTGTTTCCATACCGTGCGCTACTATGCTACCGTCTCCCCCCTCATTAAATTAGAAATGAATAGGAAACAATTGAGCTATAATTGATAGGCCTCTCCGTTCGTTCTCCTCACAGACTCTCTTTATCAGCCGCGTAGTGACAAAAATCACAATGGCTGTCTTCTCCGCCACCTTTTCAGTTCATTCAGGCTTGGACTGGTACCATTGTTCTGGCCCGGACCTGATAAGGCAGCGATAATGTTAACCGGTTATCGCATTTGCAGAAAAGAGGGCAAAATAAAAGACCCGAGACAGCCAGCGAATTAGCGACTTTGATGAATCGTCGGTTTGAACACGAGAGATTAGCATACTGATTGGACTGATTATTTGTAATTGCGGTTGGAAGTGAAAGCGGGCCGCGCCGGATAGCACTGGTTTCTCTTCCAACCAAGCTTTGTAATGGCGTCGAATTAATCTTTCTTATCCTTCTCGCTCTGTTAATATTTCTGCAAATCAGGGTTTTTGTTTGAAAAATTGAATTGTGAAACGGCAGCATACGTTTTTTTCCCCGAGTACATACTTCAGGGGCTTCTCTGGGGTGGACACATGGCAGCATCTTGAGATGTGCGATAAGGGAAATCGACACGAATTTGGGCAAGTGTTTTCACCTGAGGTAGAGCGAGTGTCCTTCAAAGCCATCTGCTAGCATTTGCACCAGCTAATTAATTTGTCCTTCACAGGATGTGTCGGTACAGGCAGGGGAATACGGATCCTGACAGATGCCGAACACGAGACAGTCCTGACGCTCGAGGGGATGCTGTGTGCTGGGATATCGAGACACCTAGCAAGATTAATCAATCATGATAGTGCACGAAGTTGTTTTGAAGAAAGAGACACTCAAACCTGGGCCTTCAGCATCGGGTACATTTACATAATATTCCATTTCTTACACAGCCGACTAGTGGCAATCATTTCTTTGTGCGTTCTAGATGATTGATGTTTGGTTGGGGATGTCAATTGAAATCACAGCCTCTATCATCTCAGATACCACTAGGGAAACTGGCCAAGAGCATTATCATATATTACATTCTGTAAACAAGCTCTGCCTGTAGCACAAACCAGTGCAGATTGCATCTCCAGGATCCATTTATAGACACTTCCATCTACAGTGCTTGAAAAGTACCATGACAGATGACACTGGAGACAATAGAAAGAGGAAAATCAAGTCTGCCGTTCAACTTGCGAGTTGTTGAAAGAGTTACGCTCTCCGCTGGGATTTGGCAGGTATTCGTTTGTGCAATTCTGGCATTTCACACATTTGCACAAGCACATTCAGTGACAGCATTCTAACACGTTTTTAGTCCATGAAGTTAATTAAATGTTCAATGCAATCACATTAAACTAATTTGGAATTAAAGTTGTTGACTTTATGGTTGATATTTGCCATTTTACAACATTTAGGTCCTCTAAAATGCTGGAATATCATACTACTGTTATTATTTATGCCATGTCTTTATGTGATAGAAATAGTGAAAGTATGCTATTTTGAATTCAGATACTGTTTTTATGAGCGAGTCATTGAATCATTTATTCAACCTATTTGTTCAAAACACATTATTTATTTACCAAAGCCGAAGCTTCAAATAATCATAATCATCTAATTTTTATTTTGTTTGCTGTGATACATCTGAAACAAAAACGTACTATAAAATGATCTTACAATTGGGGCTGGGTGATTTGGCAAAAAAAATTAAAATCTCGATTTTATTTTAGAACGTTTGACCGATTCTCAATTATTAATTTTTTTATATATTTTTAGATTTTTAACTAGTCAACTTGAAAATATAACTACAACATAATTCAAGTAACTTTTTCTTTATTAACCCTCTAGTTAAAGAAAATTCTATTCCAAGTGCACCACGCATGAAGTTGTCAGCATGATGTAAATGTTAAACAAATCACTTGTTAAATATCTTTGCAGAAAAGATGCATGAACTACAACTACATCTTGTACAAACTTGTCTTATACATATTATATGTTCAAAATAATACTATGAAAATGCTTTAAAAAAAAAAAAAAAAAAAATCTCAAAAGTCAAGGTAATTCAGATTCAAAATGACTTAAAGGAGAAGTCCACTTCCAGAATAAAGATTTACAGATAAAGTACTCACCCCCTTGTCATCCAAGATGTTCATGTCTTTTCTTTCTTATGTTTTTTGAGGAAAACATGTCAGGATTTTTCTCCATATAATGGACTGCTATGGTGCCCCGAGTTTGAACTTCCAAAAGACAAGACGAGCGTTTGACATTAAAAGGTATATAAATTGTATTTTTTTAATGAAAATAACCGATCATTTCGCTAGATAAGACCCTTCTTCCTCGGCTGGGATCTTTTACAACCGCATTTGGGATCGTTTGAAGCCGCATTTAAACTGGATTTTGGAAGTTCAAACTCGGGGCACCATAGCAGTCCATTATATGGAGAAATATCCTGAAATGTTTTCCCCTAAATACAATTTCTTTATGACTAAAGAAAGAAAGACATGAACATCTTGGATGACAAGGGGGTGAGTGCATTATCTGTAAATTTTTGTTCTGGAAGTGGACTTATGGAAGTGGAAAGGTATAACACCAGTAGACTATTATTAACTATAAATGTTCTGTAAAAACAATGAATAGCAGCTTTCAGCCTGTTAGCATGATACAAACATGAAATATCAGACATACAGTAGTAGTTCTTCACAGGTTTTTTATTCGATTGCGTTGCTTTTCCATTGTTTTTTTTTTTTTCCTATGTAAACATGGACATGCTTGACTGTTGCACTCATGTATCAAAAGCGCATTCTGTGTGAATGCCACCTAGCGATATCAGCTAGGTTGGATCGTTCTTTTCTCTTTAATGTTTTCATTGGCATACTGTCAGCTTCTAACTTTTGGGAATATTTCTATACAAAATCGCAATTCCTCGATTTCTAAAAAATAAAAGCATGGCAAAAGATTAAATTCAAATTAATCGATAAATCTGAAAAATCACCCAGTCCTACTTACAATATATAATTCTATAGATTTATATTAAAACTCAACTGTACATTTTTATATTGTTGAGAGTGGTTAGGCTTAGGTGCTCATAATATCTATACAATAGCTAAATTTAGCTATGTTAATAAAATAAAAAAATCAGCCATCAACAAAATTTGCGAGTTCTGTTCGGTTCAGTGGCATTGTTTACGTTCAGCGTCGTCAATATGGCCGATTGATGACGTGTTGTGAAAACACTATATATTACAGATATGAAGACAGATCCCTGTTTTGGTGCAATGTATCACTTTCAGAATAAGAAATATTAACAAATAGTGAAGGTTTAAACTAATGTGCCAATCAGTCTCTTTCCAATCGTGTACATTCATGCATTCACACACACACACATATACGCTAGCTCTCAATCTCTGTATCTAGGTCTTGCTATATTTGCCCAGTTTTGCTTTCCACAGCAGTTTTTCTGAATAATTACTCCCTTTCGAGTTATGAGCACTACTCCCAGCAAACGCACGGGTTCTTAGAAAGAAACTTTCAACGTATCGAGGTCAGAGGAAGCCTGGAGATTACATCTACGCAGATACATGATTACATTTTTGCATTTATAATAGCTGCAATGAGACACAAATAGATAATAAATGGAAAGCACCCAAAAACCTTCCAAACATCACCAGGCCTGGTTTTCTTTTGAATGAACAGCCAAAACAATTTACTCTAATGAACGACACATCGTTGTAATATTGTAGTGCATTACAGGCTGTCATTGTAGGCATTCAAATTCTCATTTACTCTAATAAATTGAGCAGAAAGTGGAGCGGAAGTCTAAATGCGGAATATAATAACAACTCGCACCTCAACCTATAGTTCAAACAGTTTACAAGACATCTCAGCCCGAGGTCATGAAACATAGTAATGATAATAAACAATATAATGCTTTTAATACATTATCTAATAATAAAATGAGCATGTGAAAGGACTCGTATTGCCTCAGGCAAATAATGAACCAGCATCTAGTCGAAACAAGGTCCAGGTATCAATTATGTGGTGCATTTACTAGCTTGATAGAAAAGATTCTCATTTGATAATGAACACACTAGATGGCACATGGAAACACAATCACTTTACAAGCTAGATAAGAGAGGAACAGTCTATAAAGGATTTGAGTAGGTGTAATGAATTGAGAAAAAAATACAGATGGAAGGGGATGTGTAGCATGAGCTACTAAAACAACCAGTTTTCCCAGAGAACTTACCTATGTTTGAACTGTATGTGTGATGGAAGATCTGCATTCCTTCAGTTCATTTTCACTCTATCATCAGTCCCAAAATGGAGCAGGTGGCAACTAGGTGCAGCAATACACCTGTGCTCGAAATCCTTCTTTCACTTGGTCTTGCTCAAATGATGCTAGAATTTTCTCAGAACTAACATTTTTGCCAATTAGCTACTTTTAACCAACAATATATATAAAGTCAGCACTTCTTAAGTTCAAACAAAGTCTTGGCAGGTGTAGCCACATTAACTAAGGACATGTTTGATGACATCACCATTTGGGTAAATTAGAGCATTCTGGGAAATGAAGTGATAGGTAATTTAGTAAATATAAAGAAACACATATAGGTTATACAGTATACATTTTTGTTGATTATATTTCAAACATTTATTTAAAAAATCTATTATGTCTGGTCTGGAAATACACCATATGTGACCCTGGACCACTTAGTAGCACAGGTATATTTGTAACAATAGCTAAAAACACATTGTATGGGTCAAAATTATCGATTTTTCTTTTATGCCAAAAATCATTAGGATATTAAGTAAAGATGTTCCATGAATATATTTTGTAAATTACTTATCACAAAATATATCAAAGCTTAATTTTTGATTAGTAACATGCATTGCTAAGAACTTCATTTGGACAACTTTCAAGGCGATTTTCTCAGTATTTGAATTTTTTTCTGCACCCTCAGATTCTTGATATTCAAATAGTTGTATCTCGGCCAAATGTTGTCTTATCCTAACAAACCATACAGTTTCAAGAATTGACACTTATGACTGGTTTTCTGGTTCAGGGTCACATATGTTGTGTGTATGATAACATTTATCATAACTAACATATTTTTAAAAATACTAAAAATAAAATGCATTAAGATGCACACTGTACAATTTTGGCCTCAATTTGGCTGTGTGAATCTCTTCTAATCCTAGTTATCCTAGTCATTTCCTAGTTTGACATATTCACCGCCAACTGAATAATGAGCACTGCGATCAGATTTTACCTCTGATGAAATTCTGTCAATGTCAGACGTTTTGAGGCAGAATCCTCCAGTGTGGCTTCTCCTACTATGACTGTCAAATAAAAAAACCAAAAACTTTTCAAGACAAGCCATGATTAAAATGAATGCTAGAGATTTTGTTTGCTAGCCACCATTTCAGTTCCATGTATGAATGCAACTCACTGCCACAACATGTCACGAACTGACAAGGAACTATAAAACTCCAGACTGTGTGTTCTTGCGTGTGTCCATTTTTAACAAGTCTTGACTGTTGCACAGTCTGACATTGATGACAACTAAGATCCAACAGTGTGATATGGCTTATAGCCGGGATCACGTTCATAGAGTCTAACAAGCAAAAATCGTATAGAGTGACCATATGTCCTCTTTTTCTTTTCTAAGTATCTAAATTGAGCAAAATGTTTTGGGTTTTGGCTTTGTTTTAGTAAAGAAGTGCTCTTTACAGTCCTTATAAACTTTTTATGCACATTTGACCATTCTCTGTAGATTCCATCTTTTTGCCTTCCATGATTGGTCAATTATGTACAATGACTGCACGCTATTGGTCAAACCATGTTTCAGCCTTTCAGCAAGTATGAAAACAATAGGCAAACAAATCCAAAACCTCTGCATTTTAGGCAATTTAGAAATCCTGGCCAGTACCAAGTGTCAGCCTTCCAGTCTCTCTCTTGAATCCAACACTGAAGGGACTTAAGCTGCAATTCATCGACTGGCTGCTAGACACAGGCTCCAAAAGGGAGTCATTCCCATAGACCCCCCCTCTGTTAAAATGCCCAACTTTACAGCAGAAAAAAAAAAAAAAAAAATGCGTTTATCGCCTAATTCAAAAAGTGGTTTTGGTCTACATAGCTCATTTTTCCCTTCATGACAACTGTGAGGGGGGTGAATATTTTTATAACTCATCCATTTAAATTATATTTCAGCCTTAAAGTTCTGCATAATCATAGCTGTGGCCACTTGAGTTACAGGTGGAGCTAGACAGGCGTGGTTTCAGCAACCAGGCACCTTAGCTCCACCCACGTCCCGCCTCTTTGCCCATTTTCAGTTATCCGGGAGTGACGTGCCGCCAAGATGACGACGAATGGCTCCGCCCCACTTTGGGTTTCAACAGTGCTCTTCAGAAACCTACCGGTGACGTCACATACACTACATCCATGTTTTATACAGTCTATGGCCAGGACATGTCCGGGACAAAGAGGACATATGGTTATACTAAACAACTGTTTCCAGCAGGAAAAAAAAAAAAAAAAATCATACAGTGTGCTATAGATATACATTTAAAGCAGATGTTTTTTTTTTTTTTTTTTTTTTTTTTTCATATTCACTTTAAATCCTACTTAAAGTATAACTCAAATTACACTTCCCCTAATTCAAAGTTGATTAACAATTCTGCATTTTTAGAATGCAATTTGGGACCGTCTGTGCCCTGACCTTCTGCCCCTCTGGATTGCACATTAGCTTACATTATATGGACTGCTTTATGAACTCATATTGAGAGACTAAATGGAATATTTGCATTTTTAAAAATGCATGTGTTACACCACTGAACTGTTTAAAATGAACTAGTATATGGTATATGGTAGTATATGGTAGGATATAGTAACACATTACCATAAAGTTAAATTTGTTACCATTAGTTAACATGAGCTAACAATGAAAAATGCATTTAGTAATCTTAGTTAATGCTAATTTCAACATTTACAAATACATTATTAAAATGAAAAGTTTTGTCTGTTATTATTATTATTCTTTATTAATGGATCTAAGCTAACATGAACTAACAAAAAACAATTGTATTTTTTATTAAACAGGCTCCAAAAGGGAGTCAAAAAAAATATGTTTACAGCCTGGCACAAAAAGTGGTTTTGGTCTATATAGGTAATTTTGCCCTTCTTACAATGTTTAAATCATATTTAAGCCTTTAAGTTCTGCATAATTAAGGGTGTGGCCACTTGAGTGACAGGTGGATTGATGCTGCTATGTCGAGCTAGGTGGGTGTGGCTTCAGCAACCTCAGCTTCATTTACTTTTTTGGGCTTTTGTGCTTTTTAGTGGACAGGACAGTAGAGAAATAACAGAAAACTACTGGGCAGAGAGGGATCGGCAAAGGACCTCGAGACGGGAATCGAACTCGGGTCACTGCGAACATAGTTGCGCTATTTGTCAGAGAACTAACCATTGGCTATTGGCGTAGACCTCTTTGCCCATTTTCGATTATCCGGGAGTGATGCTCCTCAGAATGCTACAGGTGACATCACGGACACTACGTCCATGTTTTATACAGTCTATGGCCTGGACATGTCCTGGAAAAAGAGGACGTATGGTCATACTAAACAATTGTAAAGAACTAGTATAAATCACACAGTGTGCTTTAGATATACATTCACTTTAAATCCTACTTAAAATATAACTCTAATTACACTTCTTTAAATTCAAAGTTGATTTCACAATTCAACATTTTTGTGATTTATCCAATTTAATTGTAACTTAAAAGCATTCTTAATTCAAAACAGGCTTTTTAGTATGCAAATTGGGACTGTCTGTCCCTTGACCTTCTGCCCCTCTGGACCGCCGATTAGCTTTCATCTTATAGGCCCTCTGTTATTTTTAATTAAAATAAAAGGTTTTCCAAAACATGCACTGATCCCATCTTCACACCCAACACAAGTTACTCAAGAGTTAACACAAGAGTCTGGAGCCAAAGTAATGCGGCGCCAATACGCCGGATACACAAATGCAACAAGTCTCATTTGCAGACGGTCTTGCATCGACTGATTTTGGTTATGATTCCAATCACAAACAACTTTTATTGAGTTTAATTAGCTGAATCAATATCTCCATGTAGGACTGTTTATCTTGCTGTCAGGTAATCTGATTAGTCTGCACGCAGAGTGACTGGGCGTTTACTTATACACTCACATCCTTTCCTCAAATGAATCTTTTATTGATCACAGAAGTGCATGTCTGACTCTTGCATTATACATCCTGCAGTTGGTGCACTTTTGGAGTGATTTAACACTGTATTTATAGTGGAATAAAGTGCCATATTTCAATTAAATTCCTTTTAGTTCAGAAGAAAAACAGTGGCATTAGGGGGTAGTATTTTCTGAAGTCAGTGCTCTGCTAAAATGTTGATTGTACATCAAATAATAAGATAAAATAAATCAATAACCTGCCACAATGTGAAATATCAAACATCAGTCTTCTTGCTACAATAAAATTCCGGTGATCACACT
The DNA here is from genome assembly GCA_036247105.1 of Cirrhinus mrigala. Lineage (NCBI taxonomy): Eukaryota > Metazoa > Chordata > Actinopteri > Cypriniformes > Cyprinidae > Cirrhinus > Cirrhinus mrigala. Next base: position 28,080,132 of record CM070010.1, read on the forward strand.
TCGGGTTCCTATAAAGTCTGAATCAGCCAGTTCAATCTTCTTGAGTGGATCTCTTAATTTATTTTCATCCGCTCTTCATTTTTTCATGGCTTCAAAGGGATTTCAAAAGGATTTCTATGAGAGGGGCGCCATCTGCGCTCCTCAGTCGGAACAGGAGTGGGCTGTCAGACCTCACACCTCCATTAAGTTTTTCGCAAAAAGTGGAAGACCAGCCACATTCATGGTTATAAAATTAGTCTCACTTTCTGCGCCGCAAACATTTGTGAGTGTTGGAGCTTGAGGAAGAAAGGAAACTCCATATGGCTGATTGGCACATGCCATTTCATGCTTATTAGATCCAGCACTCAGAATATTGGTGTGCGAATCTAAACAATGTGCACCACTTTAGTGGATGCAATTATTTTAAAAGGAAAAACCAGAAGAAATAAGTTTTCTTTTTTTAATTCAATATGAGAACGTATATGTTTTAGCATATATTTATGAATATTTTAGGTAACTTGTTAACATTAGCAATTAGAAATTGATTTTTTTATAGTATTTATGAATCTTTGTTAACATTAGTTAATAAAAAATACAATTGTTCCTTGTTAGTTCATGTTAGCTTAGATCCATTAATAAATAATAACAATAATAATGACAGACAAAACTTTGTAATTGTTGATATTAGCATTAACTAAGATTAATAAATGCATTTTTCTTCCTTAGTTTATGTCAACGAATTAACTAATGGCAACAAATTTAACTTTATGCCAACGTGTTACTATATCCTACCATATACTACAATATACCATATACTAGTTCATTTTAAACAGTTCAGTGGTGTGACAAATGAGTTTTTAAAAATGCAAATATTCCATTTAGTCTCTCAATATGAGTTCATTAAGCTGCATGCATAATAATTAGAACTAATTAGCAAAATGATGTTTAGATGGAATACAGCATGTCACACCACAGGAAGTAAACTACTCAGAAGCATTCATCTGAAATACCCGGATGCTTTTTTCATCGTATTTGAGTTCATGCAAATTTATCAACAGAGTATGTATGGACCTATTAATCATAAGATTTTTTTGAATGCCTGAATGTAAATGGAGAAAAAAAAAAAAAAAGACTCGGCATATGCTACTTAGGCTCATTCAATCGAACTGAAACCTGGTTAGTCTAAAAAGATTGTGCTTGAAGGATACATAAGCATCAAAAAAGAAACATGTTCTGTCTGTTGCCATCCTTTGCTCTTGCCAAGGCTTTGAGGGCATTTTGAAGGATTGGTGAGCTACAAAAGAGTTAAACAAAAATGTGTGGATCTATGAGGCATGCCAAGGAAATATCTCACCTGTGCTGGATCAATACAGCTGAACTGAGCAGCTATTGAAGAGAAGAAAGCTTTTAGTTGAGCATTATCTTTTGCCATAAAACATTACCGTTTCCTTTCTGAATCAACATCCATCAAGCTGCCAAATTTCTGCAAAACATGACCTATTCAAAACAAAAGAACAAGAATAATGCAGCAGAATTGATCCACAAAACCCAACCGTTACTAGCTTCCATTAATGTCAGTGTGTTACTCCAGATTTCCTCTCTGGATAATTGCTCGAAATGGTGTTTGAAACACAACAAAATCAGTATAAACAAACTGAACATTGCTTTCTTTTGAAAGGAATAAAAAGACGACAAAATGAGGCTGATAAGTGTGTGTGTATGTGTGAGCTGTTGGCATGTTGTCAGCTCAGCTAATTATTACTGTGCTTCTCCTCCTGTGCGCTCACGTTTTTGACTGCCAAAACTTGCCTGTGCTAAAAACTGCACCTTAACAAACCAATGAGAGCTGAGGGGGCCAGAAGGGGGTTGATTTGAAATGCGCAGCGCACCTGCTGAGATCTGAGCATGGAGGCTGAATGGATTTTCGGTCGGTCTTGCACTACATGCAAAGTTAGAAATGAATTCCCTCCCTCCAATTGCATAAAACGAAACTTTACTCAACTTTGATACTGGACATCAGTCGCTGTCCTTCATGTTGCTAAAATCCCCAACTCTGACTTCAAGGAATAGTTCCCCCAAAATTGAAAACCTGCTGAAAATTTACTTACCGTCAGGCCTTCCAAGATAAAGATGAGTTTGTTTTTTCATTTGACAGATTTGGAGAAATGTGGCATTACATCACTTGATCACCAATGGATCCTTGTGTGAATGGGTCAGAGTCCACAGCTGATAAAAACATCACAATAATCCACAAGTAATCCACTCCAGTCCATCAGTTACCATCTTACGAAGTGAAAAGCTGCATTCTGACAGCACCCATTCACCACAGAGGATCCATTGGTGACCAAGTGATGTAATGTTAAATTCCTCCAAATCTGTTCTAAAGAGGAAACAAACTTACCTACATAGCTTTAGAATGGGGGCATCATTCTTTTCAGGTAATGTAATTTTAACTTTGCCCAGTGTGAGTGGCGCTTTACGTGTGACACAAAGTCACCAAACCTGCCAAGATCTACAGCTGTCCTTGTCTATTTTTTCTCTGACTTCTGTCTATACAATTATCTCTCTTGCATGCAAATTATTCCTTTTGTTCTCAGTGTGCGCAAGTGTTGTTTTTCTGAATATGAAACATGAATCTGCAATGCCGTGTGGAGGATTAGAGTCGCTGCCATGTTTGGAGCAGTACTGCCTTATTTTCAGGTTGACTCCATCTCTATGCACAAACAGCTGCTTACTGTGGGATTAAGAGCCATTGTTCAATGAATCTCAACATGGGCACTGATGTCTCACAGTATAAGCCTTTAATTATGCCAGACACTGTTTCAGACGTTCAAGATTTTGCCTTCGAATATGGTAGTTTCAAAACACTCACAGTTGGATCCCTGAATGCACTAGAACAATTGAAAAATTGAATTATTGTTTGGCAAATTAAAAGATGTAGCATTATTTCTACAGATATGAACTGTCAGAAGGATGGATGGATAGATTGATAGATAAAGATTTTTGGATGGATGGACATATGGATAGTGGGATGAATGGATATACATGGATGGTCGAATTAATGGATGGATGGATATATAAAGATTGTTGCTTAGTTGGATAGATGATTAAAGATGCATGGATAAATGCATGGATAGATATGGATTGATGGATGGATAAAGGTAGACGAATACATGGATAGATATGGATTGATGGATGGATGGATAGATATGGATGGTTGAATGGATGGATAGATAAAGATTGTTGCTTGGTTGGATGGATGGATGGATGGATAAAGATACTATAGTCAAATGCATGGATAGATATGGATGGTCGGATGGATGGATAGATAAAGATTTTTGGTTGGATGGATGGATGGATGAAGATAGACGAATCCATGGATAGATATGGATGGATGGATGGATAGATAGATATGGATGGCCGGATGGATGGATAGATAAAGATTTTTGGTTGGTTGGATAGATGTATAAAGATAGACATGCATGGATAGATATGAATGGTCGGATGGATAGATAGATAAAGATTTTTAGTTGGATGGATGGATGGATAAAGATAGACAAATGCATGAAGAGATATGGATTGATGGATGGATATCCGTGCTCGGATGGATGGATGGATAGATATGGATGGTTGAATGGATGGATAGATAAAGATTGTTGCTTGGTTGGATGGATGGATGGATGGATAAAGATACTATAGTCAAATGCATGGATAGATATGGATGGTCGGATGGATGGATAGATAAAGATTTTTGGTTGGATGGATGGATGGATGAAGATAGACGAATCCATGGATAGATATGGATGGATGGATGGATAGATAGATATGGATGGCCGGATGGATGGATAGATAAAGATTTTTGGTTGGTTGGATAGATGTATAAAGATAGACATGCATGGATAGATATGAATGGTCGGATGGATAGATAGATAAAGATTTTTAGTTGGATGGATGGATGGATAAAGATAGACAAATGCATGAAGAGATATGGATTGATGGATGGATATCCGTGCTCGGATGGATGGATGGATGGACGAATAGATAAAAATTGTTGGTTCGACGGATGGATGGATAGATATGGATGGTCGGATGGATGGATAGATGGATGGTTGGATGGATGGATGGATTGATAGATAAAGATTGTTGGTTCGTTGGATGGATGGATGGATAAAAATAGTCGAATGGATGGTCGGATGGATGGATGGATGGATAAAGATAGTGGATAGATAAATGGATGGATGGATGGATAAAGATAGTCAGTGGATGGATATATATGTATGGATGGATGGATGGATGGATGAATAGATAAACATTGTCAGTGGATGGATGGATAGATATGGATGGTCGGATTGATGGAAGGATGGTTGGTTGGTTGGTTGGATGGAGGGAGGGATATTTTTAGGTTTTTCATCAACGTATTTTATTTCAGTTAATTCCCAAAGCAATTGTATTTGATTTAATTCCAGATAATAAAGAATTGTAAGTTTAGTTAACAATAATAGTGCTCTGACCTGAATTTATCAACTTTTCACCTCGTCTTTTTTCTTACAAACTCAGGTTGTCAAACTACATCTTATTTCGTACGAACTCAAGTTTGATGTGTTGTCTCTGATGGCTTGTTAAAAAAATGCCAGAAAGCAACAAAATTCCACAGGGCAGTTTCACAGACTGTGTGTCCATCATCAAAGTCAGAAGATGGCCATATAGAAAAGACACACTACTGTTCACCTCCCACCCTGTCAGCTCTCTGTTCTTTTGTCTTTTTATCTGCCCTTGTTTTTGGATTCACCCCATTATTTCTGTCATGCTCTCTCATGTCTCTGCTTTCCCAACGGGCTTAGAGCTCTGAGAGCTGAAGCTTCAAAAAGCATGCAAAGGGATGTTACGCAGGGGGGAAAAAAATCAAATACTGCTGAGTTCAGCTGAAGTACACCAAAAACTCAAAAGGAATGTGACATTCTACACCCCAGAAATGAAAAGTCATTACACAATTTCAGGAGAGATGTTGTGCCAGGAGAGCTATACTGTGTATTCAGTCTGTCTAGACTCACAAAGTCAAGTTCGGGTTGTTGTTATTTAGTCATGGTGTTCCCAACTTGCAGTAATTCTTCAGTGAAAGATCTTTTACAACCAATATTTATATAAAGGTATAGTTTTATTACACAGCTCACTGAAATAATAATAACAAAACTGAAGTTATTGATAATTCTATATATATATATAATTTAGGATAAAGATTGTCAGACGGATAGATGGATGACGGATAAAGACTTAGATAGATTCTTGGTTGGTTGTTTGGTTGGATGCATGGATGGATGGATAGATAAAGATTGTTGGTTAGATGGATGGATGGATGGATGATAGATGGATGATGGATGGATAAAGATAGTCAAATTGATGGATAGATGGACAGACGGATAGATAAAGATTGGTTGGTTGGATGGATTGATGGATGGATAGATAAAGATGGTTGGTTGGTTGGTTGGATGGATTGATGGATGATGGATAGATAAAGACAGTAGAATGGATGGGTAGATATTGATGGATGGATAAAGATAGTCAAATTGATGATAGATACGGATTGTCAGATGGATAAAGATAGTTGAATGGATGGATAGATATGGATTGTTGGATGGATGAATAGAGATTGTCGGATGGATGGAGGAATGGATGAATGGACAGATAGATAAAGAGAGCCAAATGGAGGGATAGATTTGGATGGATGGATGGACGGATGGATAGATGATTGGACAGATAAAGACTGTTGGTTGGTTGGTTAGTTGGTTGGTTTTAATGGATGGATGGATAGATAAAGAGAGTCAAATGGAGTGATAGATGATTGGATAGATAAAGATTGTTGATTGGTTGGATGGATGGATGGATGGATGGATAGATAGATAAAGATAGTCAAAGGGTTTAATAGATATGGATTGTTGGATGGATGGATGGATGGATGGATAAAGATTCTTGTTTGGTTGGTTAGTTGGATGGATGGATAGATAAAGATTCTTGGTTGGATGGTTGGTTAAATAGATGGATGGATGGATATATATGGATGGTTGGATGGATGGACGGATAGATAAATAAAGTCATATGGAGGGATAGATAGGATGGATGGATGGATGGATGGATAGATAATTCTTGGTTGGTTGGTTAGTTGATGGATGGATAGATAAAAATTCTTGGTTGATTGGTTGGTTGGATGAATGGATGGATTTTTTCAGCCGTTAACAAGAAAAGTGCGACTACAAATGGACAAATGGAAATGTCAAGGCTATCGACCTCTATTTTAATGGTGTTGCACGAAGGAAAGCAACACTGGTTTTGAATGATGCGGGCATGAGTGTAAATGATGACAGAATTGTCATTTTTTGGGGTGCACTATTACTTTAAAGAAGATTAAGCTCTTCTTCTAGGTGAAGCACAAGCATCACATAGACTGACAGCAGTGCTCTCCATTATTCTTTGTAGTAAAGTAGAGAGCGGGAGAGAGAGAGAAAGCGAGAGGAAAAAAAAGCTCTTGCTTTGATATCCCTTCTCGCGTTTCACAAGTCTCCGCTCTGTCAGTCATAATGAGCATTTATGAATAAATAAATGTGAAAGAGAACCTTAACGAGGTAAACGACTGGCACGCATACATAATACAGCATCTTTTCGCCACATTCAGTCTGAGAGAATATCCTTCCACATCAGGGCCATAACGCAAGACAGAAGCAATTTCTAAAGCTAGTAATTAGGAAAAGTTCATAAACCTAAGAATTCAGCTTAGGCTGAAGTTTGAAAACATGAAAGATGGAAAAGATTGAACAGCTAAAAATGGAGAGGATTTAAGATGAGAAGATGAAATCACGCAAACCTCCACATACTGAAATATTCAAGAACGTATTCTGTGCCCCTGTGGCATGCATGTTGTTGGCACTCCTTCTGATTTATGAGTAACACAAAAAAGCTTTCTATCAAGCTATCTATTACAAAATTACCAGCTAACTGGTAAATAACTGGTTTATTTACTTGCTAAAGTCAATTTTTACTCTTATTTGGTGCCGAGTGTTAGGGATATGTTCAAAAGGGTCACAATGCACTCAGTGTTAAAGCGACTTAACGCAGCTGAGGTTTACGGCATCCATGCATGAGACCTAAAGAAACGTTATCACTTTGAAACAGAGGCAGACAGGTCTTTACATGCAGCACACATTCATACCAAAGATGAAAAACATTAGACTTCAAAAAGCCTCCAACCTCCCTCACACACAAACCATCCTAACATCCTCAGGCAGCTTTCATCCATTCAGAACAATCAGTGTAAAAATAATCTGCCAATAATTACCAAACTAATATCAAATGATCTTTTTATGCATTCATGTAGGATGTTAGATTATTGGATTTAACTGTATTTGTGTCATACATATCCTCGCGTCACAGTTTCATATTAATGCAACTGTCTGCTAGGATGTCAGTTTAACAATGACAGGTGTGGTATTTGGGTGAGATGCGAATCGGACAAATGCCAATGTTGTCTGACTCTAATGATATAATCGCAGTTTATCTCAGCAATGCAGTTGATCGCGAGCTTAATTAGTTCAAGCAGTCAATCAGAAAAACTGATCAATCAAAGCTGGAAGCTACAAATATCTTAGTATTCTGAACGGTTTGGTTTCTGAAACCGAAAGGAAGGATTACAAGCTAATTTTTTGAGTTATATAACAATAATTTATTATCCTTTTTCCTCATGTAGCACACCTAAAACACATAGACCTGGCTACAAAGTTTTACACATCAAAAAGAGACTAAAAACGTGACAGCAAGATTACTCAAGGTGTCTCTTCACAACCTGTGGTAGAAAAATGAGCCTCTATACAAGGCACAATGAGAGTGGTAGAAACTCCATGTTTTTAGCGCTTGACTGAGATACAGACTGGGTCATTTGGCATTATAAAGATGGAATAAGATAACTTATTAGACTCAAAAATATAAATAATGTTCATACAGAACAGTACAAAAATCGTACGTATTGTATACAATACCATTAAAATGGTAACATCGTGCGGTATGTCAAACGACTCTTGTAAACCCATTGAACTGCAATGAAGACCTTTACCCATGAAGATCTCGATAAGAACAGTTACAGATATTTACATTTCAGATTTAAAAGATGTAATGGCAGCAAAAGCCGATATTCAAGTACTGTATTTTATCGCATGAAAACTTGCCATTTATAAAATACAAATGCAAATGCATGGAAAGAAACACTACATTAAACCACAATGTAGTGTGTAAAATCCTATTAAAACCGTCTTTTATACATTCTAGTACGAAAACACGGCGAGGTCTGTAACGGTAGTGTCAACGTATCAAAAGAGTTTTTGAACATTCACATTTCTTGAAGTCTCGAGTTTAGTTGAAATGAGTTTTCACAAAGTAGTACTCAGTTTCACAAAACATGAAAAATATCTGCATCTTCACCTTTATAAAATGGCCACTTGGAATGAGGCAAGTAGAGACCGCCTAGGGCAGTGTTTCTCAACCCTGGTCCTGGGTGCCCCCTAACACTGCACATTTTGTGTGTCTCCCTAATCAAACACACCTGATTCAACTCATGAGCTCATTAAAAGAAACTCCAGGACCTGAAATGGGTGTCAGATAAGGGAGACATACAAAATGTGCAGTGCTTGGGGGCGCCCCAGGATCAGGATTGATAAACACTGACCTAGGGTCATGCTCTTCACTAAACCGTGGTGACTGAAAGGAAGGCGTTGTGAACTTTGGTGCCCTCGGGTGCTCGTGCTCCATGGCTCATGAGCTCTTGAATAGTCATCCAGTTGTCAAGGATCTTCTTGTTTCGTTTCTTCAACATCTTCTTATGGCTGAGCTCCAGGATGCTGACCTCTCCGCTTGCTGTCCCCATGGTCTCCCTGAGGCACTCAAGCCGGCTCCTCTGCATGAACTCCCTCCTGCGCCGCTGTTCTCTGGCTCGTGCAAGCTGCTGCTTGCGTTCCTCTTTACTCCAGTACCGTCCCATCTTCAACTCGCTAACTGCGTCGTCATCTGTAGTCATCCCACCGCTGCGTTCCTCCCGGATCCGTAAGGCTCGTTCGCGCAGGATGCGATCTCGTGCAGGTCGACGTGCCACGTACCTGGTTCCATCTGCTCGCACTTTGACCTTCCATTCAAGTCGGCCAGGTGGCGAGGGTCCAGGCCGTCCACGGAGGCTAAGGAGGCTAAGCTGGCTCTGGGAGTACTCCAGAGAAGAAGAGGAATGTTGTTGTAGGAGCTGTAGGTAACTCTGGTAGTGTCGTGTGCTGGGAGGCTGAGTTGTTGCGGTGTTGCTGTGGTAGGGCGAATGGTAGTGCCGAGCGTTTGCAACCCTATTCCGGTTTCTTTCTTTCTCACAGCGCTCATCATCTGCTGGAAGTGCTGGGTCTGATTCTGAGGGGTTGCTGGGGCTTTGCTCCAAGCTGCTGGAGAACGCCTGGCTTGGTCCTTGTGAACCAGGACTGGTGATGGGCGTCTGCAAGGGTGGTGTGGAGCTGGTGTATGTATGGGCACGACTGCAAGTAGGGCTACTTTGGCTGGGTAAAGACAAGATGGGACTACTGTAGGGACTCTGCAAGTGTTGGGTACTCCGAAGGTTCCTCTGATTGGTCAGGTGGACTCGACGTTGTAGTGAGTGATCTGGTGAACCTTCAGTTCCCAGTGGAGTTGAGCGGGAACTTTCGGCTGTATTGTAGGCACTAGAGCTGTCTTTATCTCGGAGCTTCTCGCTTTGTAGTCTCTCAGGATGCTCATTGATATCTGCAAGCTTGCCACGACGCAGTCGGCTTTCCTTATCCGTTCGAGGAGAGTCGTGCTTGCTCCTGCGCAGCTGGTGGGCTTGCATGATGCTCTGGCACTCGCGTTCAATGCTGCGCAGCTCTTCGTTGAGCATGTGCAGCTCCCGCGCCACTCCGCTTCCACCCTGCTCCATCAGGCTGCACTCGATAGTACTGCTTCGCCTGTAGACCAACCCGCATTCTCCACTGTTACGGATCTGGCACTTAAGCTCCAGGAGTTGCTGGAAATGGTCACACTCCACTTCATTCTCACTCAACCTGCCCTCCTGACCCTTCTCCTGCCTGGTTAAGCTAACGGTGTCCATAGGAACCAAATGCGAGCCCACTTCCCACCTGTCCCGAAGTTGTTTTTGAGTCCGTGTTTGGGGATGAGAGAGCAATTCATGTTCAGAGCTCTCCTCAAAGCTGCATTTAACTCCACTGTCCTTTTCAAGAATGGTAGAGGAACATGTTGCTGTATCTGTACTTGCTGAGGCATCCTCATGTCTTTTGGACTGTAAAACAGGAACAAGCCCTTAATGCCATTATATCAAGACTTCTAAGGAAGTTCTAAGGAAGTTTTGGTAAGTATGGTCACACTTACCCGCTTTACGCAACCTGTTGTTTGAAGAATTCCCTCTTTTTTCTGCTCTTCTAAAATCTCCATCTTCAGCTCCTCCAGGAAATCTTGATGGTCCTCATCAAGCCAGCTCCCATCCATCTAAGACAGAAGATCCCAATAGGGTTCACAACTTCTGGACTGACCAAGGGTTCAAGGTTTGGCATGCATTTACTAGTAGATTCCATAATAAATTACATAACAGCAAAAAGCATCTTTTTCATTTGACAGCCCATTCAAGAATGGGTATGAATTCAGGTGGAATACATATTTTTGCAAGCGACATAAGAATCAAAAATATATTTTACTTTGCCAGATATTTTACTATTGGCAGTGGCTATTCACACTAAGTGGGGGAGTCATGGCCTAATGCAGGGGTGTCCAAACTTGGTCCTGGAGGGCCGGTGTCCTGCAGAGCTTCAACTTGCCTCAACACACCTGCTCAAGGGCCTCACTTCCATTGTGGTATTGAGCATGGAATATAACACTGTAAATTCACTCCCCCCACCTACAATCCCTGTCGTACCAAGAGTCAAACCTGCAACCTTTGGGTTACAAGTTCGACTCTCTAACCATTAGACCAGTGATGTCCAAACTTGGTCCTCTGTGTCCTGCTTTAGCTAGGTGTCCTGCTTTTACCTAGTTTAGCTCCAACCCTAATTAAACACACCTGAACCAACACCCCTGGGTTAGACAGTCAGAATTGTAACCCGAAGGTTGTGAGTTCGAATCTCAAGTCTGGCAGGAATTGACGGTGGGGGGAGTGAATAACCAGTGCTCTCTTCCACCTTCAATACCATGACTGAGGTGAGACCCTTGAGCAAGGCACTGAACCACCAACTGCTCCCCGGGCGCCACAATATGGCTGCCACTCCTCTGGGTGTGTGTTCACAGTGTGTGTGCGCGCACTTGGAAGGGGTAAATGCAGCAAGTCATCATACTTTGGCAAACATCACTTCATACTAAGTGCAAATAGCGATAGATGCTATTTACACTATGTAAAAATAGCAGTATTTTCTTTGCAATAATATTAGATGCTATTTATACTACTTAGTGCAAGTGTAGATACTTGCACCTCGGTATTCTGGTACATTATAAAATAGTATGCCATAATAACATATTGAGTGTAAATAATTATTTTAATTTAAATTAATAAAAGGATGCTGCCTTATTGGGACGATAAAGCCCTCGCTACACCTAACCCTAACCGATAAACACCCGTGTGGCACTTTATTTTCCTCGTTTTGAGTATTTAATTCATTTTATTGAAAATAAATGCCTTTCCGATCCAATATGTGATGTGAAAAGGGAGGAGGAGGAGTTCGGCAAAAGGCGGATTCGAACTTGGGTCCATCACGTCAAAAAAATCACTGCAACACGCTTTACCACCTATCCCACTTTAGCTGTTGTTTAACATGCATCTTTTTTATGTTGTCTAGCCCAACTACAAATTGGTGGGTGAAGTTAATGTAAACAGCCTTTACCAACAAGGGAGGCTATTTGCACTTATATGGACTTTGTATTTTTGCTTTTTGCTGCCATTTACATCAAAGCTCAACATAGTCACTAGTGAAGGAGTTTGGGACCAACCAATTTGAATTTTACTGACAATTTTCTTGCGGCTCTAGAGAAACTACATGGCATTTATGGCTCAACTGATTGGCTCACAAAAACATTTGGATTTAAAATCCACACAAACTGAACTGTGGCACTAATGAGAGTTAAGACTGGCTCCCAGTCTTACCTGTCCTTCAGGTCTGGTGACAAGTAACACTATGGACCTAGAATTTTCATTTGAGAGGAGAGCGACAGCATCTTCCCTGTTCTGCACGTCATGACCATTTATCTGGAAGAAACATGGACACAGAGAGACAATTACATACACACAAAGATAATGACAGAGTGTCAGGATTTTCATACCGGAAGCACACTTCATCAGTGACAGAAGTGGAGCAAAATTGCATTTCCTCACCCACCCCAAAACTAGGCCCCCCTTCTGAGATAACAACCTCCAGTCAATTATGCATTTACTGGAGGAGAGACTTTGCATCGATTACTAAGACTGCCGACTGGGCTGCAGGAGCCACAGCGTTTATAAAAAGCTGTTGTGGCGGTACACGCCCAGACACACAATTAAGCAGCCTTTGACAGGTGCCGTTCATCTTTTCTTCTATAGAGTAATGGCACTGTCAAAAGAAGATAATAGGGGTGGAGAGAGTGAGACAGACGTGCACTCAACCACTGTATTCATCTCCCTCACTGTTACATCCACAGATGCCTTGTGTCCTTTGTATCTCGCTCTCTCTTTATCTTCTTTTGCTCATAAATTCTCCAAACCTTTAACCCTACTGTCACCGCTGAATGTCACACCAACTTAGTCTACATTTTGCAAAAGCAGAGCCATTTAAGGCTGATATTTAAGTGCAGTTTATCATTTTTTTTCCCAGTTTATTTACTAGCAGCTTACTTTGGACATTCACACACACACGTATCACTATACAATGGGAAGTCATTAGTAGCATGTGTAAATGTGTGTAACAAAATGAAACATTTCCCACCTGTAAAATTCTGTCTCCCTCTCTGATGCGTCCATCCCTTGCAGCTATGCTGTTGAGCTCGACCTATCAACAGCACAACAAACATGGCATCAATATGTAAATTGTCATAATTCATCTCAACACACCAGCAATTCCCTGACTTATCACAAAAAGAATTCATTATTGCAATAGGTTAATTTGCATATCTGTTCTAAAATGAGAAAAATCAATTCCTTTCAGACTATTTACAAAAGGTAGCAATATAACGCGCTCATATAACATATAATGATTGAATACTGCACAGAATGTATAAAGGATGTGGGAATGTTTTTCTTGCTTCCCTCATATGCTAATTAAAACCATATTCTTTAAGAAATGAAATATAAAAATCGAAGCTGGTTAACTTTTCTTCCTTTGAAATGAAGGTCTTACACATCATGCTGATAGAAGACGGAGAAAACATCATTGCAGTACAGTGACGAGCATTAAACGCATAAATGCATTTTTAATGACTAATATTTGCATAACGTACTTTCCCTCCCAGCAGACACGTATTAATAGAACATTTCTGTAGGTTGTTTATGATACATTTTCTGGAGATGATACAAGAAAGAATAGCAGTTCTTCTTGTTTGATGTCAGGTGCTCCGCATTTACATATCTCTGAGCGAGAAATGGTGTAAGAACAGGCAATATCTGTACACTAAGGTAGAAGTCTTTCTGTCGAAATGCAGTCCCTGTTGTTTTCCCTTAGTGTGTCGAGTAGGTGAGAGATAAAAAAAGAGCCATTTTACACTCCACGGGAGACAGGAGGGGAGCCATTGCTTGCTAATTAAAATCGGCAATTAAAACACTGCAAAAGAACTGTCTGTATGCAGAATAATTTTCCAAACTTGACTTGCTCTCTTCATGCTTGGCTCAGTCCTGGTAGACTTTCGTCTGCCATTTGAACTTTGGAAAACAGGAAAAATTTTCCATATTAAACACGTTTCATTTCAGGCGAAGGAATACAGTGATGTGGAACAATGAGAATGGATCAAACTGAGCTTTTATCTTTTAATTACTTTTCAGAAAATTTAAATTGCCGTTAAAAAGGGTTTGGTCCGATTAATTTGATTGCCTGCATCAAATTTGATGCTTAGTGCCACATCTTACAGGTGACTACAACGTGTGCTAATGAATTAAGCACAGATCACCAAATTACCATTCTTCACTCTAAACGCATTTTTCGGTTCATTTTCAGTAGATCTTTGTCTGTAAATTGAACTGCAGGATTAAAAACTACAACGCAGATTCTGAAACTACTAAAAAAAAAAGACATTTCTTCGTTTTCCACACATGGTTTGTGAAAGCCGATGATTGACCTTCAGAAAATGTTGGACTTGGAGAACCGTGAACTATTTTATACTGCCCATCCATCAACAGTTTTACAACCCTGTTTCTAAAAAAAATAATAAAATAAAATAAAATAAAATAATGACACAGCTTTACAATTACAATAAATAAATAAATAAATAAATAAAAAAAATTACATCTACCTGACAGTAACCGAGAGTAAGACCCAGCTTTTCCTGGCTGCTAAAAGCCTGATTTTTATTTATTTGTTTATTTTTTTTGGCAATAAACTTCTAAATAAAATAAAATAAAATTAAATTAAATTAAATTAAATTAAATTAAATTAATTAATTATTAAAATAAAATAAAATAAAAATTTGAACAGTTTTACAAATACCAAAAAAAAAAAAAAAAGAAAAAACACTGCCCAACGGTAACAGAGTAAGGCCCATCCTTTCCAGACTTTTAAATGCCTTTCAATTTTTTTTTTAGCAATAAACATCAAAATAAAATAAAATAAAATAAAATAAAATAAAATAAAATAAAATAAAATAAAAAATGTTGAAATGATGACTACAGTTTTACAATTACAAAAAATAAACAAACAAACAAACAAACAAACAAACAAATAAACAAACAAACAATTACCCAACGGTAACAGAGTAAGACCCAGCTTTTCTTGGCTGTTAAAAGCCTGATTTTTTCAGCAATAAACTTCAAAACAAAACAAAACAAAATTAAATTAAATTAAATTAAATTAAATTAAATTAAATTAAATTAAATTAAATTAAATTAATTATTAAAATAAAATAAAATAAAAATTTGAACAGTTTTACAAATACCAAAAAAAAAAAAAACGAAAAAACACTGCCCAACGGTAACAGAGTAAGGCCCATCCTTTCCAGACTTTTAAATGCCTTTCAATTTTTTTTTTTAGCAATAAACATCAAAATAAAATAAAATAAAATAAAATAAAATAATGACCACAGTTTTACAATTACAAAAAAATTACAACTATCCAACGGTACCAGAGAGTAAGACCCAGCTTTTCCTGGCTGTTAAAAGCCTGATTTTTTGCAGCAATAAACTTCAAAATAAAAAAATAAAATAAAATAAAATAAAATAAAATAAAATAACCACATTTTTACAATTCCAAAAATAAAAATAAAAATTAACATTAACTACCCACCTGACCAACAAAAATTCCTGTATCTTCCTCATCATCCGTGCGGTAGCAGAGAGTAAGACCCAGCTTTTCCTGGCTGTTCATTCGACAGAGCTCAATCTCCTGTAACACACATAAAAATCCAGACATATTAAAACACACAAGTCATCCATACATCACATTCATTCAATTCAATCCTAACATAACATATAGCTTCCTGTTGCTTTTGTATTTCAAGGGCGAGAAAGAGGACTAGACATCCAGTATGAACAGAAACAAGCAACTATAAGCTCAATGATACTCATTACCTTCATGCTCATTTTCAAGGCATTTATTTTCTTTTGAACTCCGGTTTGGTTAATGCTTCTAAGTTTCTAAACTCAACAACCAATTGCGTTGTTTTAGAGTAAAGTCTTCTTAAACGTTTGGCTTTACATAAGACTAAAAAGAATGAGCAGGAACGGTTCCTTCGCCTACAAAGAACATCAAACGTGTCCTACAAAAAGATTCGCCCCCCTGAAATATGATATAATCATGCAGGCTGAAGGGGTTATATGTCAAGACTGAAGCCTGGCGCAAGTGACAGGACTGCATCTGAGAGACATTCATCTGTCAAAGGAGAGCAGTTAGCCACAGCTCGACATTCAGTCGGCCTCAGTTCAGTCAAGCAGAACGGCTCATTTATCGGTCGACGGTCCTGACCGAGCCCTAGCGTCATACATCAAGCACTCCACCCTCCGTATTAACCAGATTTACCACCTCGACTATATGAGGTTTTCTCTTTTTGTCCATGAAACACATACACTGAAGTGTCCTTATTTGGTAAATAATTTCAAAAAATGAGTTAGCAACATGTTCACGGCCACGCCTGAGGTGTGATAAAAATAGGCTAACTCTCGTATTTCAGCTGAATCTGGGTTACTGTCAGTCCGCACAATGGATGCAATTCATCACCAGCAGCTTTAATGCGGCTTCATATTGATCTGCTTGAGAAGCTCGGCGATACTTCATATTTTCTGCAAGTCTATTGTTCAGACCACAAGCTCATCAAAAAGGATCAACCGACCCGCCAAGGAAAATAATCCACACAATCTCTCTTAAACTAGTGCAGCCGCTGATGGAACTGGCAAATCACAGTGATAATTTTACAGATCATAGTATTAATCCAGGATATGTGCCATATTCGGAGCTAAAGTGGCTTGTGATGGACAGACTGAAGTTATCTCGCATGGGAGAGGCTCATCCGGGCATGAAGCAATGCAGGACCCGTGGAGGACAGTGCTTATAAATCCTGCATATGGCTACTTATGCACTATCCAGTTGATTTACTATGAAAATGCGCCACTAATTTGCTAATAGAAAAACTATTACCGCACATAATTAAACAAAAATGTTCCAAAATCTCACTCTTTTGATGAAACATCTGTTGGCAAGCTGTTTATGCACCTACAAACAATTATTACAAATAACAATGATGATTCATTACACATATGCATTTGTTTTTCAAAATGAGTTTGAGACCCAGTAGGAAAGAACATTAATGTCACTAAAATAAAACTAATTACACCTCAGTGGAGTCTAATCTGGCCCCCCTGTTTATTAGTCAAAGGAATAATGGCATCGTTTGAGGGTCCTCCATCTGCAACATGCTACTTTGAATCATTAATAGTGCAGGAAAATGACTTTGAAACTCTTGTTTTTGAAGTTTGCACAATTAAATGAAGCCAGTACGTCATCTGACTATAAAACTCTATAAAATACTCTTTCTGTTAACATTTAATTCAGATAATTTAATATTGAAATAATACATAAATAATTACCGTATAATGGTATGTAAACAGTAATAATGCAAAACAGATAAGGAAGAATAAGCATGCAATAAAAATAGCTGCATTTATTAAAATCAATTTATATATATATATAATTTTATTTATTTTTTATTTAACAACATGCATTAGCATGCATTTAATACAATTAAGACTCTTATTTTTTTTAACCATAAAACTTTCTGTTAATATTTCTGTTTTCATTTATTTATTTTATTTTATTTTGATCAAAAAAAATTATACAGAACAGACTAGGAAGTATCCATGTTTGTTTATTTATGTATGTCTGTATGTTCATAAAAAATATGTGAAGCATGCAATAAAAATAGCTGCATTTTATAAAATAAATTAAAATGGTTTAATAAATTATTATAATGTTTTTTTTTTTTTTTTTTAAACAACATGCATTAACATGCATTTAAAGCAGTTGAAACTTATTTTTAACCATAAAACGTTCTGTTAACATTTCTGTTTTTTATTTATTTATTTATGATAAAAAATAATACAAAATAGATAACGAAGTACCCATGTTTGTGTGTTCCTTTTGGAAAAGAACAAAGGCAAATTGAATATTGTAAATTATGTGAAGCATGCAATAAAAATAGCTGCATTTTCTTTAAATACATTAAAATTGTTTAATAAATCATTATTATATTTTTTATATAATAAAATATTATATTATATAATAAAACTTTCTGTTAACATTTCTGTTATTTTTTGTTTTATAAAAATAATACAGAATAGATAAGGAAGTATCCAAGTTTATGTGTTCCTTTTGGATAAAAAAAAGCTAATTGAATATTGTAAATGAAGTAAAGCATGCAATAAAAATGTTGCATTCATTAAAATAAATTAAAATAGTTTAATAAATATTAATATTATAATGTTTTTTTTTTCTTTTTGCTTTTAAACAACATGCATTTAATGCAATTGAAACTTACAAATAAAACTTTCTGTTATCATTTCTGTTATTTGTTTGTTTATTTTTGATAAAAAAAAAAAACAAATACAAAATAGATAAGGAAGTATCCATGTTTATGTGTTCCTTTTGGATTAAAAAAAGGCATTGAATATTGAAATTGAATATTGTAAATTATGTGAAGCATGCAATAAAAATAGCTGAATTTATTAAAATAAATTCAAATGGTTTAATAAATTATTAATCAATTTATTTTCACAACTAAAATAAAACCAAACATTTTAATGAAAAAGCTCATGTTTGTGGTGAGGCTAAAACTAAATGCATTTGTTTACTTGTTTATTCGTTTATCTATCAACATGCATTGACAGTAATGCATATTGTACTGATTTCCATGCATTTGAGATGCATGTAAAGTCAGGTGTAAATGGCTGGTTATCAGATCACCCCAGAGGGATGTTAACCACCAGGTGTATATACACATTACTATTCAAATGATTTCAGAAAGCATTTTACTTACCTCACACTCGAATTCAAGTGCCCTGTCCACCTCCGCCTGAGTGCTGGCCACATATTCTGGACAATCAAAATATTCATGCTCCATAGTCTGAATAGAATGACAACTAGAGAAAGACAGAAAGAGAAATTTTATGCATTAGACTAGTTTTATGCCTGATATTTTATTCGCAGAACTATAGACCGACCCTGAAGCCATGCGTTACACTCCACAAAAGATAACAGATTCTGTTTGTAGTCTGGGGACGCATGTAATTACAAACAATACTCATTAATCTGTTAACACATCAAGCTAGGGTACAATTGCAAATGCACTGTTCCAAGATCCTAGTCAATCTGTGCAAAGCACATACACACACACACACACACACACACAAATGAGCTGAATCTTTGATTTTGCTTATTTGTAGCCAGACAAACAGATTAGCATAAATAAATCCAAACAAAACACATGCACATAAGGAGATAAATAATCAGATGTGGCCTATCATCCCTAGACACGTGCCTTATTGGACAAACTGAAGCAGTTGGAAAGCTGTAAAAGGGTATAAAACATCAAGAGAAAGCTCTGTGCCAGCATGTTTGATATTTTAGCACTCCATTAGGTTTTAATCACCCTGTATACTACTCATTACAGGAAATGGATAAGGGAAGCCACTACAATAATTACACATAGGCCCTGGCGTGACTTTTATGACGGCAGTGGGGGATATTTCATGGGGGGAGGGGGGAAACGGCTGCTGCCTGGTGATGAAGAAATTCTTGACAATAACATACGCTGGTGGGACAACATTAGTATGCACTCGGATGGTGAGGAGACACTTAGAAGGTAGCATTTGTTTAAAAAAAAAAGAGTCATATTTAACGATTAATTAATTTTAAATAAAAATAAATATATTAAGTAAATATAAAATAACATTTATAAACCGAAATATACTAGTGCTGTTAAATTGCTTAATTGTGATTAATTGTGATTGTAGATCCTGAGCACCACTGACAAACATCTAATGTTGTAAAATGTGTGGTAAGTACTGCCACTCCGTAGTATACACAGAGTACATGTGATCGCAAATCTTGAAAGTGAAAGTAAAAAGCGAGCTCGCATTCAAAAGCACATATTTATACATGTATGTGTGTGTATTTAGATATACATACAAATATACACAGTAAACACACACACACACACACACACACACACACACACACACAGTGTAAACACAAACTTTTATATTGGATGCGATTAATTGCGATTAATCGATTCGACAGCACTAAAATATATGCAAGGAATAATTGAGTGCTGTCGAATAATAATTTTGGATATTCGATTCCTATAATGTAATATAATATAATATAATATAATGTAACGTAATGTATGTTGGCTATTCACACTTTTGCTTCCAGTTAATATTTCTTAATGTAGATTTTATTGTCAATGTATTACATTTATTCTAAATAAGTAAAAAACAAACAAATAAATAAATGTTTTTAAACACTTATGAAGTTAAGAAATTTCAAAATTTGAAATTTATTACATTTATTCAAAATAATTACACAAACAGTTATTTTAATAAAAAAATAAACAAACAAACAAACAACTAAATATATAAACTTATTCTGAACAAACAAAAAGTTATATATAAATTAATAAATGAGTAAATTAATGAACGAACAAACAAACAAATAAATAAATAAATGTTGGATATGTGACTTACCAGTCAGTATACACACACACGCACACACACACACACACACAAATATTACTTAAATATATTTATGGGTGTATTTAAATATACACAGTACACACACATATTGCGTAACCTTTACTTTGGATGCAATTAATCACGATTAATCGATTTGACAGCACAAGTATATTTATATTTTAAAAAAATATAGTTAGATATTAAATATATTTATATATAATATAAATTACATGAATATAAATATATATATGTCAATATTTTTTAAATATATACTTATGTGTGTGTCTTTATATATACATAACAAATATATACAGTACACACACACACATATTATGTACATAAAAATTATTTTGGATGCGATTAATCGTTACCCAGCACTACTCATAATGTTATTGTAATCAAAAATCTATATTGTATAATAACGACAAATACACAGTACAATAAACTTTACAGTAAGAGGATTATGTCTAAATCTAATTAAGCCTAAATGTAATTAAGAGTTCTGGCAGCATACTGTATGTACCTGTCCGACAGCAGGAAGGGGCAGATGTCTGGCACAGGTGGGGTGGTGGGTCTCATCTTAGCCAGAGCCATGATGTGCTCAAAGGTGATGTCCGTCTGAGTGCACACGTCCACCAAACACACTTCCTGTAGGCTGTTCTGGTTCCGGGCCGAGGGCCCCCGCCTCAACACCTGCACCACGATGGGATCCTTCCGCATGGCCTCCACCGTTCCCTCATGTCCAGACTTGGAGAATTCACGCCCATTCACCTAATCAGAAGAGGAAACTAAATTGTAAATATCAGTGGAATTCTTTTTTTAATTATTGGCATATAAAATGTTTAGAATAATGATTTCAAGAGACTTTCACACTCTTAAGCATGCTTGCGCACTTCTGAAATATAGATTTCAAAAGAGACCAAACACTGTGCGTAATCATAGTGACATCTGACATGTTGCACCTGACACCTGTCAAAGCCGCCCCATCAGAATTCACTCACCCGCATCAGCAGGTTCACTGCCAGGCCAATTAAACGAGCTTGTTATAAACTCAGCCTTTCAACCATTTATTTAAGACAGAATCATACCCGAGGGAACACGCAAACCCCATTACCTTTATGCTGCAGGTTTGTGAAATAACTGACAGGTCAATACCCGAGTGCTGAAAATATTTTCGTGATTAGTCCTCAAAGTGTAAACTTATTTTACTGGTCCGCAAACACACAGAAACCCAACAGAAAGCAATGCAAAAATATAAAATAAATATGCAGTAATATATATATATATATATAAAAGGAGTCACACTGAGTGTATTTTCAATGCACATTAATTCATGCTTATTGTGTCATTGTGGCTTTCAACATATAACTGATAGGTCAATTCCCCAGTGCTAAAAATATTTTAATGATTAGTCCTCAAAGTGTAAAGATATTTTACTGGTCCACAAACACAGAAACCCAACAAAAATCAATGAAAATGCAATGCAACGCAATGCAATGCAATGCAATGCAAAGCAAAGCAAAGCAAAGCAAAGCAAAGCAAAGCAAAGCAATGCAATGCAATGCAATAAAATGCAATAAAATATGCAGTAATATAAAAAAATATTTAAAGTCAAAGCTTGTTATAAACTCAGCCTTTCAACCATTTATTTAAGACAGAATCATACCCGAGGAAACACGCAAACCCCATTATTTTTATGCTGCGGGTTTGTGAAATAACTGACAGGTCAATACCCCAGTGCTGAAAATATTTTTGTTATTAGTCCTCAAAGTGTGAACTTATTTTACTGGTCCACAAACACACAGAAACCCAACAAAAAGCAATGCAATGCAATAAAATAAAATGAATATGCAGTAATATTAAAAAAAAAAGGAGTCACACTGAGTGTATTTTCAATGCACATTAATTCATGCTTATTGTGTCATTGTGGCTTTCAACATATACAAATAAATAATAGGTCAATTCCCCAGTGCTAAAAATATTTTAATGATTAGTCCTCAAAGTGTAAAGTTATTTTACTGGTCCACAAACAGAGAAACCCAACAAAAATCAATGAAAATGCAATGCAATGCAATGCAAAGCAAAGCAAAGCAAAGCAAAGCAAAGCAAAGCAAAGCAAAGCAATGCAATGCAATGCAATAAAATGCAATAAAATATGCAGTAATATGAAAAATACTTCAAGTCAAAGCTTGTTATAAACTCAGCCTTTCAACCATTTATTTAAGACAGAATCATACCCGAGGAAACACGCAAACCCCATTACCTTTATGCTGCAGGTTTGTGAAATAACTGACAAGTCAATTCCCCAGTGCTGAAATATTTTTGCGATTAGTCCTCAAAGTTTAAACATATTTTACTGGTCCACAAACACAAAAACCCAACAAAAATCAATGAAAATGCAAAGGAATAAAATAAAATATGCAATAATATAAAAAATATTTCAAGTCCAAGAGTCACACTGAATGTATTTTCAATGCACATTAATTTAGGCATATTGTGTCATATTGTGGTTTTCAAAATATAGGTAAATCTATTAGCTAATGCTGAAAAAACTAGGTCACATTGTCCACACTGAGACTTCAAGGCTGAAGCTCCTTTACACATGATTTATTCTAGACCTAGCAGTTTTCCTTCAGCAATGTGGTTCCTGTGAGGCAGAACTAGAGGCCAGTCTAATTATACAGGACTTCCTTAAGATTCTGTACCCTCATTTCACATTTCTTGTGAATGCCAACAACAAAGAGTGGCCTTTAGATCTTTTCCATCTATTTTCTTTTGTTTTGGGGGCAGCGCTTAGCATTTGGCGCCTCGGGCTGTCAGGTACAACTGCTGTTGAATGACCTCAACATTCGACACAACATGACAGGGACCTTTGCTCCCAGACATTCATCAAGTCATATTCACATCCTGCAATGTTCCTTACAGGAAGGCTGAAGAGCAAGGGATCATCGGGCTAGTTGTGTCTCACCAGATGGGCCAATTAATCCAGCGGTAACTAGGGAACAGTCAAAATATGCACACAGAGATGGAGACTCTCTACCTGCTGAGTCTCGCCTTCTGAGCCGGCTGGGGTCATCTGTGCAGCAAGCTCAACAGATGCGATCCTCAGTGCCGAGAATAATGCTTGTGTCTGGTTGAAGCTAGTTAAATTTATTTAGACACAACACAAGCTAAAGGTCTGGTGATGAAATAAAGGAAACCAAAACTTACACCCACAAAAAATATGGCAGCGTGACGGTTAAGGCAAGATGGGAACAAATAAGAATGAAGCTATTGCTACACTCTTAGAATACAGTAATTGATATTAAGCATATGGTTGCACGTTTGTGGAGAGACATATTGGATATAATGCTATTAAAGATGTTATAAAATTAGGTATAATAATAATAAATATATGTAATAATACATCCATTATTAAATACATAAAATATAATACAATAAATAATAAAAATGCAAAAAAAAAAAAAAAGTACATTTAGATGACCTTAAACAACATGCAACTCTAATAATTAACACTATTAAAGATTATACAAATGTAAATATAAAAGTCAGAAATATATGTAGTAATACATTTTAAAAATAAAAATACATAAAATATTATAAATAATAAAAATACATAACATTAAACACAAAGACATTTTTGCATTTAGATGGCCTTTAACAACATACAGCTCTATAATTTAATACCACTATTAAAGATTATACCAATGTAAATATAATAGTAATAAATATGTAATACATTTAAAATAAAAATACATAAATATTATGCAATAAATTATAAAATGCATTACAATTTTAAATGCAAACATTTGTACATTTAGATTACCTTTAACAAAATGCAGCTCTAATAATTTAATAACACTATTAAAGATAATATAAACGTAAATATAGTAGTAATATATATATATAATAATACATTTCAAATAAAAACAAATATTGTACAATAATTTATAAAATGCAAAACATTTTTACATTTAGATGACCTTTAACATGCAATAACAAATTATATGAAAGTAAATATAACAGTAATAAATATATATAGTACATTTCAAATAAAAATGTTATCAAATAAATAATGCTGACCTTTAACAACACGCAACTGTAATAATTTAATAACACTATTAAAGATTATATCATCTAAATATAATAGTAATAAATCCATGTAATAATACATTTTAAATAAAAATACATAATTATTATACAATAAATAATAAAAAATACATTTTTAAATGCAAAACATTTAGATTACCTTTGCCAAATATATTTTTACATTTGTTACATAATGTGTTAATAAATTGTTAAATTTGTTCATTTAATTGTTGTCTAATTTAATAACACTATTAAAGATTATATCAAAGTAAATATAAAAGTAATAAACATACGTAATAATGCATATAATACTTAATTAATAATAATAATAATAATAATAATAAATATATAAAATAATAAATAAAATCTTAAATATACATTTTTACTGTACATTATACACTAAGTGTGAAATAAAAAATAAATAAATAAATAAATATTTTATACAAAATAGTATAGATTTTGGTAACACGTGCCATTTGTTAACATTACTTAATGTATTAACTAACATGAACGAACAATGAACAATACATTTATTACAGTATTTATTAATCTTTCTTTGTTAAATGTTAGTTAATAAAAATTCATTCATTGTTATAGTTAATGTTAGTTCACAGTGCATTAACTAATGTTAACAAACAACTTGTGATTTTTATCAATGTATTAGTAAATGCTGAAATTAACGAACTACAATTAATAAATGCTGTAGAAGTATTGTTCATTCTTAGTTCAACGTAGTTCACTAACGCTAACTAATGGACCTTATTGTAAAGTGTTACCTACATTTTAATATTTGCCATAACATGACAATAATTATTGGCTTATTGGTACTGGTCACAAATTTAACAAAGTTGCACCTGTACAATCAATAACTGAGCCACTCAAATATCTGTATTAAATCGCTAGACTTTTAACATAAATGAAACTAAAAATAAGCATTGCGTGGTTGATTTTCAAGGTTGACAACTTGTTTTATGCCCATAACATTTGTTACTTCCTAAGAAAGTGGTTTAAAATCAGTTATAGTCAATGAATAGCCACCAGTAGAGAAACAGCCCATTGATTTCAATAGATTTAGATCTTGTCTAAAAGATCAGCAGGTGAAGAAACTCTGAAGTTCACGTTGGTTAATGTTGATCCAGAGCAATATGAATTTAAAGGTCATTAACGTCAATGAAACATGGCCACCGCACACCAACAAAGCTTCACCAACCCACCTCCACATTCCACCTCAATACACGACTTGGAAAAGGTCAGGTGGCACCTGGATAACAAGGTCTGAAACTGGAACGTAGCGCAGTCACCTCAGACCCGTCATATTGATTTCAGACTTACAATACCAGCTCTGCCTCAAGAGGACCACGTAGTACATCTGAATGCTGAAGTGGAGAGTACAATGTGTGTGTGTGTGTGTGTTGTCAGAGCTGTCATATTTGGGTCAGTTCTCGTCAGGTGACACATATCTACAAGCTTGTTTATTTTCTCCAAGCTGAATGATTTTGCACAGGTGAGATAAGCACAAAGAAGTGATAAGACTGCATGTGTGTATGTGTGTATGTGTGTGTGTGTGTTTAAACACATGTGGCATGTGAGATAAGAATTGGATGAGAACCTCTTGGCCAAACGGCGGAAAATGCAACAGCTACAGGCAAACGAACACACAAACAGCATTACGTCAAGTTGTTGAGAAAACTGACACAAGGAGCTAAACGTCGATGAAAGACGCCGGTCTATAGTCTTTTATATGGCACATTTGTAAGAAAGTCACACTTTAAGTTTCTCAACACTGTGAATCCAAAAGTAATAAAGGCATGAAAGCATGACAGTGAAATCCCACCTGGGAAGTGTCAAGCAATCAGAAAGGATTCTTCAGGGTATTACGTTTGAGCAAAAACACACGGTCCTATTCACAACACCAAAAACACCTCATCTTATCCACCTTATTTTCCCTATAAGAGTGGGTGCAGCCATTTGTCATTTTTTTGTGTCTGTCTTCCGGACTCATCCACTTCCAGCTATTTTTAGCTGCACAAAAAGCTCGTTTTGCTGCTTGATATTGCAAACTGGTGTGCCTTACCATATTATTTTAATTTATTATCTTAATTATGATCACACTGGTTTGTAGTGCAAACTGTTTTACCGTTTACTGCAGTTCGATATTCTTCTCGTTATTTCCCTATGGCGGATTATGAACCGGACGTCTAACACATTACCAGAAAACAGCTTACTTCCGCATTGAAAAATAAGGTGGATAGACGATGCTATCTTCCATCGACAATGGCTGACAGACATTACATGTTGAACCGGCATAAGGGAATAAACTGGAAATGGGAGGAAAAATATATATTTCAATACGTTCTCTCGCAATTATAACGTTGGGTAATTATACTGCATATACATCGCGGGCATCAGGGAGCCGTTATTAATATGCGGGACACTGAAATCGCTTTTAAATTCGCGCTAGCTCTACTTTCACTTTCGATATTCGTGATCACACGTACTCTGTGTTTACAAAGGAGCAGCAGTAACGTTACTTACCACACTTTTTTTACAAGATTAGATGTTGCCAGTGGTGCTCAGAATCTGCAAATCATTCACCATCGTCCTATCAATCATCTCTTTTTACTCTGTTTATGTGGTAAGTGAAACTTCATGTATTGTAATGTATCAGGCTAACGCTAGCAAGCGGCTAACCATGTCCCTTTGACTCTGTAGAACGCGTTGTTCATTTTCCGTGCTTTTCCAAATGAAGTGTTTTCACGAGGCGTCATCAATCTGATCGTAACTGAACGTAAACAATCCCACCTCACCGAATGAAACTCGCATATTTTGCTGACTACTGCTGCTAAAATAAGGTGACCAGATCTCTAAAATGAAAACCGGGGACATTTCCTAGTTCAGTGGTCAAAGTATCACTAAAATCTCACTTGTGATTATGTACGAATTAAAAAAAAAACAGGGACAGTATGTTTTTGTTTTATTGTTGTTGGTTCCATATGTTTATATCATAATTGATAATTACAGTGATATTTGAGGATCAAACTTCCTGTAGTTTTTAAATACAATAGTATATAGTAACTATTGCAAATAGCAAACATATAGACGGTAGCAGGCTGTTACAACAAAATTATGGCTTTAGAACACATTAAAAATAAAACAATAAATATGAGAACATATAATAAATAAAACTATTTAACATATATGTTATTTTCAAACTAGGCCTATTTAACATTTTCACAAATCTGAGAACAATAATTACTTAACTAAAAAATTAACAAACTATCCACCTTATTTTTGTCGTAAGAGTGCGAGCGGCCGTTTGTAAATTTAATGTGTTTGGCTTCCGGTCTCATCCGCGTCCAGCTATGTTTATCTGTACAAAACAGCTCATTTTGCTGCTTGATATTGCAATTTGGTTTGTCTTACCATATTATTTTAATGTATTATCTTAATTATGAACACAATAGTTTGTAGTGCAAACTGTTTTACCGTTTACGGCACTTCAATGTTCTTCTTGTTATTTCTCTATGGCAGATTATAAACAGGAAGTCTAACACATTACCAGAAAACAGCTTACTTCCACATTGAAAAATAAGGTGGATACTAAAAATTGTTTTTAAATTGTATGTTTGTGCTTTAGAAAATTGATCTTTTCTATCCCTAATCAGGCTTATTATTTTGCATTTTAGGCTCATGTTGACCACAAAGTATGTGCTTTCCTCAAAATTGTGCAATTGATTATAATATTTTTTAGTAATCAAGTAGGGCTCAGAGCGCCCTCTGCTGTTGAAAATAATCACAATCATAGGATTGCCAGCTGGCTAAATTGGTTGGGCTTTTACAGTGTATTTGCGGATTTTTTTTAAACGTATTATAAAATGGGGACATTTCTGGGGACAGGACACCAAAAACCGAGACTGTCCCCAGAAAACGGGGACGTCTGGTCACCCTGTGCTAAAA
The DNA here is from genome assembly GCA_036247105.1 of Cirrhinus mrigala. Classification (NCBI taxonomy): domain Eukaryota; kingdom Metazoa; phylum Chordata; class Actinopteri; order Cypriniformes; family Cyprinidae; genus Cirrhinus; species Cirrhinus mrigala. The sequence continues at coordinate 28,108,582 of CM070010.1, forward strand.
ATGTTCAATTATTGTCTTGTTTTGGGTTGTAGCTACTACATTTGGAGTACTATAGACTGCCAAAAGTTATAACAAATCAAGGAGAAGAGTGCAAAAAACTGTCTGAGGAACAAAAGGATTTCCAAGGCAAGAATCTTGACAACATTCGCATTTGTTCTTATAATTTCCGTTCAGGTAGGTGAAATATTAGACTAATATATTTACACATATATATTTACCACCTATTACCTTCAGTTTGTTAAAATATTGCATCCTTTCCTGCTTACTAAGTCCTTCTCTATATGATTTAGCAGCTTTCACGTTTTTCCACGTGGTTTAGACAGCATAAATTAGCATAATAACGCATTCATTAGTACATTAACCGTGGAGTTTATGCTATTGTTTACATCCGTGTATCGCCAATATGGCTGCGCATCTGAGTAACTGACCAAATTGTGACGCAAGTCCAAACCCTCTATATCGTTTCACACTTTGGGCAACCCATCATCTGACACCAATTGGTTAGACATCACCCAACCCTAATCTTTATATCGAACACACGGTGAAAGACTCCGTCACTCATCTGTTCACTGCAGGAGCTCAATGGCAACAGCACATGCAAGTCTAATCGAAAAGGAAAGACTCATAATTTCTATCAGAAAACTGAATTTAGCATATTAGTGCTCAGACTCTTTCTTTGCGCAGCTGCAGGAGTCTATAAAACTCCCGTCGACAAGCGTCGTCTCGCTGTGGAAGAGAAACCACATCGATTGTGTCACACAGTCTTATTATTCTAATTCATTTTCTTCATTAGATTTTACTCGGAGACTGATAACTAACTCGCCGTGTCGTTAACTATTCAGATATTCAAAAAGAGACTATTAACTATTTGCATATGCTATTTTCCATGTCGTCTTTGCGCTGATTAATCAACGTGGCAAGAAATTAATGAGAGGCAATTAGTCCCCCAACGAAACGCATGGCTGAGAGAGAGAGGAGGAGAAAGAAAAGTGCAAGGACTTTCTGTATAAGAGAAATTTGGTGCAAATTACTTTCAATGTGTGGCAGCAAAAGGAGTTTTGTCTCATTACAAGTAGAATCCAAGCATACTAAACAGATTGCAAACAAACAAGCAAATTAAGCAGATTAGTCATGATAATAACTTGGGGTAATTAATTAAAATCAGACTCTATGGCACATACCCACATTATCCTCCATTATGAAATGAAACAATTATACGTTTGACAAACCTTAAGCTGAACAAGCAACATTTTTTGTAAATTAAACTGCCACTTTTTCTAAATTAAAACAGGGATTATCAAAATTCTTAAATGTAAATATATGTAATATTTAGTAATACTGAAACCTTTTTTAACATTTAAATATTATTTAAATACCAAATACAGTATTTAAAAATGCTAAAATAACTGTTTATCCATCCAAATACATTCAGTGCTATTTTAGTAGTATGTATATACTGTTAGTTTTTTTTATATTTACCGTTTTTGTTTTCATTTTAAGTTTAGTTTACATTTTAATAATTTTGTTGTATTTTTTTTCTAAAGATAAATATGATTTAATAAACAAACACAATATTTAAAAATGCTAAAATAACTGTTTCTCCATCCAGTGTGACATTCAGTGTTATTTTAGTATTATTTATATGCTATTTGTTTTATTTAGATTTTTATTTTCATTTACATTTTAGTTTAAGGTTTAACAATATTGTTGTTCACCTCTTTTATCTTTTTCTAAAGATAAATATTATTTAAATAACAAATACAGTATTTAAAAATGCTAAAATAACTTATCCATCCAGTGACAGTCAATGCTATTTTAGTATTATTTATATACTTTTTTTTAACTATTTTGCTTTTTCCTTTTCATTTTAATTTTATTTAAGTTTTAATAATTTTGTTATTTGCCTCTTTGATATTTTTCTAAAGGTAAATATTATTTCAGTAACAAATAAAATTTTTAAAAATGCTAAAATAACTGTTTATCCATCCAGTGACATTCAATGCTATTTTAGTATTATTTATATACTATTGTTTTGTTTTATATTTTGCGTTTTGTTTTTTCATTTTAATTTTAGTTTACATTTTAATAATTTTGTTATTTGCCCCTTTGATCTTTTTCTAAAGATAAATATTATTTAAATAACATACAGTATTTAAAAACACTACAATAACTGTTTATTCATCCAGTGACACTGTTATTTTAGTATTATTTATTTTGTATTCTATTTTGCTTTTTCTCTTTCAAGTTAATTTTAGTTCAAGTTTAAACAATTTTTTTTGCCTCTTTGTTTTTTTCCTAAAGGTAAATATTATTTAAATAACAAATGCAGTATTTACAAATGCTAAAATTACAGTTTATCCATCCAACCACATTCAGTGTTACTTTAGTATTATTTATATATACTATTTATATAATTTATTATTTATATACTATTTATATACTATTTTTTTAATATTTAGCTTTTTCCTCTTTAATTTTAGTTTAAGTTTTAATAATTTTGTTATTTGCCTCTTTAATCTTTTTCTAAAGATACACATTTAAATACCAAATAGAGTATTTAAAAATGCTTAAATAACTGTTGACATTCAGTGCTATTTTACTATTATTTACTGTATATACTATTATTTAACATTTTAGTTTACATTTTTAGTTACATTTTTTATTTTAAAGATTCCAATTTGATTGGAATCTTTGCGTGCCTTTTATTTCAGTTTTAGTTTTATTAATTTTAGTACTTCAATATAAACTTTCAGTTAGCTGGCAAGCCAACATTTCTAATATGCATTTAAGTTTCACATCGAATATGTAAATTACCAAAACTCTTTTCATAGTTTTATAATAGATTATAACTGAATGAGGCGAGGAGAGTTTTAAAGGAAACCTGTTTGAAAACAGTTATTTTTAAAACTCTGCTATTTCAACGTAATGGTAATACAAACTTCACCTAAATCATTGTAAACCTAATTATACTACAGAAATAAGATGTAACACTTAGGTTACAAGCATCTGCAAGTACAATCATTTTTTAGCACACATATCACATATACAGTATTCTGTGATTACACAGCATCACCATAGAGATTCAACCGTCTCCACTGCCATTGCTTATGCGTGTGCTTGTGCGTTAAATTAAAATTCCTCTTTAGGGACAAAGAATTACTCCTCAAAGAGGTTTTCAGTGGCAATATGCCACTGACTTATTCTGTGGGAATCAGGCAGTGGGAGTTTGACTACGCAACACAACGCTGGCAGAGTTCACCCTGCAGGCAAATGTCTACCTTTCACAACATAATTAAATTCTCCATTAGCACCAACCTCGGCTTGATCCTCCGAGCGGTATAAATGCCTCTCATTCTTCTCTATTTTCAGGTACAAAAATAAATAATGCATCGAAATAACAGGCACATATATCACAGAAAGCTGTGTATGTCTAACTAATGAGTCCTTCAGCAGGACCCAGCCAAGGATGACATGGGTTATGACAAACTGCATCAACAAAACGTTTATTTAGTCTCAGTGCCTCACTACAATAACCCGACGCAAGCAGTCTCAATATGTACAATCACACCGCACGCTGTCATAGAGTACATCATGTGTGCTGAATCCAGACGCAGGGAATTGTTTTTCCATTACAGTCTACAGGAGTGAGAATAAATGAAATATTCTCAGAATGAGAACAGATTTTTGACAGGGTTGTGTCTCTTTGTCCACAACGCCTGCTCTGTTTCCAGGCCTTGAACCTAACGGGCTGCAACATGTTGGGGCTTGTTGCTCTTTCTGGTCAGTGTCAGATTTCATTAGGGTTTCTCTGGCACTAGAAATTGCAAAAGAAATTGCTTCAGATAGGTTTCACAAAAACTTCCCTGTCTCTGCCCAAAATGTGAGTCTGTATTTGAAAAGGCGTTCTACAGAGCCACTAAAGGGACATGGTTAGCCGCTTGCTAGCGGCAGCTTGCTGCATTACAGTACATTAAATTTCACTTACCACATAAACAGAGTAAGGAGAGATGACTGACAGGACGATGGCAAAAGATTTGCAGATCCTGAGCGCCACTGACATCTAATCTTCTGATAATTTGTGCTAAGTACTACCGCTCCGTTGTAAACAGAGTATGTGTGATCGCAAATCTCGAAAGTGAAAGTAAAAAAGCAAGCGCGCATTCAAAAGCAAATAGCAGCTCTGTGACGCCCACAATTTATATAGAGCATTACCCAACGATGTAATAGCGAGAGAAAGCACTGGAATATTTGTTTTCCTCTCATCTCGTATTTATTTCATTGCTAGGATGGTACCTTTACCTTGTCTCTTTATGGCAAAAATGCTAGTCTGCCATTTCAAATTCTGCAAATGTTTTGAAAGAAAGTGTTTTAACACTGAAAAATTACACACTTCAGCTTTAAATCTACCAACCTTCAAAACCACTGATCCTTATTGAAGCAAAAAACTGGACCAAGGTCTGAATTTAGCTATTGGTTGTGCTGTGCAGTAGAGTTCACTTCAAGGTTCACCAATAAATGTCATGATGAAAATGCTGTGGAACAAGCCGACATTAATCATAACCATCACCACAATAGAACAAGGCTATGCAATACAACAATAAAAGCCAAGAAGACCTGAGGTTCAGGGTTAAACCTGCCTTTTTTGTACATGTTGACTCTCAGTTGACCTAATGCTGAAAACTACTGATTGTTCCTGAAGGGCATTGAACCTGGTGTCTCAGCCTTAAAATGCCTCAGGAATCAGTCAAGCGAGCCGTGGAGAGTTATGGGTACTGCAGTCAGGCTGAAAGAGAGAGAGCGGAAAAGACGGATCCGAGGGTGATTTGTGGTTTCAGTGGGTATGCTTCATTATTTCAGCTGATTTCGCTGGTAGGAGTGTCCCACCATGCCTCACTAATGACTTTAATGAAGGACTCTTCTCTAGAGAGACGCCAGCTCTGTTCCAAAGCTTAGTGAGCTACCTTTCAAGGCAGGATATTAACAGTTATAGAACCTCATAAATGACTGTTTTAGAATTTTCTAGAACATTTCAGGATTTCTCTCCATATAGTGGACTTTTATGGCAACCGTGAGTTTGAGCTTCCAAAATGCAGTTTAAATGCAACCTTAAAGTGCTTAGCGAGAGGAAGAAGGGTCTTATCTAGCGAAACGATTAGTTGTTTTCTAAAAAACAAAAAAAAAAAAAAAAAAAAAAAATGTATACACTTTTTAACCTTAAATGCTCATCTTATCTAGCTCTGCGATGTGCATACGCAGTCTGTGTAATCCGGGTCAATACAGATAGGGTAGGTTGAAAAACTCCCATCTCATTTTCTCCTCCAACTTCAAGATTGTCCTACATCGCTGCAGAAGTACTAACCCAGTGTTTAAACAGGTAAAACAGCAAGTCATATACTCCTAGGATGGCTTGGATGGGTAAGTAAATCATGGGGTGATTTTAATTTTTGGGTAAACTATCTCTTAAAAAAAAAAGAGGTAAACAGAAGATGACTGAATGCAACAAAGAAAAACAGATGGATCTAGTCTTCTAGTAAGGAGTCTAATGTAGTGGCTTATCTTCCACTGTGAGCTTCATTCATGTGTCTCCCTTTCAGACTGACTCTAATAGATGCAGTGCGTCCGGTGCCAGGGGCTTATTGTCTGGTACTTCCTCCTACACACATTACACACAGATTAACCTTACATCTGCCATCATTACAGACAGGAACAGCACAAACAATAGCCATATGAATAGACAAACACACACTAAGTACCAAGTACCAATATTTCTAAATTAAATCAAGGGCGCTATACAGTAACTGCTTTATAATCCAATGTAGTTGAGTTCAAGAGTAGGTCAGAGCTTGTACCAGTGACTTTCATACAGTTTCACAACGCATAAAGTTCATTTCTGAGTTCTGAATTTAAAAGACTAGTTCACTCAAACATGAAAATTCTGTCATTAACTACTCACCTTCATGTCATTTCAAACCTGTAAGACTTTCATTCATCTTCCGAACACAAATTAAGATATTTTTGATGAAATCCGAGAGCTTTCGGACCCTGCATAGACAGCAACGCAACTACCATGTTTAAAGTCCAGAAAGGTAGTAAGGACATCCTTAAAATAGTCCATATCTTAATTTGTGTTTTGAAGATGAACGAAGGTCTTAGAGGTTTGAAACGGCACAAGGATGAGTAATTCATATCAGAATTTTAATCTTTGGATGAACCATCCTTTTAATTTGCTAAATAACCTGAGCGAGGTCTAGTTGTTAGCACCGATGAAGTACACATCAACATGACAGAAAGACTCCTGTTGATGTACTTTCCCACCATAAAAACACAGAAAGTGGTGTTGCACATTTGCGTGCCTAACCAAACACATCTCTAGACAAAAACACACAAATCAAAGTCCATATTATTGTGAATCTTTTGTCCTGCATCCCACGTCTGTGGATCCAAAGCCTGATGAATGTGTCTGGCAATAGCGTGTGGGCTGGCACGGGTCGGTCATGCTCTGCGTGTAGCTAATTCACCACTACAGGTGTGGCACATGGCGGCCGCCACCACACGTCCAAAACAGACATCTGCTCGCCATCAAATCTGAAGCCTAAATATTAAGATTAATCAAATATGAAAACCTGCACCTTCTGAGTAAAACCAGGTACACTGTGCGAGTACTTCAATGTGTGAACGACAGATTTAAATCAAATTATAACAACCCTTTAATGAGCTACCAGCCGTGAGATTTTTCTCTCTCTCTCCCTGAATGTGTGCGTAATTCCCGGCTCTTCCTGTTACACGCCAATTAGCATTATTCCTCATGTGTGGAGTCGGATTCCGCTAGGCAGATAGAAAAAATAACACACGCCTTCACACCTGAACAGTCTTCAAGAGCACGTCAGATGTGTGTGAACGGACATCTAAACACACGCTTGCTTAAAGACAGTTTCTGACTCAAACAGCCCCTAATGCACACCACACTGGGTTGTTTTGCAGTGCAATTTAGCTCCATTCAGCCTGTCGGCAGTCAGTCAGCGCCTGCTTTTACAGTTGCTCAACGGATGACTTCAAGTATGAATTGGGCATAATTGGCTAATCAGAAATAGACATGGAAGAGTTTAAATGAGCAAATAAAATGACAGAAAAATATTTTTCATAGGATAGAGGTTGCACTTGTGCCTCCATTAATTCAATATTTATCAGTATAGACATGTTAATATAATATAATATATTATAATATAATGCATACTTAAAAAACTTTAAAATATACCTTAATGTGGCAACCTTAATAGTCCAATGTTGTTTATGAAAGCAAACAATAGGACACAAAACTGCTAATTTCCTGGAAAGGATCTGCTCTAAGACTTGAACCCTACTGATGTTTCAGAGAGCAGATCTGGTTACGGAGTGGAGACTCCACGGTGTGCCCCACAGATGGGCCGCTTGATACTTAATCCGCAAACGGACGGCGCAAGAGACCTCAGAGAGCTGCTAATGACTTTTCAAGCACACTACAAACCCAACTCAAGTTTGATAGTCTCACAGTATCGAATGAACACACACCACGCTTCCAAGACGTGCAAGTTTGGACTCAATAAGCATAAAAGCCAGAGTGACAAGCAATGATGAGAATGAGATCAAAAGTCTTCGGTATGACATTTACACAATTAGAAACCAATTATCAGTTCAATAAATACAGCCAAATACAGATATGAATGACTGGGTGTTTCTTCATTTGAAATAGGGGTCGTCATGGCCGATTATCGGCACGATATTAGGCATTTCTATGGTTATCGGTAATTTTCAAACCCAAATTGCCGCCAAAATAATTAAAAATATTTTTTTATACTTTCTATTTGAAATAGGGGTTGACTGATTATTGTCTTGGCCAATTATTGGCAATGACATTAGGCATTTTTATGGTTATCGGTATCGGTCATTTTCAAACCCAATTAGCCACCAAAATAATTAAAAACCTTTTTTTATACTTTTATTTGAAACAGGGGTCGACTGATTATCGTCCTGGCCGATTATCGGCACCGATATTAAGCATTTTTATGTTTATTGTATCAGTCATTTTCAAAGTCGATTTGCTACTAAAATAATTTCAAATACTTTTTATACTCTTTTTATACTTTCATTTAAAATAGGAGTCGGCCGATTATGGTCCTGGCCGCTTATCGGCACCGATATTAAGCATTTTTATGTTTATTGTATCAGTCATTTTCAAAGTCGATTTGCTACTAAAATAATTTCAAATACTTTTTATACTCTTTTTATACTTTCATTTAAAATAGGAGTCAACCGATTATGGTCCTGGCCAAGTATCGGCACCGATATTAAGTATTTTTATGGTTATCGATATCATTTTCAAAGCCGATTTGCCGCTAAAATAACTGAAAAGTATGTGAGAGTCCTTGTTATTCTTAATACTGACATTCATTTTAATTTTTACACCAGACATATATACTGGTTCAAAATATTGGTTATCGGTCTACTACATCTTTAATAATTGCATCCAAAATAAAAGGTTTTGTTCATATATGTGTGTACTGTGTGTATATATATATATATATATATATATGTACACACACACACATGCATGTATATATTTAAGAAAAATGTTATGTCTATATATTAAAAATATTTATGTAATATTCATGTAAATATTTTCAAAATATATACTGTATGTGTGTGTGTTTATATATACATAATAAATATACACAGTATTCACACATATATTATGTAAATAAAAACTTTTCTTTTCTTTTAACCGCTATTTAGTCTGGCACAAGAGTACCACAATAAAATCTACACATAAAAGGTATTTTAAAAAACAGCAAAAAAATTATTTTTTTAAGTTTTAATGTGAAAAAGTCAAAATCTCAACCCTTGAGAAATGCATATTTGTTGTTAAAGGAACCTGACTACAAGTTAAACACATTTACAAGGAATGTTTGAGTGATATCAGCTTATCATTGCTATTGAATTAAGGATGTCACAGTGGGCTGGTGTCAGACTCAGAGGAAATGACCCGGGCCAGTTTGTGTCTCACACTGACAGACTGTCACTCACACAGGGGGCCGAGGCCAGCCAAGAGGAACAGACAGGAGCAGTGACCTCCCTGTAGGTGCGTGTGTGTGTGTAAGATGTGTGTGATGAAAGGTGAAATGCATCCAATCCTGTTTGCTATTGCCAGATGTAAGACAGCATGTCTGCAAAGACACAACGTCTCTCTCCATATAACAGTCCATTCAAGTGTAAAAACAATGTGAAGTTACATCAAAATTAGTCTCTGATAAACACTGCAATTTCAGCCTCCCATAATTCCTCAGCCTTCTGCTCTCTGTTTTCTCTCGGAAAATGTCTCACCTTTGCAAGAACAAAAGAACAGACATAAAGTGAGGTGGGGGAGGGGTATCATCCACGTTTTGTGTGCTGTACAGACACAAGAAGCCACCGAGATCCATTCCTATGCCTTAACCTTGCACACAGACGCTTTATTATTTGATCCGCATAACAATCTTACCAAGTAACTGCACTATTGGACTGAACTACAGTGCTCACAGATCGTTTTAATATTGCAGATACATCACACACAACCCATAAATTATCTGAATTTGTCTGAAGAGCTCTTGAACTGTAATTCTCCACAATACACTGGCAGCTGCGCAACGCACACGTTATTTCCTCCCTGGGTCCTCGGCCAGATGGGATATTAGGAATTGTCATCTAGACGTATGTACCTGCTAATTGTGTGTTAATTACAAATGGATCAATCCACAATTCTCCAGTGCACTATAAACCTGCTATATAGACCCAATCAATGTAGAGCAAATCAACGAAAACAACCTAATTTGAAGTCAATGTGAATCGCCATTTGAAACCACTTTTAATGGCTTGACGTATTTTACATTGAAATATGATATTCTGTGTTCAATTTAGGTTTATTTTATTTATAGGAAATCAATCACTTGATAAAAACAAATAAATCCACAACAACCTAAATTTGATGTTCATATGAACTGCCATCGGAAACCCATTTTAATAGAGCAATTTCATGTATTTCAGACTGATATTCATATTCAGTGTGGGGAAATACTATTTAGGTTGATTTTATCCATAGGAAATCAACTGGATTGTTAAAAAAGAGCTATTTTGTTATTAGCTAATATTATCGTCAGGCCTAAATGACATCAAAGTCATTTAAAAGAGAAAGCGTAAACTTGATTAACTATTATTAGCTATTATAGACTAAACTGACGAATCGTTCATTATTAGACCATAAAAATGCATTAAGAAAGTAATTTTTGATTTCATTTTGCCTTTTTTTGCTTAATACTGAGGCATTAACTTGGTTATTTAGCAATATCAGAGATTTTAATTCAAGAACCGCGACCGAAAACATCTCAGAAAGATTTTCCAATTTTTTTTCATGCTAGATTCATCACACTTGTTCTTGTCATTAAGTCAAGTGAACAGCGGTATGTAGATTTAATGCCCTATGTTTCATTCGTGTAGCACCCATGTGTGACGGAGGTGTAATCAGCCCCTTTTGACTTGACAATTGGGCCGACTCACAGAGGATTGCATGATGAAGGAAAGACAAAACTCCATAACTTCTTATAATTACCAATCAGCTCTGAAGCCCAGCACTAATTACACACCAGTGTGTCTAGGGCAGACAAGCAGGTCATCTCCACTGCGGTTCCAGACAAAGAACTTTTATTATCTCTTCTGCTGAAATTGGACTATGATTGTCTTAAAATTGAAAAAAGAAAGGCTAGGATTGGCTTAAGAATACAAAATGACAAGTTTGGGACAGAGATATCATTTATGCATATTCATAATTTTTCTTTGCTTGGAGTTCAGAATTTCAAAAAGGAGTTAACAAGTTAGTCTGTCTGTTCTGAAAGGGCAAGACAATACTAACTGCAACTTGGCCTACTTAGAAAGAAAATAAAGTGTTTAAAAGGGGAGTTGAGAGTTAAAACCTATATGCAATATATCCTCCAGAGTGTCTGGCTGATGCAAAGTACATTTTTGCTTTGCATGGCTAGTGTGGCCGCACAAATGGTGCATATGGTATATGGAAAAAATGAGAGCAGACAGAGGGGGCTCATAGTGAAGACCTTCAATCAGAGGGGTCTGACTGGTCGAGTGGGTTTGCTATACGGATGTAAAGGTCAAGCCTGCACTTTTTAAAATGAAATAACACAAAAAAGAAAAGGTCACCTCATAATTTCACTTGAGAGACAGTCATACGGGAAGTAGATCGGACAGAAGTGTAAAATCCCATGAAACTCAATCCACCTGAGCAATAGAGACAGTGACAGCAATGATAATGACACTGTTGGCACTTCTTATTACAGTCGGTGATAAGAAAAGATTACATGAGTGCAAACTTGCACAAACATATTAAAATTGTGGCCGATACCTAGAAGCTGTTATTTTTGTTAATGCAGATAACCAATAAACTGACAACATTAACATTCTTTACAACTGAATCTAATTAAATAATATTTCGGCACTAAAAACTAAAATAATTGTAATTTATTTTGAAAAGTAAATATTCATTTTGTGTTTTGCTTAATACTCCCTTTAACAGTGTTATTATATAATTAATGTTTTAAAGATTAACTCAAAGTAAATGTTTGATTATGGAAAATGTAAAAACAAGGATAGATGGACGGACGGACAGACGGACAGACAGATAAATAGATAAGGGATGGATGGATTAATGGATGAAAGACAGACATAGATAGACAGATAGATAGATAGATAGATAGATAACAGACGGACAGACAGACGGACAGAGACAAATAGATAGATAGTGGACAGAGGTCAGATGGACAGATAGATAACAGGATGGATAGACAGATAGACAGATAGATAGATAGACAGATAGATAGATAGATAGATAGATAGATAGATAGATAGATAACGGACGGACAGACAGACAAATAGATAGATAGATAGATAGATAGATAGATAGATAGAGGTCGGACAGACATAGATAGATATAGAGATAGATAATGGACGGACGGACAGATAGATAGATATAGATAGATAATGGACGGACGGACGGACAGAGAGGTAGATATAACAGATGGATGGATGGATGGATGGATAAAAGACAGAGAGACAGACAGATAGATAGATAGATAGATAGATAGATAGATAGATAGATAGATAGATAGATAGATAGATAACGGACAGACAGACAAATAGATAGATAGTGGACAGAGGTATGGACGGACAGATAGATAACAGGATAGATAGATAATGGACAGACAGACAGACAAAGACAGACAGATAGATAGACAGACAGATAGATAGATAGACAGACAGATAGATAGATAGATAGATAGATAGATAGATAGATAGATAGATAGATAACGGACAGACGAACGGACAGACAAATAGATAGATAGTAGACAGAGGTATGGACAGACAGATAGATAACAGGATAGATAGATAATGGATGGACAGACAGACAGACAAAGACAGACAGACAGACAGACAGATAGATAGATAGATAGATAGATAGATAGATAATGGACGAACGGACAGATAGATAACAGATGGATGATGGATAAAAGACAGATAGATAGATAGATAGATAGATAGATAGATAGATAGATAGACAATGGACAGACGGACAGATAGATATAGAGATAAATAGATAATGGAAGGACGGACGGACAGAGAGATAGATATATAACGGATGGATGGATGGATGGATGGATAAAAGACAGACAGATAGACAGATAGATAGATAGATTGATAGATAGATAGATAGATAGATAGATAGATCGATAGATAGACAGATAGATAATGGACGGACGGATACACGGATAGATAACAGATGGATAGATGGATGGATAGATTAAATGGTGTGTCCCCAAAAGTGATTAATTTCTTTTAATTCAACAAAAATGTAATGAACTATCATAGATCTGTTCATGTGTGCTTTTGAAAGCCGAGGTAACCTTCTACACATTCATATGAAGTCTAAAATCTGGTATGCCGTAAACGTGAAACCATACACACAACAGCAGGTAATATGGTGCATCTGGTAAGGAAGATCAGTAGCTGCATAAATGGCATGAGACACAGGTTTAGATGAGGTCATCTGCTCTCTTTCCAGATCAAGAGAAAAAGATGAACTCAGCATCTGTCAATTCACTAAAGCAGAAAATCACCAGGACCACTGCGAGAGTCGAGTCTATTTTTAGCAATAATTATGCAATCATTCCATGCATGCTAGAGCCAAAAAGAATGATATGGCCTTTAAATGAGATTTCCATCATATGCACACACACACACACACAGACACGCTTTGCCTGGCCTGGAGTTGGCAGGGTCTGGTGATATGATCACCCCAGGGTCTGTGCTATCTGACAGGCTTATCATCCAACACGCTCACAAGATCAATCAAAACTACATGTTTCTCTGTCTTTCCCTTTTTTCGTTCCATACCCATCGCATTTCATCAGCAAGGAGCATCGTTCAGACAAAGGCTCCAGGACAGGAAGATGGATGAGAGTCTTCTGAGAGAGAGACAGGGGACGTGGCCCAACAGTGACGATGCCAGTAAGAGAGACCTTGGTTCAGGCAGGAGTGTGAAGCATACTTACACACATACGCACTCGAAACTCAATCTTACACACTCACAAAAGCCAGTTTCTTTTGGCAGTTCTCTCTAAAGGATGCCCTCCATCTGGAGGCCCATTAAACTTGAAGGCTGTGATACACTGACTGCCCAATTCACTCGCACAGATCCAGATCCATATGGTTGTTAGTGCTCTCGGGACCAACACTTCCTCTGACCCTCGATGGCCACTGTGGGGGGCGCAGAGGTAAACTGTTGCCAGCTTTTTCATGTTAAATTAAAAATCAAGATCATTTGGAACAAGGTGAATGACAAATAGCAGATGGAATTAACGTTATTCCTAAAGTTCTGCTTCTGTGTTTTCATATCTCTGAAATTTGTGGAACTGTAGATGAGCGTCTGAGTGAGAGTAAATGAGTGGGAGGTGATATCTTTCGCTTTTCTCCCATGCTGATCCACAGAATGGAAATTACACCGAGCATCTGTCCCCATAAGGGATCCTGACCACGGCCGTAAACTGCACTGCTCCCATGAGCCTCAGTGTTTCAGCTCAACTGAGTGAAATAGCCTCCATCACCTCATGCTACTACAGATCCGCTGATCAGCAATTACTAGAGTTTTAGCGATTACTGGGGAAATAAATGCATTTACATCTAGTTGCCTGACTCTGTGTACCTTATAGCAGTAGATCAATTTTTAGCAAAATCTTTAAGTAAAATCAGAGTTGCCATAGTAACAACACGTTAAGTCATAAGTTCATTATAGTAGTTTGACCATCTTGGATTGCTGGTGAAGAAAATCAAGCTAAAAAGCTCATACAATTGAGTAGAAAAGACAAATTATAGTGCTATGTTATAAACAAAAATATATTATTTATTAATATAAACATTCACTACTGCCCAAAAAGAGTCAAATAATTATTAAATCCAAGGATTTATATATTTTTTCCACCTTGCACTATGAATGTTTTTACGGTTTGTTTAATAAGTGACCATTTGCGAATGCAAATATATTGCATATATCCAATTGTTAAAGGCATAGTTCATCCAAAAATGAAAATTCTGTCATTAACTACTCACCCTCATGTCGTTCCAAACCCGTAAGGTCAAATGAAGATATTCTTTATGAAATTAGAATTTTCATTTTTGGGTGAACTATCCCTTTAATTCCTAGGGTTCACATACTTTTTCCACAATAACTGTGTATTAATAAGCGCCCACCCACTCATATGTATTTGCAGTCTTGTTTTCCACAGCAGTGCAGAAAATAAGGCTTGATCTCTCAAAAGCTATCATTTTGAAAAGTTACCTCATATCATTGAGTGTTTACATTACCCTATTACATCACAATGACATCACAGTGGATAAACAGCAGCTAATCACAGATATTTTGCCAGTTTCATCCACCAGCCAAATTAAGGTGAAATGGCTCAGACCTTAGAATCCAAAACTTGATCTTGCTGACGGAACACACTCAGCCAAGCCCTCTGAGACTGAGAGTAAGAGAGAGAGGGAAAGAGTGCAGGAGTATGGGTCTTTGTAATGTGGCTAACAAAGAAAGAAGAATACATTTCCATGGTGAGCCCGTTGAGGGGCGAACACTCACACTAAACTCATAAATCTCACAGACGACCACCAGGACTAACGGGGCTGTGCTGCCAAGAATAGTGTCAAAAATTGTCAGGGGGGCGTGAAATTGCAGCGTAGGCGTGTGTTTGTGTTTATTCATGTCTGCTTCTTGTTGTGACTTTAAGAGTAACCCAGTGCAACATTTTCTTTGATTTGTTCCCGTGAACATAAAAGCTCGGAAATTTAAATTGCCGAACAACAGAAACATCTGAGGCAACGCTTCCTTGACACACTTTTCGCACCAGCTTGGGAATTCACTCCACAGAGAGTAGATCCAGATTTCCCTTTCCTTTCAACCTTCCCTAGTACCTTCATCCTTCCTGAAGACATTGCATTATTCCTTTCTCTCCCCACTCAAAGTCGAGAGTTGAACTCCGCTGCTAAAACAACAAAGGGACCAACATGTGACATATAAAAAGTCATCTCATGTCAAGCAAAAAGCAAACCGTATTCCACCAGACACATACACACAATCTCTAGGGAGTGAAAAAAGCTCACAAAAAGCTGCCAGCCACTCTTTACTCTAAAGAGCAAGTGCTTGTACAAAACTCACAATCATAGGCAATACAGCACCGCTATCAGCAAGAGGCTATCTGAACAAGTCACTCCAAAGACAAGCCCACTGTTTTGAAGCTGCAGGGATCAAACTTCTATCACCTCAGTCCAGTCGCCGACAGGGATAATCTCCCAGATTGGCTTCCACACAGACAAAAGGCACAGTTTACCACCCAATTAGGGACTAAAGCCATTTTGTACAACAGCTTAATGAGGCGGCGATCAGAGCAACGTGAAAATATTATTTTGCGAGCTTAGTGCTCAGGAGGGAGTGAGGACACTGACCTCCCGTGCAGCACAGGAACATGGGTAATCCTAGAGCTCGGAAAGGAGCGGAGGCAAAAGTTGAGCCAGTCCAAGACTAGCATCAACTCTAAATATTACAGTTCTAAGAATCCATTATAGAACATTCTACTTCTAACGTTTTGCTTCTAAGAATCCATTAGCTCCAGTGAGTTCCAACTACAATGGCAAGGGTTTGGAAAAACTGATCATGATTAATGTTTTGCAATTTGTTCTGGAATTGGCATTTTATCCAGGCTTGATTTCTTCTTGCAACTCCACAGATTCCCAAATCCCAAATTCTCCTCCTCCTACCTGTGAGCATCTTGTACCACATCTGTACCCAAGTGAACAAGAACATGAGTAGAGTTGTAAAGGGTGTGTGCAGCAAACCTCCTTTGATCCCTGACAAATGCTTGCAGGTAAGTCCCTAATGCAGTTGGGAATTCATCACACAAAACAACAAAGAGTTCCCCTAAAGAACTCTTCACACAAGACTCTACAGATCCAAACATAGAGCAACTACTAGAACCAAGGTTTGGAGTCAATAGCCTATTGGGCACACTTCAACCAGAGTTCGAATCCTGGCTTGTGGTCCTTTCCATTCCCACACCTCTTGCTTTCTCCCGCTTCCTATCACCTCTCTGACTTGCATTCGAAAAAGGGTTTTCCCATCTACTACTTGGAGGAGTAGTGTCTTATCTCTTGAAACAACTTGTTCTACTTGCATTAGTCTATTTGTAGATTGCTTTGGATAAACAAGTCTAAAAAAATGCGTCCATTTATCTTACAGAGTTGCATGTAAAATATAGAGAAGATATCTCTAGAGAATCCATGGAAGTCCCATACATCAACTTCAGAAGGGTCTCAGGAGTAGGGAGTAGTAAACAAGTCGACTCACCTGTGCGATCTCATACAGCAGCTTGTAGTGCTCCTCTCTCTTCTGCAGCGTGCACAGGTTACAGCCCATCTCGCCGTCGCGGGTCCCCCAACAGATCTCTGGCAGTAGTGCACGCACACAGGCACACCGGGGATTTCCCTCAAACGTTGAGTAGCGTCTCTCATCAGTGGGTACCTCTCACCCCCTCTTCTTTGTGTAAAAATCACGCACTGACCGGCCTTGTAGGATTCCTTGAGAATGACTGTCTGTGTGCGTGCATCGTACCCCCTCGTTCTCCCTGTGTCTCTCTCATCCACACTAGCTAGCAGTCATCCACGCACGCTGTACTAAACCCCTCTTCATAGAGACACACCCCCCTCTCTCACTCGCCCATCTCTCTCTATCTCTCTCTCAGTTCCTCCCTCTAAAGCTCAGTGCACATGACTACACCTACTCTAGCTCATGAATAATAATGACTGTCTGTTGGTTATTCATAAAAGATGATGCGTAGAAGGTGCTGTGACTGTGTTAACTAGGTATTTATCTCAAGGCATTAAATAAGGTGGTAACGACCACCAACTGAACAACTAAAAATACGTTTCTCATGTTGAGATAAATCAATCAAATAGTAAAGGCATTTATGTTATGTTGTTCATTTCACAGTCATTATTTAGGCTGTATTTCATGAATACGAATAAGACTTGTGAAAGCAGAATAGATGGTTTGTTTTCAGTATTTTCAGTGAAGTGTGAATAAATGTTATCAAAAGGGATTTCAACCATTTTGTGAACACTGTATCCAATCCAGACATGATGCAATACACCAATAAGAGATAAAAGTCTTTTATGTAACAGAGTTTTTATCCTAACCAGCCGCAACAGGACATTTAGTCAGCGCCAATTTCTATGCCTGCTGTGTGGGTTAGCGTCCCCCACTGTGAAATCTCTTTTATTTAAAACCTCATCACTTATTACCCTACATTAAACATCAAATATCATTTGATTCGCTGTGAACGTATCCCCCTGTGATGCAGGTTTTGGTGTCTTTTCTATGTCTGCAACCTCCGGTTGCAATTGCCTCCCTAGTGGTCATTTTAATGAACTTTGAATTGCCAAAGTTGGTTTGCATCTCCAGTAAAGTAACAAAAGCTTTTATCCTTTGCTTACTATAACCATCCATTTTAAAGAAGTAGGAAGACTTAGAATCGCATCCAAAGCTCAAACTGGATTCGAAAATCCTATATCCAACAATAGTTTGTCATAAGCATTGAAAAGATGCCTAGACAAATTGCAAACTTCACCACCCACATCTTTACAATGGCACTGACATTAAAGGATTAGTTTACTCCTCAATTAAAATTTACTTACCTCCAAGTCATCCAAGATGTTCATGCCTTTCTTTCTATAGTCGGAAAGAAATAAAGGTTTTTGAGGAAAACATTCCAGGATTTTTCTCCATATAGTGGACTTCAATGGGGATCAGTGAGTTGAAGGTCCAAATTGCAGTTTCAATGGCACTTTAATAGGCTCTATGCAATCCCAGCCAAGGGACAAGTGTCTTGTCTAACAAAACGATTTTTTCTAAAAAATAATAATAATAATAATAAATAATAACATATACTTATATATACATATATATACTTTTTAACCACAAATGCTCGTCTTGCACTAGCTTTGTAATGTGTGTCAAGTTGGAAAGTTCACGCCTGGTTAGTTCTTCTTCTGTGTACTTCGGTTTGGCGAAAAACTCGGTTCGGTCTTACCTTTTTTTTTGTAAAGGACATTTGACTTTCTTTAAACATTCGCTTTGTAAACACTGGGTTGGACCTTTCCAACGTGGCTACATAATGGGAAAAGTGGAGCTAGTGCAAGATGAGCATTTGTGGTTAAAAAGTATATAAAAATGTATATATTTTTTTTTTTTAGAAAATTGATTCGCTAGGTAAGGCCCCTGATTCTCTGCTGGGATTGTGTAGAGCCCTTTGAAGCTGAACTGAAACTGCAGTTTGAACCTTCAACCTGCTGATCCCCATTGAAGTCCACTATATGAAGAAAAATCCTGGAATGTTTTCCTTAAAAACCTCTTTTCGACTAAATAAATTTCATGTTCTGTACAGAGGGAGGAAATTTAATACTCAACCACCGAAAATCCCATAATGGTTGACAACTATTTTGAATATTGTGGGGAAACGTGTGCAACTCATACTTCATGCTGGCTATGGCCTGCTGTATTTACCCACACGTCAGTGGTTGATAAATTAGATTTATGTTGGCGGCTTATTGAAAGACAATGGTCCAGTAAATATGCAAAAGAAACGGGAAGAGACACCAACTACTATTGATTGTCCTCAAATTGGTTTCCAGACTCACAGTGAGAGTAAAAGAGAGAGACGTGTGGTGATAACACTATGCCGTAGAGGCAGTTGTCCACTGGCTGAGAGACAGCTCTCTTGGGAAGCAATAATCCGATTTGTGGAGCTTTAATTTCACTCAGCAGGTTTGGAAAGGATCTGAGCCAAATTTGCCCCAACAGGAACTTCTCTCTCCCAAACACAGCTCTCTACAGTCCTCCGCAACATGTGCCTGGAGATACTGAATGCTGGAAGGCACTCACTAACTCTATTTCTCACTTCTTTTCATCTCTAAATAGCTTAGAGATGCTTGTTCAAGACATTAAAGACATTTTTCACCCAAAAATGAGAAAAATTAGTCACTAATTACTCACCCTCATCTCGTTTCAAACCTGTAAGGACTTTGTTCATCTTTGGAACACAAATTAAAATATTTAGATTAAATCTGAAAGCTTTCTGATCTTGCATAGACAGCAACGCAACAGAAACATTTTATGCCCCAGAAACATAGTGAGGTAGTCTTGTGAATGCACATCGAAGACCGACACAGAAGAGAAGAAATTGTTAAATAAAGCCATTATTTCTGTTTTCTTTCTGCACAAAAAGTATTTTCGTATCTTTATTGAACCACTGATGTCACATGGACTATTTTAACGATGTTCTTACTACCTTTCTGGGACCTGGAATGTTTCAGTTGCATTGCTGTTAATCAATACTTAACAGAACCATTAAGTATCAAAGGGATTCTATTCCATTTAATCTCATTCCATTTCATTCAATGCCATTCCGTTCTATTCTATCCTCTTCCATTCTACTTCAAAGTTCTAATCCATATTCACTAAGAAGGAAAAGGTCATCTGCAGGGATCAGAAGGCGCTGTAGCAGATAACATCAGCTGCTGACATCACGGGTCACTGAAGATGACCCCTAAAGGTGACATCATCAGTAATAAAAGTGGCTAGAGATGCTACAAAAAGGTGACCTCAAAGTGTCCATTGGGCATCCCAGAGCCCTGAAACTGCTTAATAGCATGTCTGAGTTAGCAAATGCAGCTAAAGCAATGCCTGTCAATTGGTTAAAATTAGCATTCATACTTCCACTCTCATTTCATCTGCGTTTAAGACAGCAGGGGTGCATGATCTTTCATGTACCGTTCAGGCACCTTGAGAACTGCACCCTAGCAAGGGCGGGGAAAGATGTGAAATGCCCTTCAGTGCCATTCACACAGTTCAGATGAGTCATCAGTTTTGAGATACAAAATCCAGCAGACATCACCATCTGGGCCTCTTGATTCCTTATGCATGATACAACTTGTTCTTATAAGTCCCATATGTTAATAAATGAAGTTAATTACAGCTTAAAGCCATTAATCATGTCACAAATATCTCCTGGATGGTCTTTACCTATTGTTGGGGAAACTTATGAAGACAATAACGCATTACGTCATTGATATATATTATTTAAGGGCTATTTGAGACGCTCACGTGTTGATGTATGTGAACAGCTTTAGATGACTGTTCACACCGTACACATACACCAAAACAGACCAAATTGATGCGCAGGTGGTGTTTGAATGGAGATATCAGAATGACTGAGGGCTAATGTGCCGTGTATCTCAATGCCCAAAAAACATCAATTATTTAAAGCTATGAATCATTAATCAGAGCAAAAACACCAGTATTGCTGTTGTTGGAGCCCAGGTTGAAGGGTAGAGACGTGAAAACACTCCTAATGGGGACACTTCAGAGAGAGGCGATGTTCAAAATGCATGAATACTTCAGGCAGAGTTTTGGATGAATAAAATGATAAAAATCACAGAACGCAAGATAACCACGCAATATAAACTTATGAAATATTAATACAATGGGCTGCAAAAGTCTCACACTACTACACTGACAAGATGGGATTCAAGATCTAATTTAAACCATGGAATCAAAGAAAGTTTGGAGTTTTTACATATGCATTGTAACAAAAAAAAAAAAAGTAACCTCAGCAGTAATTATTTGCCCTGGAACAAATACAAGATTAACGAGACCCGTTAGATTTACCCGAAACAAATTATATCTCATGTTTAACCGCTATAGAGACATCAGAGCCAAAAGCAAATTACAGAGGATCTGGCCGAGGTAAAGCTGTTCTCGGCGGGTTCATGAGTGCTGACGCCCTGGAGCTCTTATCTCCGAAAACGGCAAAGCAAATTTTCAAACAAACGTCATCTTTATTAACACAAAAACAGTATTATTTCTAAAATTATAGTGGATTTGGTGTCTGCCATGACACTAGCTGTGAGAAAAGATGCAAACGGAGTGATACAAACCGTGAAACGGTTGGAGTGCCGATATCACTAGAATATCGCACTCCTCTCAGCCAATCAGATTCAAGGACCAGAAAAAACTGTCATATATATGAGCAATATCACACAAGCACACATGAGATATGGTTGTATATCGACACAGCTGTGATTAGGCTGTAGGTCATATCTCACGTCTACAAGTTTGATATTGTATTGATACAATGAGTGTGTAAATACATAAGAAACAACAATGAAGTTTCTTCAAAAACACTTTTTTGTGTGAACTACTTCCTTCCGCCACGGATTCAAATCTCAGTTCGACAGTTGAACAGCTGAGTCCAAGCCCATGTTACTAATTCAAAAACATCACTTTAGAACTAGTAACGAAGGAACGTTGAGTTGTTTCATTAAATGCTTGTTTTGTATTGTATTTTTGTATTAAAAGATCGCTGTATTATGTGAAGTAGAGTATTATGAGAGAGAGAGATGGACTGGGCGAGTCTGATTACCTGCTTCTGATACAGCATTCATTCTTCAGATCAATCTCATTTTCACAATAAAACATTAGTTTGAATGTCAGCTGAGGAAAGCGTTATCTTTGTCGTAACATTAATATCCTTTCATCTGTTAAGGGTGATTTCTGATGCCAGCGCTGCTCACTGCATTTGTAAGCTGCGTTAAGCTGTTGTTTAAAGAAAAACTAACTTCCCTTTATAACAGCGTTTCCTTTTAACATGTAAGTCTTTAATGCTGACTCTCGTCGCCATCTAATGGCAGAACAATGCAACTAAAATCACCATCATGAATACACACACCACTGAAATTCCAGAAGATCTGGCCGAGGTAAGGCTGCTCTGGGCAGGTTCATGGGCGCTGAACACCGCTTACGTCCTAGAGCTCCAAAAACGTCAAAGCAATTTTTTTAAATGCACATTATCTTTATTAACAAACCACATATTTGAAGTCTAAACGAGTACATTCTTGCCTAAAAAAATCTTAAAACTACATTCGGTGAACAAAAACAGTATTATTTATAAAATGACAGTATATTTGGGTGTCCACAGTGACACTTGCCCTGAGAAATACTGCAAACGGAGTGACACAAACGGTGTAATGGTTGGAGTTCTGTTAGCACTAGAATATCGCACTCCTCTTAGCAATCAGATTTGAGGATCGGAAAGAATTGTTGGTTCTTGTTGGTGTCTGATTTAAATTCAGCTAAAGATTGCACTTGCTGATTGATGCAAAGCACAAAAGTCATGCATGTGATTAGATTCTCCTTTGCAATAGCGAACTCTGAGGTCAAGTCAATTTTCTACCTCACAATAAAAAAAGAGGGTCAGTGCTCTAAAAATGGTCATTAATTCAGTGCATACAAAAGGCATAGATAACTACTTGTGGTGCGTTGAGCTTTTGGACAGAGGTTTGTGAATTTTAAATTACAAGGTCAACCTCAGTCTTGTAATCCATCCATCCGTTTGGACCAACTGGAAACCTCTAGCTAGCCAACCCTAACTTCAGATGTGTCCTATGGACCCCCCATAGGTGCAAACGGACCCCGGGCCCGTTTTACGTCAGCTGCATCACACAGCTGAGTCTCATTTTCCGCTATGGTTAGAATGACCTCCACAGACCGTCCCACCCACACACGCATTCAGACATAAGCTACTCTCACAAACCGCCCCAGTAGTGGCCCTAGGGCACGATAACCCACCAACACAAACACACACACGCTGCTGGAGCCCTATTCCATCTCTGATGTTTTAACTCAATAGACCACTTCTCATAAAACGCATTATGGGGCTTCCCTGGTGCCCCCTCCGGCTCCCTCTCTCAGGTGGTCGAATTGGAAACAGCACTGGAGGGCCCCTTTACAGCCAAACAGCATCTGCGCCAAACGTGAGATGCCTTCCATTAAGAACTGAAATAAACTGAGCGCCATGGCCGAGATAGCTACGGTTTCATTTCAACAGCAGGCCTACGGTAAACTAATGCCTTTCGGTGTCTGTCTCTATCCTTCTCTTTCTAGCGTCTCCTTAAACTCATCTCTGTCTCCCTCTCCTGATTAGCTGATCGTCCGGTTGGTGTCAGGTTGCTCGTGGCCAGCTGTCTGCTGTTGATTCACGTTTGCCCTACATTTATTGTCTTGAATGACTTCACACTTCCTCAGAGTGACTCTGTGCCTTAGTGAATCTCTTCAAAAACATGTTCAAGTCATATTTCACCATAAAAGGATAATATAATATAATATAACATACCATAACATAATAACAAAATTATTTTTTTACATTATATTTTTGTAGTATTATTATATTTTGTATCATTTATTTACATTAAAGCAATATTACTTATTTTACATTTAATAGTATATTATTTAATACTTTTAATTATTTAATACTTTAATATTTAATATTCAATATTAATCATTAAAATGTAAAATGATTAAATTATGATTGTTAGTATTTTTAATACAATTTAACATTAATAATAATAACAATAATACTAATAATATAACAAAATTTAACCATAACAACACTATATTTATATTATATTGCACTTTAGTAGTTTTATTTGTAATACAATTATTATATTGTATTATATTATAATAGTAGTATTATTAAATTATGATTGTTAGTATTTTTAATGCTATTTAATATTAATAATAATAACAATAATACTAATAATAACAAAATGCAACCACAACAACACTATATTTATAATATTATATTACACTTTAGTAGTTTTATTTGTAATACAATTATTATATTATATTATGTTATATTATATTATAGTAGTAGTATTTGCACCACAACATTACTTATTTAGAATTTAACATGATTTAATACTTAAATATTTAACATTTAATATTAAACATTAAAACATAAAATTATTAAATTATTATTTTTATTATTTTTAACACTATTTATTAATAATAATAATAATAATAATAATAATAATAATAATAATAATAATAATAATAATAAAACAAAATGTAAGAACATTATATTTATAATATTATATTTTAGTAGTATTAGCTACAATAAAATTAGTACAAATATTATATTATATTATATACAACAATATTACTTATTTAATTATTATCGTTATTATTTTAATACTATTTAATATTACTTATACTATTAATAGTATTAATTATATATCTATAAAAATTATATTTTAGTAGTATTAATTCCAGTACAACTATTACAAATATATTATTATATTAATTATATTATATTATACTATATTACATTATTTAATACTGAAATATTTAACATTTAATATTAAATATTAAAATGTAACATTCTTAAAATAATATTAATGTTATTATTTTAATACAATGTATTATTATTATTATTATTATTATTACACATGTAAAAAACTAACAAAATTAGGCCTATTTTAATTTTTTTTAATTCTAAATGACAAGTATGATATACATGTTCTCAATTATTGTCTTATAGTATTATTGTAACTCATGAATATTTTACTTGTAAATTTGTCTTTCACATTTCTTTATATTTTGAGAAATAAATTGGGAATTTATTTATTTATTATATCATTAAGAGTAGAAATGTATATAAAATTGCAATTATTAATATTAAAAAATCATATTAGGGATAGTGTTTGTCTATAGAATTCTAAGTTGTTATATTGTAAGTACCTTAATTATTTATGTAATATAAAATCACACAAGTCTATAGTATATCTTCATATATCTAGTTAAGCAAACATATGTCTGTACCAGCTGTTCCTCCATAATGCAAAAGCTTAATTTAATTACTGTTGTGCATGATAGATCAAATGATGGACTGAAGCTACCTCTGAAGTAAACAAACATGACACGGTTTCTCTCTCGTTCCTCACCTTTTTCCTAGGCCTGTGTGTTCAGCGCAGTGAATCTGATCTTTATCAGAGGTGTGGTTAAAAGCCAACACACTCTGCATTTAAGCAGCCTAATCTAAGCCTACCCAACAGAGAGAGCTGGAGGCTCGGGGTCAGATTTGTCACACTCCAGCAGGCCCCTCTCCGGGTTTAAAGGAGATATTCAGATATTCGCACGTACTTCCGTCTGGTTAGGTGCTTCCAGCTGGTCGTGATCTCCTCTTCTTCCTCGGTGGCCAGGCGGTGCTTCACGTCTGTTCCTGCGATAAGACGCCACTTCCATTGTCTCTTCCTTCCTCCCCGGACACTCTTTTATCCACAACTCAGCCATATAAGCTCAAACACATAAGCTTCCGCTAAAAGCTCAACTTTATCACATTGAGGATTTACATACAAAAGAGGCCTTTATGTTGAAGTTAACCAGAAGGCGACAATATGCACAGTCAGCAGGGGCTTGAAGTGGCGTGTGGCGTCTCTCCTGAGAGAAAGTAAAACAGCAGGAGGTGCATTAAGCTGGATGTGGTGGGCTCCAGAAGCTGTAGTGCTCACTAAATTCACTTGAAACTCTCTCTCTGGGACGGGCCAGCTAGCAGGGGTCCAATCAATACTCGTCCGGATAGGGATGTGAACAATGCCTTTGGATCCTGTGGATCTGGCTAAAACAGATCTATAGGACGAGTCCAAACAAATCCAAACACACAGCTCTATACTGCCCGGCGGCCCATTGCTGCAGTAAACAGGCCAATAAAACTTTTACTAGCCTTGTTCCCCAGGGCGATGTAGCATCTAAAAGATACAATGACCTATCTGACACGTTTGTGATCCAATTTTACCGCCATCATGGAGCACAGTAATGGTTAAGGAGCGTGTACCATGGTTGTGGTGAGCACTCCTCTATATAATATGGTCAATACAAAGCTGGTTTTGAGCCTTCACACAACCATTTGGTTCTACACTTTTTACCTCATTAATCTAATAAAATATGTTGAAGTGCATCCCATTGGCACTAAAGCTTCCTATTGAAGAGAGGATTCAGAATTAAAATAGCTATTGTGAGAAAAAAAATCCATTAACAAAAATATTAGAAAAAGACAAAAAAACAATCTGCATATATTCCAAAAAAAGTGCACACCCAAAAATGAAAATTCTTTTATTTATTTTCTCACCCTCATGTCGTTCCAAACCTGTGAGACCTTCGTTTATCTTCAGAACACAAATTAAGATGTTTTTGATGAAATCTGAGAGCTTTCTGACCCTGCGTAGACAGCAACACAACTGACATGTTTAAGACCCAGAAAAGCAGTAAGGACATTGTTAAAATGGTCCATGTGACATGTCTCGTGGTACTGTAGTAAACGCACATCGAAGACGTTTTCCCCCCGTAGCTTCATAACACTGTGGTTGAACCACTGAGGTCACATTGAGTATTTTAACAATGTCCTTACTACCTTTCTGGGCCTTGAATGTGTCAGTTGCTTTGCTGTCTATGCAGGGTCAGAAAGCTCTCGGACTTCATCAAAAATATCTTCATTTGTGTTCCAAAGATGAACTTGAACAAAGATGAAGGTCATACAGGTTTGGAACAACATGAGGGTGAGTAATGAATGACAGAATCTTCATTTTTGGGTCTCTTTAAGTGTCCAACCAACAATCTTTGTTTGCATTGACTTTTTTTTTTGGCTCTACACACCTAAAGCAACTTAATTTTTACTCTGCTGGAGCGCAACAATCTCTTCTAGCACATAAGAACAAAAAAATATGATTTATTTATGTGCATCTAAATATATATCATTATTTCAAACTTATTATTTATATTAAATATACATGAAATTATATATAGTTATATATATATATATATATATATATATATATAGTATATATATAGTACTGTCAATCTATGAAGTAATTGCACATTTTTTCTGAAATTAATTGTGATTAATACCATTTAGCATTAAGGTTATTAAAAATACTTTTATATTGCAATAACTTCACATTCAATCTTCAAATTAATGTAAAAACAACAAAGACAGTATATTTTTAATATCAGAGTGTCTATTTGCACTAAGTGCAAATAGCGTGCCTTGTTGGCAGAGGCTACTTAAACTAACTCCGCCCACCTACATGATTGGGCTACTCAACACTACAAAAGATGTTAGCATCTTTTTGACTCGATCGACCCGAGTTCGAATCCCCCTTTTGGCAAACTTTTTTTCTCCCTTTTCAAATCTCATATCATATCGGAAAGGCATTTATTTTCAATAAAAATTAAGGAAATAATCGAAAAGTTGAAAATATAGTATCAGTTAGGGTTAGGGTAGGTATAGGGAGGGCTTTATTGACCCAATAAGGCAGCATCCATTTAATAATTTGAATTAAAACTATAATTTACACTCAGTACATTATTATTACATACTGTTTCATAATGTACTACAATACTGAGGTGCAGATAATTGCCTCTATTTGCAGTAAGTATTACAAATAGCAAAAAACCCTGCTATTTTAACAGTGTAAATATAATCTATAGCTATTTGCACTTAGTGTAAAAAAAAGCCCAGTGCTGTTTCCACTTAGTGTTAAATAGTACCCATTGCGATTTGCACTTATAAATAGCTGCTGCATTTAAATTTTTGTTTAATGGCATCTTTTTTAATGACTGAAGGCGAGTATCACTGATGCCAATACTACTGATGCCTCTAGGAAATTGATATTTTTTTCCTAATATTTAACCATTGACTATAGTCATTCAACATTACAGTATAATTGAGAGCTATCAATTTTAACCTTTATTAGACTTCTAATTTAAGTGAATTTAAGTGAACAATCTTCACATAAACCAATTATTTACCTGTGCACTTTAGTAAACAGGAAATATACATAAATTGAATAAAGTTATCAAACACTAAATTCTAAATTAAATACAAATGAATCCTTAAATCTACAAAAGTTATTGATTTCCTCTTTTTTCTTTTGTTCTATGATTAACAGACAAAACAGCAGCTGGGTTATTAGCTTATTTGACTGCTATTACTTTAAGAGCCGCCGCTGCTGAACGTGACGTGACGGATCTAACACGCATGCTCGTAATTTCTACAGCACTCACCGGTGCATTCGTGCATGCAATTGAAGCATGCGTGCTATGAGCACAATATAACATCTGACAGGATAGGTAAATTTGTTTTTACTGACATACAGCCTGACAACATCTCGTCTGTACCTTTCCCGCACTCGTTTGACTAGCGCCTGGTGCTGAAGTGAAGTTGGAGTGCGCGTCTGAAAAGTCTTCTGTTTGATGTGGTCGTAAAAAGGTTCTGCGACTAAATAAACACAATTCTTGTCAAGAAAAAAAAAAAAAAAAAAAAGCAGCAGCAGTTGCGAGTAGGGCGGCCAACCCTAGCCCCGCCCCTGCGTTAAATATTCTTAGCGCCGTTAAACTGAAAAAATTAATCGCCTGTGTTAACACGCTTATTTTGATAGCACTACATTATATATATATTTACATACCAACAAAAAAAAAAAAGAGGAATTTGAAAGCAAATTACATTATACTATAAATATATAAATAATGGGATGCATTTCTAGATATACTTCATCCCTTTATCTATAATATGTAACCCTGGACCGCAAAACCAGTCTTAAGTTGCTGGGGTATATTTATAGCAATAGCCAAAAATACATTGTATAGGTCAAAATTATTTGATTTTGCCAAAAATCATTAGGAAATTAAGTAAACATCATGTTCCATGAAGATATTATGTAAGTTTTTTACAGTAAATATATCAAAACTTAATTTTTGATTAGTAATATGCATTATTAAGAACTTTATTTGGACAACTTTAAAGCTGATTTTCTCAATATTTTGATTTTTTTTTGCACCCTCAGATTCCAGATATTCAAATAGTTGTATCTCAGCCAAATATTGTCCTATCCTAACAAACTATACATCCTAGCAAACTATACATCAATGGGAATTTTGAATTCAATTTTGAAAAATTGACCCTTATGCTGGTTTTGTGGTCCTGGGTCTCATATATCCATACATATAAGGAACTGGCCACACTGCTGTGACATTGAATGAAGCTTGACCTGAGGTCAGGAAGCTGTTTGAGCTCATGGCCCTCTTCAATATGCTAATAGTATGGCGTGGTACACTATCAGCTTACAGGCCCATCCACAGGCTCACTGAATGCACACACAGACACACACACACACACACTTAACCTCAGGGAGAGCACACAAAATCATTCAATAAACCCAGACACTTCTGCAGAGAAAGACCCTATTGAAATGTTTTTATGCTGCAAACAATGGCAGCTAAAGGAAAGAGCCGAGCAGCAGAAGCGAATGTGGCCCTGGGGAATTATTTCTCATTTACAGATAACCACATAAAAGCACCACACTCAAAATCTGAGGTTAAAAAAAAAAAACCAAAATCATAGTAAAAATGCAGGATTTGAAAAAGGAGTGCTCAATATTTTAAAGCTACGGAAATATGCTAATGCTGTCTGGGAATCGCTTAACATTAAAAATTACAACCTCCGGGTATTAAATATTACAACTCAATATATTTTGAGAATCAGCCATGTCTTCTCTAATAATCATGCGCTTTACAACGGAGTTTCACGGATGCTAAGTGCGACTCTACACATTTTATAGGCAAGGCAACAAACGCACCATAAAACAAAACAACTTTATTACCAGTCTGAGAGCCTTCAACCCGAACGAATGTGAAGTTTCGCTAAGAACGCCGTAAAATAAACAGCAGCGTCAATCTTTAAAGAACGCCTCATAAGCAGTGGCCTAACTCCGAGGCTGAACATCGTAGGGCCGAGCGAAGACGTGTGCGTGGAAATCCACTTGATGGAGTGCCGGCTGTTATGATTTTTCTTTCTCTCTCCCTCTTCAAAATTGTTCCCCCATCCTTGTTGTGGTTGTCATAGCAACGCTGCTGTATGACGGAGTTGGTGACAGAGAGGTGGAGAGGTGAGATTTATCTCAGAAATAGGCTGCGGAGCCGCAACGGTGCTCCTCGCGTTCCTCGCACAAAGCATGAATGCGTTTATTTAAAACAGGCCTGACAGATGACATATGCCTATATGGCCACGTCTTCACGCAGCATGGATGGACGGAGCGCTTGATGAACGGAGAAGCTTTTATCCCTCTGAAAGAGCGAATAGAGGTTGACTGAACCAGAGACAGCAGAATAAAGGCTGTAAGTGACAGTTGTTTTATCTCCGAGGTGCCGATTGCGCCTCGCTTTATTGTCATTGAGACAGATTTCATTGTGCACGTGCCATCAGCAACAGTCCACTTAATAAGCGTGCTACGCATCTGCACTTGTTGTTATTACGCATCTAATACATCTCAGACACAGAGGAATAGTTCACCAAAAAAAAAAAATTATCATGATCCAATAACTAATGAAACCCAATAACGTTTGAAAGCCACTGTATTTTATTTATATTTAGCTTAACTATTCTTTTTCAAACATTACTTTATAAATTTAAAACATATAAATAACTTTTTTTAATAATATAACATTTAAATTATACTTATTATATTATTAGACTAAACACTTGGAATGAGAACCATACTTTCTCAACGATAATTTAATAAATAAATAAATAAATAATTACATAAATTGTATATTATACTTTTAAAAGCAGTTATAATTAATTATTATCTTAATCTGAATGAGAACCCTACTTTCTTATAGATTAGTTTGTAGTATAACATAAATAAATAAAATTAATTAACAAATAAACACAATGTATATTTTTAAAATTGTGTTATATTGTTAGCCTAAAAAGAATTAAGCTTTCTCAAACACTAATTTTATTAATTTTATTGTAAATTATTTGTTTTATTTTATTGTAAATAAATAAATAAGTAAATAGTATATTATGTTTAAAAACAATAATTACATTATCTTAATTTGAATAATAAATAAACAATTTAAATGTTCTATATCAAAAAGCTGTTATATTTTTATCCTTAATTTTATACATTTAATTGTATATTAATTTTTTATTTTATTGAAAATAAATAAATAAATAAACAAATAAATAAATAAACTGTATATTATACTTTTAAAAACAATTATAATTACATTATTATCTTAATTTGAATGAGAACCATACTTGCTCATAGATTAGTTTATAATGTAACATAAATAAAATTAATGAATAAATAAACACAATTTAAATGTTATATTATTAAAAATCTGCTGTTGTTAGCCTAAAAATGTTGAATGAGAAGCTTAATTTAAAAAAAAGTATTGTAAATGAATTTTTCATTTCATTAAATAAAATTAAATAAATGAACTGTATATTATGCTTTTAAAAACAATAATAATTACATTATTATCCTGATTTAAATGAAAACCCTACTTTTTCAGATTGTTTTATAATATACAAACATAAATAATAAAATTAATTAATAATTAAACACAATTTAGATGTTATATTATCAAAAAGCTGTTATATTGTTAGCCTAAAAATGTTTCTTGAACTTAATTTGATACATTTTATTGTAAATTAATTTATTTTATTGCAAATAAATAAATACTAAAATTGTATATACCTAAAAATAATTATAATAATTATTAATTATTCTTATTATTCCATATTTGAATAAGACCTTTACTTTCTCAAACATTATTTTATAATGTTACATTAATAATAATAATAATAATAATAATAATAATAATAATAATAATAAATATATTAGCATAATTTGAGTGATAACTTTAACTTCTCAAATGTCACAATTTTAGAATAGAATAGAATAGAATAGAATAGAATAGAATAGAATAGAAACGTTTTCCAAAGCATAACTAAAGCTGATAAAGCCACTGGGCTAAAGCAAATCCCACAAGCTGAAGCATGTAATTCTTGCTTCATCTGTCCACTGTGCCCCAGATTTCCTGTTCACTTCAATGACTGGGACGACTCAGGCACATCGCTGCTGTATAACCTGACCAAAGCACCAGAGAAAATCATAATGAGACTTATAATTGGGTAACAAAAGAAACCAGTTAAAAACCTCAGGGAAAGTTATGAAAAGGAAGTGGATATTACAAGTGCATAGGCAGCCAGTGCTTCTGAATCCCTTTAGAACAGCCATGAACCATCAGAGTGCTTTTGCAGGGTATTACACATCACAACATCTATATCATTAAGTTATGAAATGACCCTGAATGGCAGCTATCCTTCTGAATGAAGTCTGGTACACTTTGCAGCCAAGAATTGCCTAATTAGACAGGCCTCTGGTGCTCTTTGTAGCACTTCCATGCAGACGTGACCTCTAACATGACCTTGATTTTAATAACACATAGAAAGTGTAAGGAAAGCTTGCATAATAGTTTAAATAACACTTTTATTTCTTCCACTATTGGCAGCCTCTGAATCACTTATGGCCCATGGAGTTCGTGTTTAACCATGCACAAACCAGCTATCCGTTCACTGTATTCAAGGCTCTTACTGTAAAGACCTTCAGAAGAGTTGCAGATGGCAAGCAATCACCCAGGTGGACAATGAGGCATGCAAGCTCACAAAAGCTGTCACTGTAAGAGCAGGTCGACTTCGTGTTATCACACGGCTCAGTGCGGACACATATCGCAGTGCTGTACTTCAACACATTTTTGATCTATAGAACCGGGCTCACTCATGCACAACCGACTGAAAGGCATTCAGCAACAGAGAAAGTAAATGCAGCGGACGGCTTTGTGGTGTTTTGACTTTACATTACTCTTTACCTTCAAATACCTTTAGAGAATATCAATCCAATTTAGTTACACCCCTTAAATTTGCCTAAATATCTCTGTAGGCGTCTCTGCTATTATTATTATAATTATTATTATTGCTTATTCTTGGTTGTCATTTTAAAACTAATAATAACACATATTCTATAGTTGGATTTAGTAACAACAACAATAATAATAATAATAATAATAATAATAATAATAATAATAATAATAATAATAATAATAATAATAATAATAATAATAATAACAACAACAACAACAACAACAAAAACAACAACAATTATTAATATTATTATTAGTTCTTGGTTGTCCTTACAAAATAATAAATACACATTTTACAGTAGAAATAGTTTGTATTCTGTATGATATTAATAATAATATTAATATTAATAATAATAATAATAATAATAATAATAATATTATATATAAAT
Organism: Cirrhinus mrigala; assembly: GCA_036247105.1. NCBI lineage: Eukaryota > Metazoa > Chordata > Actinopteri > Cypriniformes > Cyprinidae > Cirrhinus > Cirrhinus mrigala. The sequence continues at coordinate 28,142,248 of CM070010.1, forward strand.
TGTTATTATTATTATTATTAGTAGTAGTAGTATTAATAACAATATAAATAAATAAATAAATATGTATTATTATTACTATTATTATTAGTTCATTTCAAAATAATAAATAGACATTTTACAGTAGTAATATTTTGTTTTCTATCATTTTATTCAATAATAATAACAATATAATAATAATAATAATAATAATAATAATAATAAATATTTATAATAATATAACAATTGCTATTGTTATTGCTGTTATTATTTTTATTATTATTAGTTTTTACAATAGTAATATTTCTTATTCTATAGTTTTATTTAGTAATAATAACAATAACTAATAAATATTCATAATATTATTATAACTTATTATTGCTAATATCAATAAATAAATAATAAATAATAATAATACATTATTATTATTATTACATTGTTTTATTTAGTAGTAGAAGTAGTAGTAATAATAATAATAATAATAATAATAATAATAATAATAATAAATTACTATTATTATTACTATTATTATTATTATTATCTTTTGGTTGTCCTTTTAAAATAATAAACATTCTGCAGTAGTAATATTTCTTAATGTATGGTTTTATTTAATAATAATAATAATAATAATAATAATAATAATAATAATAATGATTTATTATTATTATTAGTATTATTATTATTATTATTATTATTATTATTATTATTATTAATCTTTAAATACATTATTTTATTAATAACTTAATTATTTAATAATTTTATGAATGATGATGCCAGTGGCCCAAGTGCCCTGATTCTTGAAATGCTACCACTTAGTCACCAACATATTTCCAGAAAGATAATAATAATTGACAATATCAATGAAGTACCATAAGGTTAATTTTACCCAGTCCAGTGCCTTATGAGAGCATTACACCCCGTTCTGTTCTTTGTGTCTAATTAAAACCTGATTTATAACAGAGCTGAAGACCTCACAGACCATAAGGCCCAGGGTCAGAGGCGGTCAGTGAGACGGCCATCAGCCAGGAAGTGACTACCTCACTGATCTGGGAATGACACATGTAATAGAACAAAGAATTGTGGGATCAGGTGCATCGGCCTGAACTGTACATGGGTTTTTTTGCACCTGCAGCCTGTAGCCCACCCCCTCAATTTGGTCCCAGGACAGCCATTTGCTCATTGGCCTGTTACGTCCAATAGCAGCTGCAGTAATTGGCTATTTCAGGGCCGTGAAGGTTGAGCTAGCAAGGGGGAGAAAGGCCAAGCAAGCCAGCTGTCAGTAACAAACTCAGCCCTCATTTATCAATTACCACCACCAACATGTGAGTGACATAATCGTGGTCTGGATATTTGCCAGCTGGAACGTTACCTTTTTTAAGATTTTGAAAAATGAAGAAATAGAACAACATGGACAATTTGGAACATTGAAATCTAAATAAATTGTATTCCTTAATTTCTGGTCTGGTTTTGCCTTTGCTTCATGTCTGCTTGAGCAGTTTGTCCCAGCTGACTGCTTGAACACAGCAAAATCTGTTGAGCAAGATAAAACATTCTTGATTTTCAAAAGGCACTGGGCTTTTAAATTCAATTTTCAGCTTTGGTGATAATGCCTCCATTTTATGTGCATCTCTATGTCTGGGTGTCTGTTGTGTAAGGACACTAACACTGTAGTCATGCTGCTGGTCAGATGATCAAAAGGCAAAATGGCAACTCCCACCAACTTCCAATACCTAATTACTAGGAGATGGGGGAAAAATACCATCTCAAAGAGTCCCCTAATTAAAATATTAGGAATTACAGTCTCCAGTGATGCAAAACAGATATATAGCTGCTTTAATATGGTGATTACGGCAGACGACAGAGCCCTGCTTTATTCTTTCTCTCATTAAAGACGATAATTGCCCCTCACATCAAATAAAAAACGACAGGGCAGTATCAGGGTGTAAGCATGTTTGATATTGTTACTTTTCCAGTGTAATTTTAACTGGACACATTTGTTAACAACATAGCAGCATCCATTACGGAAGGCTGGGTAAATTACAGAGGTCCGAATTGCACTGGCGGAATAAATTTCAATTACTGTCTCCATTATCTAAAATTGGATTTCTCTGAAACCGCAAACACACACGGACACGTGTATCCACCCATCTGAGCGCACATAAAAACCACAGATGAACTAAAAAAAAAACCAAATGGCTGAAAGGTCAGCCAGAAGCTCTGAATCATGACTTTGATGTGGTCAACAAAGTTGGACGAAATCAAACGATTTGCATTAAGCATTAGCATCTAGCAATTCTTTGATGATCAGCAAGAGTCCTTAGACTGCTGCCTGTGTTGCGTTTGATTGTGAAGACTGCTGGTTTCTCTGCAATTTAGGGTTGTTTCCTAACAAGCTTCATCCACTGATTATCTGCTAGAAAAGGACTGGATCTTGGATAAATCAATTGAGAAAAATACAGACTAGCTCCAAAACTGCCAAAAAGTACATATCAGTGGGTCCACAATTAAGATAACAGGACTGATTGTTTCAACAAAAAGCCCATTACACTGTTCTTGTAGAGTGAAATAATTAATTCAAGGAATAATTCAATAATGGTTCTGTCATCGTTCCAAACCTGTATGACTTTTATTGACTGAAAATACACCTGTTGTAAAGTTCATATAAGGGGGGAATCTTATTCTGATCTGACAGTTCAGACGAACGAATGAATGGACAGATTGATAGATACACGACAGACGGACACACAATGGATGGATGGATGGATGGATGGATGGACAAATACACAATAGATGCATTGATGATGGATGGACAGACAGACACATGATGGATGGATGGATGGATGAATGGATGGACGAATGGACATAATGACAGACGGACGGACGGATGGATACACGATGGATGGACAGATGGATGGATGGATGGACGGATGGATGGATGGACAGATGGACGGACGGACGGACGGATGGATGGATGAATGGATGGACGGACGGATGGATGGATGGATGCACGATGAATGGATGGAGGGACAGACGGACTGATACACAATGGATGGATGGATAGATACACGAATGGAAGGACAGACTGAGGGAAACACAATGGATGGATGGATAGACGGATGCACGGACAGATGGACGGATACACAATGGATGGAAGGATGGATGGATGGATGGACAGATGGATACACGATGAATGGATGGACTTATGAATGGATGGATGGATGGATGGACAGATGGATACACGATGGATGGATGGACAGATGGACGGACAGACGGACGGATGGATACACATTGGATGGATGGATGGATGGATGGATGGACGGAAGGAAGGATACATAAACGGATGGACAGATGGGTAGATAGATAAACTAAAGATGGATGAATGGATGGATGGATCAATAAACAGATAGATAGACAATGGATGATGATGATGGATGGATGATTAGATGAGTGGATGGATGGATAGACAAATACAGCATAAATGGATGAGTAGATAGATAAATTACAGATGGATGGGTGGATGGATAGACAAATGGATGGATATACTACAGATGGATGTTTGAATGGATGAGCGCATGAAGGGATAGACAGATACAGCATGGTAGAAAGATAAATTACAGATGGATGGATGGATGGATGGATATACTACGAATCAATGAATGGATGCATGGATAGACACACTACAGATGGATGAATGGATATATTGATAGATAATAGCTGATAGAAAGGATGGATAGAGAGACACTACGGATGGATGGATAGCTAGATAAATGGATGGAGGGATGCACTATGGATAGATGGATGGATAAACGGATGAATTGATGGGTGGACAGATTTCGTACCACATATTGACGTGGCTCAGATTAGGTTTGCCAACGGTATATATGTGGTTTTATACTGTTAGGGCGAAAAAAAAATGCAACTAAATTGAGTCACCAAAAACAACTGAACAAAGAGTCCAGAATCCTTCTCTTCAGAGAAAAACATCTTGCTGTGGATTCTCAAAGGTGGGCAATCATGATTTCAGCTACACTAATGGCTCTTGAGTATTTTTGCTCTGGCAGTAATTGCAGGTGTGTGCTCATATTTACACAGGAAGGCTCAGCCATGAACCAGCAGGCGTAATTGTCCTGGTAACCAAAAGACCATCTCTTCTCTGCCTTAAAATGGATCTGGTGTCTTATTTTTCAGGAGGAAAGGAAAAGACAGTGATTTAGACCAAACACTGATGCTTTTCTCTTTCACTATAATTATGTTCTCTTTAACTGATAAGGGAACACACAATAATCTCACAATATGTGTGCACAAGGTGAACCCAAGAGTCCAGCAACGATTGATCTTAGACAGAAAGCCATTGCTTTTCAATACAACACCTCCAAGATGGTTAGTCTGACTGCTAGTCTTCACACCAAAAAGCTGTCTGCATTGCCGCCTGAGACCTTTGAAACTGGCCTTATCCAATGTATAGATTTCTGTAGCACGTATTTAATTAGTTAAGGCCTTATTTACTGACTTGAACTTTTAAACCATTTGTGAGTTGTCGAAAAACTTACAAAGATTAGTTAAAACTGGTTTGCTTAAACTGCTATAAAATAAAACAAAATGCGCTGAAACGGTAGAAGGTAATACAACCTTTTCATTCCTCCAGAGATATTTACTCTAATGGAGTGTTATGTTGCCTAAGCCTGAGACATGTGCTTTCATTAAACACACTGAGGCACTCAGCAATATAATTTTCACACAAAGCAAACATAATTTTGCTAAGAAAGTGAAGTGTTTACACTGATTAAAGTCTGATAAATGTGAGCAATTCTAATGAGACTAAATTACTGTGGAAAACTCATGAGTCATCTTAAAAGGTTATTTTGACCTTGTCGTGGTTGAAGGGTTCAGGATACCAAGGGTGGGATGGACCAGATGTTGTTCGTCAGATTCAGCTTTACCCCTAAATCCCAAAAGGGTGTTCCTGGGTCACTCCTGGGTCAAAGGTCATTGGATATCCACACACAAAATCTGCATATATTCAAGGGTATGTGATTGTTATGCGATGGGATAGATGGAATGGGACATGAGCATCTGTTACCTGATGGATATATGTTTTAAAACAAGCCTAGAACATGCTATAAAACATGTATTTACATGCAATAAAGCTTTTTATTAACAGGCTTCCACTCCATCCAAAGCTTAACCTTATGAATAAAATCAATTACATTATACACACATTCTATTACAAGTGGTCCCATATATCTCCAACGACTCACAGATAGGCATTATATTAAAGTGCGAGCAGCGTAATGCATCATTGTCTCACATAATTAGTCTGACATGGACCTTGTGACCTCCACACAACATTCCCAAATACCAGCATCTGGTATATCCTATAGCTGCCTGGTAATAAGCAAAAAGGTACAGCTGCACTATTTACATCCAACAGAAATGAATAATGCTTCAATACTCAAATGTGTGTCTTTAAGGGTTGTGTAAAGTTAACCGGTCCTTCTCACCCCTTTCCTGCCAAAGTCATATCAGGAAACATCATTAGCATAGCTAGCAAAATGACCCAATATGGTAAAACACGGACCCAGAGGAGTGGGGCAGCTAGGGGAATGTGTTTAGAGCTAATTTGAGTATAGTTCGGACATAAAAGGGACAAAGTTCACACAGACCAACAGCATAATCCATCAAATCCTAAATACTTTGGGGAATCTGACACATGCAGGCTTTTTAGACATTATTCTGTTATTAGTATTATTTATATACTATAATATTATTTATTAATATTTTGAATGAGCTTTTATTTAAATATATTTTCACATTTAATTTGAATTTATTAAATATTTTAGTAATTTAAAGCTTTTGTCATTGTATTAGTCTAAAATAAAAACAAAATAAAATTGTTATATTTCTGTTTAGCTTCACTTTATATTTTTTTAAGGGCTGTCAAACGATTAATCGCGATTAATCACATCCGTACTTCATATTTATATTTATTTTAGGGCTGTCAAATGATTAATCACAATTAATCACATCCATACTTTATATGTATTTTAGAGCTGTCAAATGATTAATCATTTCCTTACTTTACCTTTATTTTAGGGTTGTCAAACGATTAACCGCGATTAATCGCAACGGTACTTTACATTTATATTAGGGCTGTCAAATGATTAATCATGATTAATCACACCCATACTTTATATGTATTTTAGAGCCGTCAAATGATTAATCATTTCCTTACTTTACATTTATTTTAGGGCTGTCAGACGATTAATCGCAATTAATCGTATTGTTACTTGATATTTCTATTTATTTTAGGGCTGTCAAATGATTAACCGCAATTAATCGCATCCGTACTTTATATTTATTTTTATTTTGGGGCTGTCAAATGATTAATCACGATTAATCGCATCCATAATTTATATGTATTTCAGGGCTGTCAAACGATTAATCACAATTAATCGCATCCTTATCTTTTTTAATATATATATATATATATATATATATATATATATATATATATATACACACACACACACACACACACACACACACACACACACATACTATGTAAACACAAACTTTAATTTTGAATGCGATTAATCGCGATTAATTGTTTGACAGGCCTAATTTATTTAGCTGTATTTTATATATTTACTTATTTTTATTTTAGCTTTATTTTATATATATATTTACTTATTTTAATTTCTGAAAATGATTTTTAAAAGTTTTAGTTTTTGTTAACAATAACAACACAGGCCTGAATTGCTTAAAATAGAAGAACTAACATTCTATAATCTCATATGCATGTTTATATGAGATTATAAAACATATGCTATCCACTGTCTGAAATAATACTGCAAGCTTTATATTGTCATAAAAACAGTTATGGCAGCGATATAATGAATATTATTTTTAAAGTTTAGAGCGGTGATAATTGTCCAGCTGATACAACTAGATACGTTTTACCCTGATTTATAGATCAAATAAACCCGGACATCTATACGGTGTAGCATTTGCACTTTATAGAGACGAGGCCCGCGTTAATGGAAAGTGCTCGACTCACATTCATGCGCAGGGTCTCGCGCTCTCATTTCCTCTGAGTGATTAAGCTCAATTAACTCATCTCATTAAGGTTAATGATCTACTCCACCATTTTCCACTCCAAGTTGTTGGATGAAGGAGCAGCATAGGCTAAAGATGACGTCCGTTAGCTTCCACCAAAGAGGGAACAAAAGATTTTCTCTCAATTGACTTGTGTATTGTTTATCTTAAATTATAGAATGTGCTTTAATTACTCAATTCGGATGTCTCCATTGCTCTTTTATTGCAGAAACACTGGTGGAATATTACGTTGTCTTCAGCAGTGGCTGTGAAATGGCCTGTTTCAGCCATTGTAGGTTTATAGGCTATGTTTGGAATAGCAAAATTTGCATACTCAGTATAGTAGTCATACTACTTGAACTATTTTTGCAGGATGTATCCAGGGCACAATATGCAAATTTTCAGCACGCACGGAATGAAAGATGAGCTACTACAATTGCCATAAGGTGCACTAATACTACAGAAATACAAAAGCACAAGTGAAATTTTACAATAATAATCTTTCAAATAAATTTATATTCTATTTAATAACAATAATATAGTGTAGTACTAGCAGTGCCATAAACTAGTATTCCTTTCCAAACATAGCACTGCCCTTAGGAAAATCCACCTATCCCAGCATGCACTTATGCATTCATCTCTATTCCACTGACGATCCCAGGCCTGGAAAAATCACCTATGCAACCATGAATACTTAAGATGAATATCTAATGCTTTCTGCAGCCCGTGGCTAAAAATAAATGTTACAGATTGCAAAAACATGAGTTATTGAGGAGCCGATTAGATTACTCTGCTTTCAAGGACATCGTTATTCTTCCCGCAAGCAGAGCAGGTGTTCCTAAAATGCATCCTGCCTCCGATCCAGGGAGATTTAGGAGTTTTCTTCACCTTTGTAGTGAAACGGGTGAGAATATCTGATTAATTACAGACAGGTCCACTGGGAAAACGACATTTTAACGCTCATTAACAGGGCATAATGGTGTAAAGAGCGAGTACTTACTATGTGCTAACCTGTGGGGTTGCGTATAATGCGCAGATAGTGAGGAATGACAGATACGAGCTGGAAAAAGCTCACGCGTTTTATTAGCTAATCCTGAACAACATTCATCCCTCTCTATCTTGTCCCCATGGTCCCATCAGTCTTTCCACAGGGGTCGATTTCCTGCTATTTTTGCGTTGGGTTTGAACCGAGAATATCCTTCATAAAGCCTCGTATTATCTCTAGAGACTCCTCTGGAGCTGTCAGTGAAAAATACACACTTTGTTGCCAGACAAAAGCGTAGACGAGAGAGTGTTTCAGGGAGCATTTCTCTCTCTGCTGGGGAGACGCCAGAATGGTGAGGAGATTGTTACCTCCAGCGCAGTCATGCTCACTAAAAAGAAGGAGATGGGGAGAAAGGAAGCGTGTGAGAGAATGAGATTTCCGGGGGCACAATATTCTCCCAGAATGTGAAACACTACCTCGCTTCTGCTGATACTACAAAGTATCAAGGGTTCGATCCCCTACAAGGCTTTAATCTGTCAGAGAATGTCAAAACAAAAGGCTGGAGCTTTAAAATACGTGTAGAAGCATCTATTCGTGTGCCAGCTGGGTTTTAGCAACCACAAAAGTTAGTGAGGGCTCATATTCATCTGGTGGTAAATAGAGACTTAGGTGCGGAGGTAACCATAGCAACCGCAGACTCGAGCACTTTTGTTCGGATCATTATCGGATAGAGCATCGACAGAACATAAATACACTGTCATTGCTTATCACGTTATTATTTATTTCACCCAACGGGAGTGTTGTTTACAAAAGTTGTGTCCCTAATGACCCACACTGCACTATGCACTTATACTCTACACTATGTGCTCTTCCAACTAGTGTATAAATGGTTTTGTCATCCGCCATTGGAGCCAGGCGTTTCATCTGTGGAGGCGAGGGATGAGAAAAAAATTCAAAGTACAAAATAAAACAATGCCAATTTTACAAAATATAACATGTATAAATCACTTGTCCAACAGCGACACAATCAGGTAAAGTTACAATGGGAGTCCGAGTCTCTCTCGCCTCCCCTGAGCCCATTGAGTTTTAACAAACCTCCTAAAGTGCGAAGTGAGTTTGTTGGGGAAAATTAAAAATGAATGGGGGAAAGTCACGTGAGATCCATCGCAATATGATTGGTTATGATCGGGTGATTGGTTCGTGCGATAAATCCCACCTCTTGTGTTTGTGCGTGTTCCGCATTCGCAAACCAGTCTGAGAGAACAATATAATGGCGTTAATGGGAAGACTCCTTTAAAAAAAGTGAGCAAACAACTCACACACTTAGATATAACTACTTTGTTACATCAAAATAAGACTTAGTGAGTTTTCAAGTGAGTAATCAGCTTGGTAAAATTTAAAGTAAATCTCTGTCTGTGACCAATATTTACCGAGCTTTGATGACTGATGATCCAAAAAACAATTTAACAGTTAAATGCTGAAAAGAACAGGTGAACCTAAGTTCGCAAATAAAATATATTGTTTAAATATGTTGTTTAAATAAATACATTGTTCAAATTACTGCCTTTATTTTGGAATAAATCTAAAATGCTTAAAAAGATGAGATTCATTCACAGACTGTTGGTTGGACGTCTGATGCATACAGCACAAAATTGGAAACGCTTCAGGAATTTCAAAGTCATCATCGAATTGGTTGAATTACACAGGATTTCCAACAGACGTGTGTGTTAGGTAGTGGGATTGTCTTACAGATCCGAAACAGGGATGATATTTTTGTGGGCGGAGCCTATCTGGTGGCAGAAAATGACGGTTTATGAAGCCATGAAATAAAAGAATAAAAAAAAGGGTAAATTTAATTTTATATTTCAAAATTCTGACTTTATTCCTGCAATTTCAATATTATATTTCACAGTTCTAATAATTAAAAACAACTCGTCATTTTCTCTTTTCCCTTCGGCTCTTCTGGCTTTTTTTCCCCTCAGAATTGACAAACTCACTATTTTGTGAGTTAACTCGAATTATAAAGTCCGAATTATGAGATATAAACTTGCATTTGTGAGAAAAAAAAGTCAGAATTGAGGTAAAATAAATAAATATTATATAAAAATGTTAATAGTAATAGTTTAAATAACATTTCTTGCTGTAACTGTAGAGCTAATATAATACGTCCCCTATGAACAGCATATGCGAATATTATGTAGCCCTATTGTTTAAATCAAATTTATGCTTTAAAAGTAGAGTAATCATAGCAGTTTTCATCCATAGTTTGTCCGTTTAAACATCTGCATTTAGCTTCAAATGGCATCTTTGATGACAGCATTCTATAAAAATTACTTGCATTCCGATTTTGACGTCAAAATGCACAATTTTTTTTTCTCTTATTCAATGGATTTTACCCATTTACCTCAACTTGTTACCAGTGTTTTTCTGCCACCACAATGCACGCACAGATGCAAGTGACGTAACTATGACATCTACTCTGAATTGGTCTATGAGCAAATTAGCGTTACAGCGCAATTCCATAAAAGTGCCGATGAGAGGGGAAAATTCTGTGTGTGATTTACTAACAATGCGAAAATTAAAGAACACAGACGCAGCCAGATAATTTCCACAGTGATCAGCGCAATCTACCAAGAGCAGCGCAAATTACTGCCTGCTTTGAGACATGTTTTTTTGGGGGCGTTAAGTAATGGCGCAAATACCAGTCATTTGGCATGCGTAAATGTTAGTAAATCAAATTGCGTGATTCATTTTAATACTCTCCTCTCACAAATTTTGCATCCAAAAAGGAAACTCCTACAAATGCATATTCAATAAAGTCGGGCGCAAAAATAACTGGCCACAACTTCTCAGTGGTGATTCTTCACTGTGCGTCTCTAGTAAATCCTGATAGTACTATTTTAATGCCAAAAAATGTAAATTTGGCCATGTGACAACTTCTGAGAACCACAGGAATGTGAAAAGAGTCCATATCCAGCTGCAATGCATGCTGGGATCATCTAATCTGCAAAAGGCACAAGCACCGAAACTTACAAGGCAGCATAATTACAGTCTATTCCTTCCTACTGGAACAACCTCTGTGACAGAAGTGCCTGTGATGCCTTAAATGCTAATTTACCTTCGATCTGAAAAGTCTGCTTGATTAGGAACAAAGTCCTAATTGCAAAAACCGCTAATCGTAAGGCTCTAATCGTCTAATCTAGCACATAACCTAATTTAAGCGACTCCAGACGGAGCTAGCGACTGGCGTAAAAGCTCTAAACCATTAGTAACAGAATGGACAAACAATTCTGTTTTAATTGAATTTATGCGCTTCAGAGTCACATCACATTCCCCTAATCGAACCCCAGCCAGTCTTCGTGTTCAGAGCGCGCCGTCTGCTTTTAAGAGACAGACAGCAAAGTCGAGACCAGAGCTAATTATACATCCCTATGTGTGGAATTCCTGCAGAATCAGTTTATTCAGAGGGGGAACGTCTTCCCAGATGATTAATTAGGCGCTGGTGTGTGTGCACGTCTGTGTGGATGAAATGGAAACTGATAAGGTTCAAATCAAAGTCTGGATCTCATTGACAGTAAAGGCAGATATGCTCATATATATATATACTGCCTTTAGGTGTCTCGTCTTCAAACAAAGAACACCACAGACACGACACACCCAGCGTCATTAGATGGGGCTGATAGGATTTGCAGGATCTCACCACAGTGCAGCTTATTAGTGCAGTCCACTATGTGGGCATATTTTAATGTCTTCTGCAGCAGATGAGGTTCAATAAAGGCTGCTTGTTCATTAAAAATGCATCCATCTCAATTAGGTGATGAGTTTGGTGATTTCCCACACAATATCCATTACATCCACTCAAGTCAAGATAATGGATACTCACACACACCTCACAGGTGTTTTGCATGTGTCTTTTGGTGATACAAGGTTTTCCCATATTAACTGATACACGTGTGAAAAGCAATAAAGGTAATACATAATTACAATGAAGGTTAAAGTTACAATGAAACAAAGCAGCAACAGATTTTTTGTATTGTATCTTCAGATCGGCTGAATGTTTGCTGTCGATTGTAAGAAAGAGACTGGGCTTATACGGTCTAAATGATTGGAGATGTGCTATATAAGTCACCAGAGAGAAGTCTGTCATTTCAGATGAAAGATCGAGTTATGACTTTTAAATTAAAAATTACAGTAAAACATGCAAGGAAGTTGCATTTAGAAATTAGTCTATTTTAATGTACGCATTAAGGTTCTTTCAAAGAACAAAACTTATTTATACAAGGTAAGCTTGATTGACAGCATTTGTTATAGAATTTTATTTTTAATTAATTTTTGTTCAGATTTATTATTTAAAAATGTAATTCATGCGCTCAGTGACTTGAATGCACCTCTTCTATTATGAGCATGTTTTTAATTACTGAATTTAAGTTTTAGATATTTTTGAGGGGCATAAAGTAAAAAATGTCAGAGTGATTCAAGTGTCCTTATTTAATAATGCAGAAAAAACAAGGGGAAAAAAAAATGAAAATATCATGAGAAGACCCTCATGATCATGTGACAGGTTATAAAATGCTGTATGCTACAACCCAACCCCTCCAAAAAAAAAAACTAAATAAATAGATAAATAATAATAATAATAATGATAAATTAATTACAATAACTTAAAAAAAATAAAGAATTATATTTATTATTATACTGTATAATCAACATACACTATCAGTCAAAAGTTTTTGAACAGTAAGATTTTTAATGTTTTCAATGTTTTTTATGACTCCTCTGCTCACCAAGCCTGCATTTATTTTATCCAAAGTACAGCAAAAACAGTAACATTTTGAAATATTTTTACCATTTAAAATAACGGTTTTCTATTTGAATATATTTTAAAACGTAATTTATTCCTTGTGATCAAGGCTAAATTTTCAGCATCATTACTCCAGTCTTCAGTGTCAAATAATTAATCAGAAATCATTCTAATATGCCGATTTGCTGTTGCGTGGGGGGTGGGGGGGTGGGGGGTATAGAAAATGTAGAAAGGGTGCTTTAAATTGATCAGAAGTGATGATAAAGACATTTATAATGTTACAAAAGATTTCTATTTCAGTTAAATTCTGTTCTTCTGAACTTTGTTCAAGTAGAAGAAAATTCTACTCAACAGTTTTCAACATAATAATAATAATAATAATAATAATAATAATAATAAATGTTTTTTAAGCAAAAAATCAAAATATTAGAATAATTTCTGAAGGATCATGTGACTGGAGTAATGATGCGAAAAATTCAGCTTTGAAATCACAGGAATAAATTACATTTTAAAATATATTCAAATAGAAATATTTTTTTTAAATAGTAAAAATATTTCCAAATTTTACTGTTTTTGCTGTACTTTGGATCAAATAAATGCAGGCTTGGTGAGCAGAAGAGACTACTCTTAAAAAAAAGTTCAAAAACTTGTAACTGGTAGTGAATATTTATTAAAAATAACTTCTAATAATTTTTCTTTAAACAGTGATGATGTGTACACTCTTCAAAATTATTAATGTCAACATGGAACTAGTGTGATAAAATCACTTGACTGTATCTATGCAGGTTTAATATGACAGTTTAAAGTACCAGCAAATTTAAATATTTTGTGTAAATATTTAAAATCATCCAGAATTCTTTTTGTCTTATTATCGTAGGGAAGAGTGTGTGGTAACTGACAGAACATCCTGTAGCTTAACTTGTTATAAACCCAGAACATCGCAGACCCCAAACTGTGACACAAGGGGTGTCAGGCATGACTGTAACACACACCTCAACTCTTCTGGTGCACCTGGACTCATGACATCTCCGCTGTCGATCTGTCTCCCTCACAAGCTGCTCTCAGATTGTCAGGCCTGTCATCTATCTTCCTGTCACAGTAGACGAGTGATGACACTTCCTGTGCCTTGAGTTTACATCACACCCCCTCTCACCTCTCCTTCTCTGTGTCGGAGGGGCCCTTAATAAGGTAAAATACTGCTGCAAAGACTGCAGCAATTAGTTGACAGTAATTGTTCACACCAAAATACAGTTTTGATGTTTTCAACAAAATTCAAGCTCAGTATTTCCCAAAGGGTTTGAGAAAGAAGTTCACCCATAATGTTTTTTGTGTTCATTCACTATAAATGCACTTATTTGTGTATGGCAAAAATCTGAGCACAGAGTACCAAACAGACACCTTTACTTTAATGTTTCAAGTCTGTTCCCTGTCTTACCAGTCTGTATCCCCCCCTTCAAGTGAATTCAAGGGTTGGGTTTTTGAGAACATCATTCTGTTCACAGCATGACATGAGCAGGCCTGCACTGTGCTAGACCGGCCTCTGAGATGCATCTGAAAACACACACACACACACACACACACACACACACACACACACACACACACACACACACACAGAGTCAAAGAGATTGAGAGGTGAGAGTGTGAAAACCCAGAGTGTTGGTGAAAGGTTACTAGATAAGAGAACAGTGACTGTCTCAACAATGACATACTGCACTATTTTATTGTGTCTCTTTGTCGCTCATATTCAGCCTTTCTACTGAAATGGTGTTGTTGCTTACATTAAGGCCGGTACATGCTGAAATAGATGTTTTAGTCCTACATGAACAACAAAACAATTTTATTTTATTTTAAAATGCAAAAATAAAAATTAAATTAAATTCAAACATAAAATAAAATTAATAAAATAAAATATAATTTTATTTATTTATGAATTTTATTTAACATTTTATGAATTTTATTTTTATTTAAAATTCAAAAAGAAAAAACAAAATAAACTTAAAAATAAAATAAAATAAAATAAAATGCAATTCTGACATGGCTTAACAGACTATTAGCTCAGTCAAAGGGTAAACAGCAGTATGAATTTATTCTATCTGTGACAAAGTAAGTCAGAAAATCACAAAAATTCTAAATAATTCTAAAAAATAAAATAAAATAAAATATTTAAATTTTATTTTATTTTAAAACACAAAAATTTAAATAAGATAAAATTGAAAAATAAAATAAAATAATAACATAAAATACAATTATATTATATTTTTGAAAAAAATGAAATAAAATGTAAAAAAAATAAAATCAAATAAAAAATACAATTTATTTTTCAAATTTTATGAATTTTATTTTTATTTAAAAATCAAAATAAAAAAATGAAATAAACTTCAAAGTAAAATAAAATAAAATAAAATAAAATGCTATTCTGACATGGCTTAACAGACTATCACCTCAATCACAACTCAATCATAAAGGGTAAAAACAGCAGCATGAATTTATGCCTTTATTTATTTGAAAATTAAAAATTAAATAAAAAAAATTAAATTTAAAAACATTTTAATTATATTTTATTTTAAAATTTAAAATAAAAAATAAAATAAAATAAAATAAAATACAAATTTAAAAAGAAAAAAAAAAACTTAATAAACCTGAAAAATAAAATAAAATAAAATAAAATAAAATACTATTCTGACATGGCTTAACAGACTATTAACTCAATCACAACTACAACTGGTTATCTGTGCTTGGCTGTTGATGCTTTGGGCTGGATATTATCGGTGGTTCAAAACTCATTTCCGATTTCTGGGTAATCCTTAATTAAGCTGTGAGATGATGGTGTTGATTGCCATCAGTCTTGCCAAGCTTCATGCAGTGGTGAAAAATTGTGATTTAGTGCGAAGAGCCAATGGAGGTAAAGGGTCTCGCAGCAGGCGGGTGGGGCTGGCGACGCTGGCAAAGTGCTGACAAGCTAGAGGAAAGATTTGAAAAGCAACTGCAGACAGTGCACACTAAAAAAAAAAAAAAACTCAATATCATCTCTAAAGGAGGCTTGCTTCTATTGTGGGCCGTAAAACGCAATCGATCACCTCTGCGGAGCTTAGAGTCACGAGTTAAATGAATTTACACAACACATTTGGTTCTCTGAAGGCTTCATTTTCAGATCAGCCGGTTTGCTGCGTTAGGGGTGAGAAATGCTGTTAGACGATCCTAAATAAGATGTCACGAAACAAACAAAGCAGCATGGGATATGGTGAATTCAAGGCACAGAGGAACACGTAGCGCTTCTTTACTGTGCAAACAATCCAATAAAAACGTCCACACGACCAGCAATTACGCACATATATGACACCCCCTGCCAAACCAATAAAACGACAGGGGGTTTGACAAGCACCGTAACGCTTTGGTGTGTATTATGAATGACAATCCGCATCAAACTGGCCCAGGAGGGTTGTATATGCCATATATGTCCTCGCCGAGACCCCGCTGAACCCTGAGATTCAGCGGCCCACTTCTCGAAAAATGCTTGCCGCTGCACCACAGGCCCTGCCACACACATACGGTGATTTATGAGCGTCTGTCAGAGCTAATACGGCCTGTTTTACATGCTCCCAACCAAGCGAAAGCAGAGCCAGACTCGTCCAACAGCGTTCCCATTCTCACTTTCTGCCACAATGGCGCCCCTAAATAACAAGACAATGCACTTGCCTCTGAAACGTTGAATGTATGGAGGACAGTTGCATGACTGATCTGCATAAAATGCATTTGGAGGCGAATGCAGAGCTGTCTGAAAGAGAAAAGGCAGACATATTGCATGCTTTATATTGCAATTCTTCAGCCTTCCTGGTTAGTCACGTCTCTATAACTACTCTTTATTGGTGAGGCATCTGAAGTGTCGTTAAAAAAATGCAAATTAGGTTTTTCTGTATAATGGTCAATTGCAATGCTGGGATTCTCAAAAGAAATATTTTAGGATCCAAGAAAGGAAGATGTGTATTGTTTGGTCTATTATTGCTGTATAACTGTACACTATAAATACTGTTATTATTACAAATATCCTTCTGGACCTTGAATGTAGTAGTTGCATTGCTGTTTATGCAGGTTCAGAAAGCTCTCGTGTTTCATCAAAAAATCTTAATTTGAGTTCCAAAGATGAACAAAGGTTTTAGGGGTTTGGAACGACATGAGGGTAAGTAATTATTGACAATTTTCATTTTTGGATGAACTATCCCTTTAAATGGCAGGATGCATCATGCACACCAGAAACAAAGCAACAAATTAATATTATTCAACAACGAATTTTAGCCATTTACTGAAAATATTTTTCTCACTGATTACTCCCTGCTGTCTAGGAGAAACATCTGAGGTATAAAACGATCTCATTTATCATTTTCTCTCTAAAAACAAACAATTCATTTGTTAAACGCCCAATAAAATCTACACTACACCAACTATCTGGTATTGCATAAACACTGCATTAAAATAAATTATATTCATTATATTCAAAACATGCCTCTACAAACAAAACAACTTGCAAGGACAAAACCTCAGAATGATAAAACGGGATTAAACACGCAATATCCATCTTGTTGTGTAAATCTGTGGCCTGTATGTCACTGCCAGTGCCGCTTCATTAAGAGCTCTAATGATAATGTTAATTAGTGGTTTCTCATCCACAACCACTGAGAAGTCAAATATGCATCAGCCAATGAGAGACGAGGGAAGATGGGTATCATGAAGCGTTGGCAGTGCAAACAAACACTAATGAAACTCTGTAATGCAGATGGACATTATTCTATATATATTTACAAACTATATTACAATCATCTCCACACATACAGGCAAAACATGGCTTACTTTTAAGTACATCTGCACAATTATTTATACGTGCTATGTATATGTGAGCCAGGACCACAAAACCAGTCGTAAGTAGCACGGGTATATTTGCAGCAATAGCCAAAAATACATTACATGGGTCAAAATTATCAATTTTTCTTTTGATAATAAGTAAAGATCATGTTTCATGAAGATATTTTACACATTTCTTACTGTAAATACATTAAAACTTCATTTTTGATTAGTAATATGCATTGCTAAGAACTTCATTTGGACAACTTTAAAGGTGATTCTCAATATTATGATTTTTTTTGCACCCTCAGATTACAGATTTTCATATTGTTGTATCTCAGCCAAATATTGTCCTATCCTAACAACCTTATTTATTCAGCTTTCAGATGGTGTATAAATCTCAGTTTTAAAAAAAGACCTTTATGGTGGTCCAGGGTCACACATACTATATATATCTAAGCATATTATGTCACTCCAAATATGATATTACCTTAAAAGTAATTAAATGTAATTGTATACTATGAATAAAGTGAATAAAATACTTACAGTACATGAAAAGTACCTTAAGGGGATTCATTGTTCTGCTGTTGTTCTTCAGTTAACGTTATGCTGACATCTACTGGATGAATCCGAACATCAAGGCTAACGCGTCTGGATGTTGTTTCAACAGTTAGCAGTTGTAAAACCTTTTTCAAAAACAATGTGAGATCAACAAAAACACTCACATATTTCTCTTCCAACGCTGAGTTGTTTTCATGAACTTGACAGGTGTGACTGTTGTCCAGTTTAACTACATTTATCTGAGAAGAGGAGGCAAATAACACACCTAGCTACGATTTGTTTATGGCGTCCGTGAACATCCGGTTTAACGCTGATTAACATAATTCCTATTACGTATGGATTATAACTACATTGTTTAATTGTTAGAAGACTGTTAAATTTAAGAGATTAGCCTTTATAAAATAATATTATAAAATAGTTTATAGAATACACATATTCATTTCCTAAACGTGAATTATTAAGATATTTTGCAAACAAGTTAAATAGGCACTGCAGCTACCACAAGAATGTGAGTTTATATGCTCGATGCTTTGTCGGTTGTTAGTCCTTCCTTAGCGAGTTGCAAAATAACTTTAGCTTATAAAACTATAACATTTTACGCGTTTAAAACTAGACTCTTTTCATGCTAGTTCCATTTAAGGTTACAAAGTTAGAAAGTTTAGGTTCTAAGTTGAATATGATATTTTAAGCATATCAACGTGATTCGATTTCGAACGTTCTTTGATTTTAGGTAGAAACTTTAATGGCTTAATTTCATAATGGTTATGATTGTTAAATGTACTGTAACTACTAGTTTCAATATTTCTGACATGAAAACTTGTTATCCACCTTATTTTTTCCGTAGGAGTGGGCGCTGGGATTTGTAAAATTTTACGGGTCTGGCTTCCGGTCTCATCTGCATTTTAGCTGTACAAAACAAACTCTTTTGCTGCTTCATATTGCAGATTGCTCTGTTTTACCATATTATTGTAATGTACTGTCTTAATTATGAACACACTGGTTTGTAGTACAAACAGTTTTACCGTTTACTGCACGTATATTCTTATTATTTCCAGCGGATAAAGAACCGGAAGTTTCGCACATGCGTTTACTTTTGCGTTGAAGACAAAAGAGAAGCTCTTTGTTTGGTGATGTTTTCTGTGTTTACTGATATACAGATGAGAAATAACAATGTAAAATTGTAGCAAAATACTAGTAAGATGCTAAGAAAGAAATATTAAAATCAAACACAGCCACAAAAATAGATTTGTAAACATTGTCAAATGGAAATTAAATATGTGTGGACAACCACGTGTATAAACAAACACTGAAATTCAATCATGTATAATGTAGCATAATGTAGTGCAGCTGCTGACATGGGAAAAAAAAAAAAAAAAAAAAAAAACGCCTAGCAAAACATGTTCTGTAATAAATAAATAACTGGAAAGTCCTGCTACCATATATTTATTTTACAATACCTTTTCGTTAGTTGATTGTGGGTACTTAATAAGGCAAACCAAGAGGGTAAAAACAAACAAATTCTTTATATTCTACACTCCCAAACAAACTTCATCTGCACCCTGAAAACCACTACTTTAAGAAAATGCACTCAAACTATATCAGGATTGTTTCTTAAAAGTGGATTTTGCCAGAGTGTTGACAGTCTTGTTTTTGCCTACAGGCCTAAATTCATCCAGCCCAGTGCCAGCAGCAAGACGGCGGTGACGCTGAGAGATTCAGCACCCAGGGTGGCTTTACCTAAACATAATACAAAACAATGGCAACAAAGATCAGCATAAATAACAGTTACATCTGTGGAACCGCATCTATCCATCTACGATTATGTGAAAGGTAATTCAATTCTTAAAATGAATTTAAATTTAAGTTTTTAATTTACTTTAAATTATGCAGAAGTTTAGATATCATTAACATCAACATGATTAGTAAAAGACAGTATTCACCTTGTACTCGGATCTGTGATATGGGTCCATCACCTCCCTCACATCGGGCTCGGACCTCTATAACGTAATCGCCCGTCTCTGGCATGGGAAAGTCAAAGTAGTGCCTCCCTGTGGTGTAAAGCTTCCCATAACGCTCTCCTTCCTTCCTGAACAAAATCTGAGAGAAAAGTACAAATGGTTTTCAATGCAAAATTTCAAAAGAATCAAAACATGCACACAAAATAAATAAAAAATAAATGTACACACACACTAAAGAAATAAAAAAAAATAAATAAGGATAAATTTAAATTAAGTATAAATAGTATAAATGATTAATTAAAATAAGGATATTAAAATAAAATAATATTAAATAAAACTAGCACAAATAATAAAATAATATTTTTTTAAATAATAAAGATTAATTAAAAGAATGATGTTGTAAAATAACATATATAAAATAAAAAATAACATATATATATATATATATATATATATATATATATATATATATATATATATATATATATATATTATAAATTATTCATTAAAATAAGAGTATTAAAATAAGGTTCCACTAATAAAATAAAATTAAATTAAATTAAATAGAAAAAAAACCACATTCATAAAATAAAACAAAGGATTAATTTAATCAAAAGGCAATGAATACAATTCTGAAATATAAATTAAATATAAATTAAAATATGGGTATTAATATAAGGTTTCAGGAGTTAAATTAAATTAAATTAAAATAATAAACACATTGAAAACTAAAATGATAGATAAATTAAAGCAAAGGAAATAAAATGAAATAAAATAAAATAGAAAAAAAACGCATTAATAAAATAAAATGAACAATGAATTTAAACAGGCAATAGAAAAAAATAAAAACTTCTGAAATATAAATTAAAATATGGGTATTAATATAAGGTCTCAAGAAATAAAACAAACAAATTAAATTAAATTAAAATAATTTAAAATAAGGATATATATATATATATATATATAAAAAAATCCTAAATAAAATAATTAGAAATTATGATTTAAAATAAGGTTCCACTAATTAAATTAAATTAAATTAAATAGAAAAAAAACACATTAATAAAATAAAATAAATAAATTTAAACAAAGGCAATAAAATAAGATAAATAAAATTCTGAAATATAAATTAAAATATGGGTATTAATATAAGGTTTCAGGAATAAAATAAAGTAAAATAAATAAAATAAACATTAAGATTAAACTTAACAAGACATGAATGTATGTGTTTCTCAAGTCTTTTGTAAAATATAACTTGACTCACCTTGTATCCCTCCACATAGGACTCATTCCAGTAGTTATAGATGTGATCCCAATACAGATAGAGCCATTTGCGATTAAAGCTGACATATTTGTAGACTCTCAAACGGCGACTTGGGGCTGGAAAGATAATGTGCATATATTATCAGTACATTTAAGCTCCTTAAAGCTTCATTTTAATTGTAAGGGCTGTAGAAGAGTCATCTAGAGAAGGGCAAATCTCTTACGTGGTCTCCTGGTGAACATTTCACAATGTTCGCTGGGCGGTCCGAGCCCAGCTCCGTTGAACGCTCGTACCTCTATGAGGTAGTGAGAGTCGGGCCGCATGTTCTCCAGGCGTGTTTGGTTAATTGTTCTATGTACAAGGACTCGAGAGGCAGCAGCCTCATTGTCATCGTACTTCCTCCAGTAACGAATCTGGACACCAAATAAAGAGATGTGAGGATCAAAATTCATTATTATTCCCTACTATTCGACACAGGACTCACCTGGTATCCGTCAACCCAGTTTGGCGGTGCTTGGTAGACCGGCAACCACCAGACCAAAGCTTCTGTAGAGGTGACCTGGCGGGCGTAGACGTCTAATGGAGCTTCGGTCGGTGCTAATTGAGATATTACATGTGTCAAAAGATGCTTTAACTCAGTGAAGAACAAATAAATTTAAAAAAATAAAATATGTTTCCAATAATAATATAAAACAATACATTTTAAATCAAAACAATGGTATTAAACTAAGGTTCCAGTAAATAAATAAATCAATAAAATAGAAATACATTTCTCCTAGCCTAAAATACAAAAAACATACTAAAATAAAATAGAAAGAAATGTATAAATTAAATGGATGAATTAAAACAAAGACAATAAAACAAGATTCCAGTATAAAATAAAACAAAATTCTAAAATAAAAATTAAAATATAGGTATTAATATAAGGTTCATGGAAGTAATTTTTTTTTTAAATTAAATTAAATTAAATTAAATTAAATAAACATAAAAAATAAAATGATGAATAAAACAAGGGAAACAAAATAAGGTTGCATTAGTAAAATATACACACATAAAATAAAATAAAAAATAATAAAGGATAAATAAAAAATAAAATAAAATAAAATAAAATCATTATAAATTAAATAAGGGTATTAAAGTATGTTAATATAATTTTCCAGTAAATAAAATAATAAAATACATAGAATGAATAAATAAATGAATGAATGAATAACTAAATAAATAATGAAAATAAATAAAGAATAAATAAACAAATATAAAAATAAATAAAGAAATACATCTCTCCTAGCCTAAAATACAAAAAATATCATAAAATAAAATAGAAAAAATAAATAAATAAAATAAAATAAAGGATGAATTAAGACAATAAAAGAAGATTCAAGTAATAAAATAAAATAAATTTCTAACATATAAATTGAAATATGGGTATTAATGTAAGGTTCAAGGAAATAAAATAAAATAATAAATTAAACATAAAAAAAAATTAAATAAATGATGAATAAAACAAATGAAAACAAAATAAGGTTGCATTAATAAAATAAACACACAAAATAAAATAAAAAAAATCATTATAAATTAAATAAGGATATTATACTAATATTCCAGTATGTTAAAATAATGTTCCAGTAAATAAAATAATCTCTCTTTACTCAACATGTCAGTTACTAAACACAAAATTATGATAAATAAATATATAAATAAAAATACGTCTCACCTAGCCTTGGTGAGTAGACCACCGATATAAGACTTGAGGGTCCTTCTCCTTTATTATTGTAGGTGCTCACTTTGACCTGTATCTCAGTGTCTGGAGTCATGCTCTCTTTGTAGACGTAGCGTCTAGTCTCAGGATCCTCCACAGTCGCCCATTTCCACTCGTAATCCTCATGCTGCTTAAATGCCACAACGTAGCCAAATTTTTTGCCAAAGAAGAACTGAGGCTTTACAGGCTGCAGTGGAATTAAGGACATAAGAGACATCAGAAATCTGGCACAGACCACTTATCAACAAATCCATGATAAATACAGTAGCATATGAACACGTACAGTCCACGTCACAATGAGCTCTCCACTTATTCCAACTTGCCCAATAACATCAGAAGGGGCTACTGTAGGCCCTGTGACAAGAGGGTGAGAATATATATGTGCTTAATATGATGTCACATAGTTTGATATACAAATTATATACAAAATCGTCTTTTTAGAAGCATTATGGAATGCTTTTAAATAGAAATTAAATATGATTTATTTTTTAATCATTAAATATATATTTTATTCATTAGTTTTAAATAAATTAAACACTAAAACCTTGCTTTATTTAAATAAACTCACTGGCGTCCCATGTCTTGATTTTGATGGATGGACGGCTGTTTTCTCCAGCTCCGAATTCATTGATGGCATGCACACGGAATTCATATTGCATCCAGGGGTAAAGGTCAACTATGGTGGCCGACTCCGTAGATCCGTCCAAAAACACAGGAGCTGGAAAAACAATAAAAAAAAAAAATAAAAAAATAAAGCAACTTGAGGGTGAATAAATAAAATAAAATAAAATAACTGGAGGGTGAATAAAATAAAATAAAATAAAACAACTTGAGAGTGAATAAATAAAATAAAATAAAATAAAGCAACTTAAGGGTGAATGAATAAAAAATAAAATAAAATAAAACAACTTGAGGGTGAATAAACAAAATAAAATAACTGGAGGGTGAATAAAATAAAATGAAACAACTTGAGAGTGAATAAATAAAATAAAGCAACTTAAGGCTGAATGAATAAAAAATAAAATAATAAAATAAAGCAACTTGAGGGTGAATAAATAAAATAAAATAACTGGAGGGTGAATAAAATAAAATAAAATTAAATGAAAACTTGAGAGTGAATAAATATAATAAAATAAAGCAACTTAAGGCTGAATGAATAAAAAATAAAATAATAAAATAAAGCAACTTGAGGGTGAATAAATAAAATAAAATAACTGGAGGGTGAATAAAATAAAATAAAATGAAACAACTTGAGAGTGAATAAATAAAATAAAATAAGGCAACTTAAGGGTGAATGAATAAAAATAAAATAAAATAAAATAAAACAACTTGAGGGTGAATAAATGATGACAACATTTTAGGTTCCAGTAATAAAATAAAATAAAATAATTTGAGGGTAAATAAATTAGAACAAAACAATTTTTCCTATGCAAAATAATGAACACTAAGAATATATTAAGTTCTTCTGAAGATTTCATTCTCAAATGTGAGTCAAATAAAATTAAATATATTCTAAAATACAACAAAAATTTGCACCAAAAAAAAAAAAACATTCGTTCTGTATTGTTTTTCAGACCTGTGATCTAAGAAAATTAGTTGGAAATGCTTAAAATATGTGTTCTGTCTCCCTCTAGTGGACTCACAGGTGGATGCTGTTTTCCAGTCCTCTGGATCCAGGGCATAAAAGTCTCGTGTTTGTACAACATGCTGGATAAGAGGACTTCCGTGGTCTGATCCCAGACTCCATCGTAGTTTTACCGACGTGTCTCCAATCTCTTCCACACGGACGCCACCTGGAGGACCAGGCAAACCTGAACCAATAACAGTCAATAACAGTAAAACAATATAAATGGTTAGTTGCTGAACAAATCACTGCATTGTTTTTGATTATATGCACATACCAGAAGCATTACTTTAATAAGATAGAACACAGAATTCAAATCACCAACCTTTGACAGAAATGTCAGCTTCTGCGGTGGCGTTGTCCACTATAGTCTGAGCAGTACAGGAATAGCGTCCTGCGTGCCTCACCTGAATGTTCTTGATGAGCAGGTCTCCACTGTTCTCATTACCCTGCAAAAACACACACATAGGCAATAAAATAACTTGTCTTCCTGAGAACAGAATGCCTGAGATTCCTGTGTCTATTTACCATGAGCAGCTCGTAGTGTTCAAAGTCTGTGTAGAAGTTGATGATGTAGGAGTCAACAGTCCAGATGAAGGTGATGTCCAGGCTGGGGTCATATGATGCAGCGCACCGGAGAACTGTAGTGTCACCTACAATCATCTCAGTGTCTGATGGAGCCACGGTGATCTTGGTGGCCTCTTAGAAAATTGAACAGACACAAATGAATCTTCATATTAATTGAGAGGCCACACAGAATATTTATAAAAGCAAAAAAGAAGGCATGAAAGAAATATCTATAAACGTGAAAAACTGAGTGGTGACCAGTCCAAAAAATTAAAAATAAAATAATAATAATAATAATAATAAACATTCCCTAATAAATCTATATACATTTTGACCTAAAATCGTTTTGTTCATTAAAAAAAGAAATTAATTAAAATGTGTCAGCTACCAATATGCACTTTTCAGTCCATAATATTAAAGAAAAGATCATCTAATTTAATGCAACTATTTAGTTTTTTTATTTAATTTATTCTAAAATAAAATTAAATAGTTACACTTATTTGGGCTGTTTTATTAATTATTGTTAATTCAAATTATTATTATTATTATTATTAATTTAATAATAACAATAAAAATCAGTGATTATTAATTTAAATAAATTAAATTAACTGGTATTGTCTAAAATGGCATACATAATTTTAAACAAAACAGAATAAATATAAAATAATTTTTAAAAAGTTGGTATATAAATAGAATAAAATACTAAAATAAAATTAACAAATTACACTTAATTGGGCTGTTTTATTAACTATTATTAATATAAAATTAAATTAAATAAACTTAATTGGATTGTTTTATTAATTATTATTATTATTAGTTTAAAATTAAATTACATTAAAAAATTAAAAGTTGGTGTTAAAATAAAATAAAATACTAAAATGAAATGTAATTAAATAATTACAATTAACTGGACCGTTTTATTAATTATTATTCATTTAAAATTAAATTAAATTTAATTTAACTTAAAATTAAATAATGAAAAGTTGGTTTTAAACTAATAATACTAAAATAAAATTGATTAAATTAACTTAATTGGACTTTTGTGATTTATTATCAATGTAAAACATTACATTTAATTAAATTACATTAAATAATAAAAAGTTGGTATTAAAATAAAATTAAATACTAAAATTAAATTAAATAATTACACTTAATTGGAATTTTTGATGAATTATTATTAATTTACATAATTTAAAACAAAATAGACTAAAAATGAAATGATAAAAAGTTGGTATTAAAACAAAATAATAAAATAATAATAAAATTATTTTGTACTGTCTAAACTGAATTTTGTCTAATACAAAAGTGAATCACATTTTAAAATATATTAAAATAGAAAACTAGAAAAAAAGAAAATGCTAGAAAAAAAATTGATCAAATAAACACAGCCCTGGTCAGCAAGTTGGTATTGTCTAAACTAAAAAATTAAATTAAATTAAATTAAATTAAATTCTACTGTCTAAACCGACAATTTGTGTGATGACAAGATTTGAATTTGTCTGACCGGTGATAGTGAGTGTCCCTGTGCTGTTGGATTTGCCACGGTCATTCTCAGCATAGCATGTGTACGAGCCCTCGTCACTTTTTGACGCATTAAGAATCTCCAGACTTCCATCATCCCAAATTAACATCCTAAAAAAAATAAGGATGAAGAAAGAAGAAGATAAAGATAACTGTACCTAGGCTTCTATCTCTACCACAACATTATGATTCACCTGTAAGTAAATGCAAGTGTTCAAGATCGACTGACTGACCTCGAAGAATTGGTCAGCAGCTCTGAGCCTCGTTTCCAGATGAACTTGGGTTTAGGAGCAGCGCGGGGTTTACACTCTATAACCACACGTCCGTTTTCAGCCCCGAGCAGAACCTTCTTCACTGGATTATAAATGAACGTTGGTGCACAAGCTGTAAAGAAGAGACCAGTGAAGATACTCAACCTTCAACAATAATTACGTGTCTTTTTGAAGATGCTTTTTAAAAGCGTAAAGAAGGGTTTGAAAGCTCACAGACGACCCGAAGCTCCGCACTGGCATAGATAGTCCCCCATTCATTCTCAGCAATACACTGATACATCCCCGAATCCTCAAACGTGAGACTGGAGAATTTCAGCTCCCCTTTGCCATACTAAAATAAGCAGAATGGACATGATTACTTGATATAAAACAAACGGAAGTTCTCAAACAGGTTTTCCTCAATAGGGTATTAACCGAATAGCCGTCCTTCAGCCAGCGTATCCATGGTAAAGGCTTCCCAACAGCAACACATCTGAGAGTGAGTTCACTTCCAACATCTTTCTCCGTGTCGTTGATATGCTCCGCCCACTCTGGAGCACCTGAGGACACAATCACATAAACATGGTACTGCGTTTTAATCTAAACGTATTTATTTGAAAAATCCACATCGTTTTAAACATATTTCGGACAATGTGCCATTATTTTGATGATGTCAAATGAGTGAGCTACTGACACTACCTGGTGCTATTTTTACCACAACACAACTTTGAAAATATTGATACGATGCCACATTGTGTGACTTTTGGACTTAATTTTCAGTCATAGGTCAACAAGAGAAGCAACGTAAGCCTTCACTGCTTTCCTAGCGATAAACATAGGAGAAACAAATGGGAAGATGCCTGTGGATGAATAAAACTTTCTAAAGACCTGCGTTTTTGTTCTCTCCACTTCAGCCCTGATGTCTTTGAGGCTTTTAGTAGACCACAGCTACTGAAAGAGCTTACAAATGGCAGAGACAAGAAATGCTAGATGCCATCCTGGCAGGATGTAAACATGCTTTCAGTGCGGATTTCACTCGATATCTGAGGCCGTTTAGACTCCTTTGGGGAAAAAACGATGGTACAGTATTTGGTTTAAGCCTACACTTATATTCATAACCACCTGTAAGCTCTTTCAGTAGCTGTGGTCATCGTATCAGTATTTTATTTTCCGAGTTGTGTTGTGGTAGAAATAACAAGAGGTAGCATTAAGCGTGATCATTTTACCATTTTATCATCTAAATAATGGCACGATGTGGATTTTTTAAAAAATAATGCAAATCTTTCATGGGTTTTCTACTAAGAGACATCATTTATGTTATATTAAGCCATACAAGTCTAAATACCCAAGGATTCATTTAAAAAAGCATTTCCTGTATAGTATTAACATGAGTTGTGTAATAAAGCAATAAGCCCCAAGAAGCCATGGTTTACAGTGAATTTATAACAGCTAAGGGGCGTTGTTAGGAGTAAGTAAGGCTTCACGAAACAAAACAGAGCAAATAAACTATAATGATATTAATAAAAACATTATTCTTCCGCCAAACAATGTAGTTCCTAAGAAAAGGTTGTGGTTGCAACAAAGTGGTTGCCAAGCAACACACAGACATAAACAAAGGTGTATGTTTGTAGAGTAATTTACAACAGCTTTGAATGTGGCAAGAATGCATTAAATTGATCAAAAGTGACATTGATGGATCATGGGACACTAAAAAAGTAATGGCTGCTGTAAATTCACCATCGTAAGAAAAAATTCAAATTTAAAAAAATATAAATTAAAAAAACAGTGTTCTTTTAAATTGTAGTAATATTTCATAATTTTTACTGTATTTTGTATCAAAAAAATGCAGCCTAGGTGAGCATAAGAGATACCTTAAAAAACAAATTGTACATCATAAATAATATAATATAATATACTTTTTATAATTAAATATTATAAGCTGCACATAAACAGAACCAAACCAGGTCTGTTTTTCAAACTTTGAGTTTGTTTTACCTTCCACATAGAGCCACTGTCGATACCAGTCCATCCCTTTAACGTTGAGCGTCTCACACTCGTAGCTTCCTTCATCCTCGTACTGAACGTTAATCAGGTGCAGTAAAGCTCCATTCATGCTAACTTCATAGTTGGGCGGGAGATCCGCATCTAGCTTCCTCCAGCGGATGTGTGGGAGCGGACTGAAAGGTGAACATTTAGTTTATATGGTTAAAAACAACCAAAAATGAGTGAAGAACAAATCCGATCACTATGATTCACTAACTAAAACTTTTGTATTACTATGATTATTGGACATATATCATGTTTATTAAGAGTAGCATGTTAAGACTATGGTAAATGAATAGCGTATTCATTCAGTACCATTGTATTTTATATGAAAGTACCATGGTGTCACCACAGTACCATTCAGACTACACTACCAGATTTTTAATGTTTTTTACGTCTCTTCTGCTCACCAAGCCTGCATTTATTTGTTCTGAAGTACAGCAAAAACAGAATATTTAGAATTTTGAAATATTTTTACTGTTCTATTGGAATATATTTTAAAATAAATATTTATTCTATTATTTGTGAAAGCTGACAACATCTTAGCATCATTACTCTAGTCAGATGATCCTTCAGAAATCATTATCTAATATCTAATATTCTGATTTGCTGCTCAAAAAAAATGTTTTTTTATTATTATTATGTTGAAACAGCTGGTTTCTTTGATGAATAGAATCTTTTAAAAATGTACTCAACTGGTTTAAATATTTATAATAATATTAACAACAACAACAATAATAATAATACTAATAATAATAAGCTTCTTGAAGAGCAAATCAGCATATTAGAATGATTTCTGAAGACTGGAGTAAGGATGGTGAAAATTTAGATTTGATCACAGGAATAAATTATATTTTAAAATAGATTCAAATAGAAAGTAGTTATTTTAAATCGTAAAAATATTTCAGAAATGTTACTGTTTTTGCTGTACTTTGGATCAAATAAACGCAGGCTTGGTGAGCAGAAGAGACTTCTTTAACAAAAAAAAAAAACCTTACTGTTCAAAAACTTTTGACTGGTAGTGTATATGGACACAGACTGCATTTGTCGACTCACTTTCCAAGGGCAAAGCACTCTAGAGTGATGTTTTGATGCACCAAAGCATAAGTCTTGGGAAATTTCACACGGATATCAGCAGGATACCGCTTCACCTCCTCTGTGCAAAGGGCAGAGATGAAAAGGTAAGTTATTAATTGACCTTTAAAAACAACACTCCGTCTCAGCAAGGCAATTATGATTAAAAATCTTAGCATTGTGGGTAATGTGACAGCGCTCACTCTCTATTTGTGGAATCAGAGGAATCGGCATGCTGAAAACGCTCTTGCCGATGGTGGGGCTTGACACAAAACAAGAATAATTCCCAACATCAGATGCCTCGACTTTAGCGATGTACAGATTGCCAGTGGTCTGAGACACAAAGCGCCTCTGGTCTGGGAGGATGAAGTTGGGGAAGTCATTGTAGATCCAGCGAAACATCACCTCACCTGAGAGGAACAAACAAAACAACTGACAGAAATGAGATTTCGATGAGATGTGCATAAATCATCTTTTAAATATCATGCACTCTCAGAATAAAAAAAAGGTACAAAAGGGGAAAGTACCTTTCAAAAGGTACACCTTTGTACCTCATCTACCCCTTTAAGGATGCATTTTAGTACCTTAAAGGTACATATTTGTTCCTAAAGTGTACATATTCATATCTAAAGTATTAGTATGACTTTGTTAAAGTGTGTTTTCCTTGGTGATGTTATCACATCTTACTTGGATAGCGAGAAGGAGGAGAACACAGCAGCACCGCTCCCTGTCCCTCCTTAACATGCACCGCCTCTCTCTCATCTGTAGGGAACTGGTTCAGGTCTAACAAACCAAAAAAAAACAAACCAAAATGAGGAGAGAATATGACAAAAGACACATCTGGAAACAGTTTATAATCCTTACAAGTATAGTAAGTCCTACTGTCTCAGTCACATACATCCAAATTTGACGATGGCCTCTTTGCTGATGACAGTGCCGTACACGTTCTTAGCCACACATACATATTTCCCAGCATGCTTGCCCTTGTCTGGGTTGGTGATGACCAGGTTTCCTCCCACCAGGCTGAAGTGCTCATCAGGTTGCTCCATCAGTTTAATTTCCCAGTTGTTTAACCACCATCTGTGAAATACAGGCTTTTATTAATGACCTTCTGATTGATTTTCTCATAGATTCTTCTTACAAGTGCAAAGTCTAATAAACACCTCCCTGCAGTGTCCAGAGGTAATGGCAAAGCAAGCACAAGATCAGAAGAGAAAAAATTACTTAATAATGGCGGGAGGGTTGGCGCGCGCCCTGCAGTTCATGGAGATTTTGCTCTCAGGTGAATCTTCCGCATACACTGTGTCCAAAGGCTCCTCCTCAAATATGGGCCCAAAGCCTGTGGCCTCCTCTGATGGACAAGACATGAGCCAGCATTATATTCAATTTACAAAAAACCTACCCAACAATTAAAATGTGGTAATACATTATATGTATTTACTTGTAAGTAAAAGTTGAAGACTTACTGTCAAAAATTCTGGGTTCAAAGATCCTGGGTTTAATTGCAACTGGAAAATTAAAGAAAACATTTCAGAACAACTTTAATTTGAATAAAAACAGCAATTTTTATTGTGTGTTTTAGGAGAATATCCACAATAAAGACATATTTTTAAAGGTTTACAATGAATATTAATTTGGTATTAACTCAAGGTAAGTCACACAAACAAACATACATAATTTAAAGGAATAGTTCACCCAAAAATGGAAGTTTGCTTAATTTTACTTTATGATATATAATATTCACCCACAGGATAGCCAAGATGTAGATGAGTTTGTTTGTTCATCTGAACAGATTTGTAGAAATTTAGCATTACATCACTTGCTCACCATTGGAGTGAATGGGTGCTGTCAAAATGAGAGTCCAAACGGCTGACAAAAACAAAACAATAATTCACAAGTAATTCACATGACTCCAGTTCATCAATGAATGTCTTCTGAAGTGAAAAGTTGTGTGTTCGTAAGAAACAAATCCATCATTACTGCATTTTTAAATTTAATCTGTTGCTTCTTGCCAAAATACAAGTCCATAATCCATAATAATGTTTCTTCCAGTAAAAAAAAAAGTAACATCAAAATCCACCTCAATTTTGTTTAGAATTGTTTTGGGCTGCTTTTACTTGAGCTGTGTGTATTTCTATCCTAAATCAGATGAGACAACTTTTTCACTGGAGAAAGCAATATTATAGATGTATATTTTAGCTGAAAGCAAAAATGTGAGGTTGCAAAAAGTTGGATGACGGATCAGTTTGTTACAAACACACAACTTTTTGCTTCACAAGATGTTATTTGACCGTCGTGTTATGAATTATTGTGATGTTTCTATCAGCAGTTGGACTCTCATTCTGGCGGCACCCATTCACTGCAGAGAATCCATTAATGAGCAAGTAATGCAATGATAAATTTCTCCAAATCTGTATCAATGAATAAACAAACTCATCTACATCTTGGATGGCCTGAGGAAGAGTAAATTTTCATTTTGGGATAAACTATTCCTTTAAACAGAATTGTGTATGTTTCTATAGGAACCATTGGCTGCACCCAGATTTGTTATGTGGGAGTTTAACTCAAACTCTGAAAGTTAAAAAAAAAAATCATTA
Organism: Cirrhinus mrigala; assembly: GCA_036247105.1. Classification (NCBI taxonomy): domain Eukaryota; kingdom Metazoa; phylum Chordata; class Actinopteri; order Cypriniformes; family Cyprinidae; genus Cirrhinus; species Cirrhinus mrigala. Next base: position 28,175,160 of record CM070010.1, read on the forward strand.
TCTACTATATTTAATATCATTTTCTACCCTTAAGATGCTCCTGCACACAGAAATTCAACCAAATTTTTGGGATAATTTTGTACACACAAATAAATACACACAAACACAGATGTATTCAGTTCCTCACCAGCTGATAAGAAGAAGTAAGAGAGAACACACAGAAGCATGGCTGGGGTCACCATCTTGATCTTGATCTGATCTAAAAACCAAGCCTGAAAAAGAAAAAAGGAGAAAGAACGTGTGTGTGGGTGAAGTGCTGTACAGCTGCAGTGTTGAAAGCTACTGAAAGCTGCTTTGTCTCACTCTGATGCACAGACTGTGTCTGAAATGAAACATTAACAATTTATCACATCCTACAATGCAGTGAATCAGCAATCCACACCTTCTCTCTCACTCTCACACACACACAAACAGACTATGCACATATGCACACATGCATGTTTACGCCTACAAGTTCAATCATGATTGCAGGTGTAACACATAAAGGAAAGGTAAATCTGAATCTTAACATAAACACATGCACACACGCTCACACAGTTGCTAAATGCAGTCCTTGCTAACAGAAGCAGCACCTCTTATTTGCTGCCACTGCACTTTCACACATGCTAGCAGAGGGTGAGCAAGGACATTTTTATCTGCCACCTATGATGTGTCTGTAAATGATGCATCTCAAGAACACGTTTGGCCATTCATCTCTCTAAAATAATTGTATTTGCAGCAAGTTATGCACATGTGGTCTACTTGAATGCACTGCATTTTCACCAATCTCTTATAATCTCATTGCATCGTCTGATCTGCTGTCTGCTCTTGTCCTGCACACTCGGATTTAGGTCACTGCATGTCTACTGTAAGGGAGTGGCAGTAAAAAACTAGCAGCTGATCTGAATCATCTTCAAACTGAAATACACGGATTTACATTTTAATTTAAAAAAGGATTAAAATCGTGGATGGATTTCACTGGTCTGGTCTTTTTCCTCATTATTTTATTTTATAAATATCATAATTATAGTTTAGTGTGATCAGAACAACATAAAAAGCGTATTTTTTTAAACACTAATAAGTCTAATAACTGCGTCATTGATGATAACTCCTTAGCGCCGCCCTCCGGCATAACCCTGTCATTACAATCTCCATCTTTTTTGTTGCCAGGAAACCGAGGACTAACTTCTGTCCCGTTTAAAGTTTAGGCAAGTAAAAATCATGTAATTAACTCGCATCACGGCTTATTCCTGCATAACAATTAACAAATATTTTTGTATGTTAAAAATAACATAGGCTAATGTAATTTGTAAGAATTCACGCGTGTTAATTTTATAGTTATTTTTAAATAACATCTGCAATATGTATTCTCATTTTAATGTGTATTTTGTTTATTTATTTTACGTATTTTTATTTTGTAAGTGGATGACATCAATTATGACCGGACTCATCCACCCTGTTCTGCATTGCGGTATTCCCAAACTGCGCGGAACCGCTTCATCCGGACTTTAGCATGCAGAATAAACTCCTGAAGGTCATAGACGCATCATATTCTCACCAGAAACCCCCAAAGCTTTACATATCATCATACCAGCCGCAAACTTACCGGAAGAATTCGTTAAATCCTTCGTCAAACCCACAGACCTGGATCAGAACCACCGCGTCGTCCCGCAGCCCAGCGCGGAGACAGACACACGGCCCGCACGGCACCAGCCTGCTATTGGATGAGAGCGGAAGCTGCGCATGCCAGGATGCCGTAACACAAGAGGGATGCTGTCTGAGTCCATGTGCTGCTGCAGTGGATCTCAAACTAGTCAAGGTGAATTTAAGGCATTTCTGAATTATGAATTCAAAATGTATGTGGAGCAGCACGAGATATTTGGTGATTTACTTATTAAGAGGCTTATCCACACACATCTGTTCAAATCCAGTGGATTAAATTCTTACACTGGCAGAGGGAGGGAAAGAAATAGATTATGTGTTGTTTGTATGGAGAAACATCAATGCAGCAAGGAAATTCTGGCACTCCAGATGTGGCTACAGAATATATATATAGCATATATAAATATATGGGCCATTCTACAAAATTGGTTCAAAGTCAGTTGAAAACGTATTTTTCCACAAATTTTGTATGTATGTAAACTGTATAATATCCAAGGTATACATTTCTAGTTATGTCTCACTGCACAACTGTACTAAAATTTCGTTTATTTCCCCTAAATAAAGAATTATGTATTCCCTTTTGTCACTACTAAAACAATGATGACGTTTTCGGTCTTGAGTGTTTCGGTAGTGACCGTTTTAAATATTTTTGAACCTAGTTCAAAGATGCTAATCAGGTTAGCTAGCACAGTTTTACACACGTAAAAACTAAACTTTATGGAATAACACCCAGAAAACAATTGTCAAAACCGAAACTTCCTCAAATGTTTCGGTTGTGACTGTTTTGGTAGTGACAATTTTAGATACTTTTGAGGCTACCTCAAAGATGCTAATCAGCACATGGTTAGCCAGCACAGTTCTGAAGAGTTGTATACACAAGCTCAATGTTATGGAATAACACCCCTAAAAATTAATGTCACTACTGAAACTTCACCAAATGTTTCAGTCATGACTGTTTCGGTAGTAATAATTTTGTATATTTTTGAGCCTACCTCAAAAGATGCTAATCAGCACATGGTTAGCTAGCACAGTTCATAACTGTTGTACACCCATACAAATTTAATTTTATGGAATAACACCCCTAAAAATTAGTCACTACTGAAACGTCACCAAATGTTTCAGTCAGTTTCGGTAGTAATAATTTTAGATACTTTTGAGGCTACCTCAAAGATGCTAATCAGCACATGGTTTGCTAGCACAGTTCTGAACAGTTGTATACACATAAAAGCTCAATGTTGATGGAATAACACCCCAAAAAACTACCAAACCACCACCAAATGTTTCGGTAGTGACAATTTTAGATACTTTTGAGGCTACCTCAAAGATGCTAATCAGCACATGTTTCTTCATTTACAAAGAAAGTTTTTTTTTTTTTTTTACTTTGTTACAAAATCATTTAGCGGTTATGGGCAGCCACCGCCCAACTTAAAGTACCTAAAAATGATGATTTCATATATATTAAGCTTACTGATATTTTAAACATTATTGTGGGTTTCAGTAGATCAAAGTAAACATCTAAGAACTGAATTCTAAAATGCTTTTTAAAATTTTTTAAATTTTTTTGCACCAACTCTTTAGAATGGCCCATATATGCATACATATTTATTGTGTATTAAAAAAAAAAAAAAAAAAAAATCAAAAACAGACAGATGGTAGTGAAATCCGGAAACCAACATTTATTTGAATCCTTTTATATACAAAATATTTTTTTTTTTTTGCGATTATATTATAGAGTAAACCATTTCACAGCCTTTCATGCTTTATTTTCATGTAGCTTTAACATTAACCAGAATATTATTTCACACACTACGTTTCATTTGTCTTTGCCCCCTCCGACAAAAACACATCAAAAGATTCTGCACCCACAGCAGTGCAATCCGGCCTCCTCCTTTGGGGATGCGTCCATCTCTTCTCTTAATTTCCCTACAGAAAAAAGTCAAACTAGCTGGCCAAATAGAAAAGAAAACAACAGTGCCATTAAAAGAGTTAAGAGCTGATGTGTGTGTGAATTCAGGTGGAACACTGTGCGGTTTTCTGCAGCGCTACCTTACGCATACTCAATCCAATGGGGTTGTCGTCACTTGTCGTCAAGTGGACTTTTTCCTTTTTTCATCCAAAGTGATTTACGGTACAAATTGCTGGGACAGTTTCTCTAAAGCATCCTGGGATATACCGTCACGCTCAAGGGCTCAATTCCATTCACGAGCCGCCTCGGCGTCCTTTCGTGTCTGGCTGGATATTTACAAAGCAAATGTCAGATCTATACATTTAAAAAGCAGACAAATCCAAACTAAAAAACTTGATGCAAGTTATGACAAGCTAAATCATGAAAATCAAGGGCCTCGCCAACAAAAAAAGGCTCGGCCCATATATACAGTGAACAGACATAAACACACATTCATTCATTCATTCCAAACACACACAAATATATTCATGCATGCCTGCATAAACCGCACACACTCCAGCCATAATCGACGACAGCACCGCTGTCAACCGTGTGTTTAGTGAAGCCCTGATTTCACTACACCCGACAGCTCGTAATACTTCATAACATGCAGTAACGTGATTTAAAAAACGGTTACATGTGAGAATGTGTATATATTTCTGCCTACTATGTTGAAATCTTCCCAAGGACAAGCTACAGCCGTTTGTTTCCGTCAGACCGATCAACAGCAGTTCACTCTTTACAGAGAAGTGGCAGTATTTTTAGCTGTCGAAAAGGGGAATGAGATGCCCCTCAGGTGACTTCTGTGGCGGTGACATCATTGAGTCTTGCGGTCTTCGCTCAGCCCAGGATTCGGGTGTCGCTTGCTTGATATAAAAGTTGGCTGCGCTCAAAGCGATGACAGGGAATTTTGAGTACGGAATAATGTTTTCTACCAAGGCACTAAGGAACCGTGCTGAGGGGCCTTCGTTGCATCCCATTCTGTACAACCACACCAAGAGCAGCGCGAATTCTGGCGCCCAAAGCGGGGTCGCGGGCGGCTACATGGCTGACTGGGGGGGCTTTCCTTCACAATAACAGTCCTGGATGAAGTGAACCTTAACTCTTTAAGTCAATGACTTTTCTTCAGGGATAAACCATTGAAAAAATTAGTCGTAAAAATAAATAGAACAAACACAGGGTGCGAAATGAACCACAAGAGAAGGATAAAACCACGTCTGTGTCTGAAAAGAGTGCTTGTGTGTCAAAAACATGCTACCTCACATCCCTGATAACCAGTTTTTAGATTCTGCGATTTTTTTTTTCGGATATTCAAAACTTCTGACGCCTAAGAACAGCTTTTACACGTATTACATACTTCACAACAATGCCCACAAAGACATTGGTGCCTGAAATGTGCATAATACCGATTTGAACACTGACGACAGAACGCAACAGGCATTAGCTGTGAAGCGAAAGTGAGTATCACATAGTCAGACGAGGTTCACGGTCTCCACAACGCTGGCTAAAGGTGCGAAATTAAAAGTCCGTTGTATATTGTTGACAGTGAATCCGTTAAAACTTGAACCTGTTGCGTAGCGCTGTAAATGTGACCGCACCTTAATGCTGATTCGCCAAGGGTGTGACGTCAATAACTGATTCCATGCGAGTCCAAGGGATGAGATGGTGTGGTACAATGCCATTTGATGATGAATGGGGCCATGTTAATAAAATATATGTCAATTTATATATTCCTATACACATATATCGATATATATGTACGCTCGCTGTAGGATAATACACTTAATACGTCTCAATGTCATGTGACTTTCATTCCGACCGATCGCGGAATCTTTCGTTAGGGGCGTTTGTTTTATTTCTTTTGCTGTGTGATGTCAGGGGGTCACAGTGCAATAGAGACTGTTCTCCATACGATGGTGTGACGAGGAGGTGGGGTGTTGGATGGGTCAAAGGTCACAAGGCGTTTCCGGGCAGTTACACGAAGGAGTTCATGGCGTTGACCGGAGAAGGAGCCTCCGAACTCTCGTTGCCCTCCGCCGTGTCTTTTTCCTTCTTCCCGCTGTACTGGCCGATGAACGAGCCGTCCTCGTTGAACTGGCCGTCTCCTCCCTCGCCATAATCCACCAGGCTGTCATCGCTGTCGTCCTTCTTGACCGTCCCGTTGGATGGGGTCCGGCTGCCTTTCAAGGGCTTGTGGTCCTCCGTGTCACTGATGTAAAGAGTAGAGACAAGGGGGAGGGGAGGATATTACAATAGCACAGTTTAAACCGACTAAGCTAGATAGCGGAGATCGTCCATTTCCAACATGCTGTTTAGTGCAGGTATTTTCACAACAGTCCTTATATGCGTCTCTCCTATATCCGGAAGGCAGACGATGTTCGTTTCTGGTCATAACGTGCAATTGGACGGGGTACGTTTTGCAACATTCATCATAATGCACTTCTTTCAAAACTGGAAAAACCATAAAATAGCCGTTGAGAATTTCTGAACAAACGCAGTAACATATAAACAAAAAATAATATATATATAAACAAAGTAAAATCACAAGCAATCCAAAAATACAAATAACTATGGAAGCCCGTTTCTGCAACTGAACAAAACGTGACTTTTTATCTTTCAGTTCTGACTTTTTTCTCAGAGTTGCATGATATAAGCTTACAATTGTGAGTTATAAAGTCAGAATTGCAAGACATAAACTCAGAATTCTGACTTTTTTTCTCAGTATTGCAAGTTATTAAGTTAGGATTGTGAGATACAAACTTAAATTCTGAGAACATATCAGCCTTTTTCCCCCTCAGAACTGAACTTTAGTAAAATTTGGCATTTGCGAGTTTATATCTCACAATTCTGAGAAAAAAAAGAATTATTTTTTCTCAGAATTGCGACATGCAAACTCGCATTTGCGAGAAACAAGTCAGAACTGTGAGATATAAACTCACAGAATTGTCAGAATTGCAAGAAAAAAAAACTGAATTGTGAGATACAAAATTGCATTTGCAATAAAAAAGTCAGAATTGTGAGGTACAAACTCGCATTTGTGAGAAAAAAGTCAGAATTGCGAGAAAAAAATCTAAATTGCGAGATACAAACTCGCATTTGGGAGAAAAAAGTCAGGATTACGAAATATAAACTCCCAATTGCGAGAAAAAAAGTCAGAATTGTGAGATAACTCGCACTTGCGAGAAAAAAGTCCAAAAAGCAAATTCTTTTTGTGAGTTTGTATCACTTTTTTTTTTTTCCGCAATTCTGACTTTTTTTCCGCAAATGCAAGTTTGTATCTTACTATTCTGACTTTTTTCTTGCAACTGGGAGTTTATATTTCGTAATCCCGACTTTTTTCTCGCAAATGCAAGTTTGTATCTCACAATTCAGATTTTTTTTCTCGCAAATCTGACTTTTTTTCCGCAAATGCGAGTTTGTATCTTACTATTCTGACTTTTTTCTTGCAACTGAGAGTTTATATTTCGTAATCCTGACTTTTTTCTTGCAAATGTGAGTTTGTATCTCACTATTCTGACTTTTAAAAAAGGTCAGTATTGTGAGATAAAAACACAACATTTTTTTATTTCTTATTCAATGGCGGAAACAGGCTTCCATAAATATGCTAAATTCATTTATTTATTTTCTTTACGGATTTAAAATTTTAGTAAAGGTTGGATTTGGCTTGACCTTGAGATTTACAGCCATCTGTTTGATTTTCTACTGCAAGTAGGAGATGAATAACAGGGGATTTTATGCATGCAAGACTTGCAGAGCCCCTCTTACCTTTCTGAAGATCTGAACTCCCCCCAAAATTAAAACACACAGGAGGAACACATGAGACAAGACTGACATGTTTGACAATGAGGTTATCACTTTACAATGAAGAAAAATGAATGCAGTGACATCATACACAACAAATGATGGACTTTATGAACAGGACATGTGAAATGTTAATACAAGGCAAAAAAAAAACAAAAAAACATAGATGACGGCTGCTGTCAATTGTGATTCTGATTTGGCACTTTCATTTAATTGTAATGATACATGAGTACATTATATCTAATTTAATTAATATTTAATATATGATTTATGTCCTCAATTAGCTATTGTGAGCTGAGATCAATTCCAGTTCTAATCATATATGCTCCATCAGCAACAATAAAGACATTATGACCAAACATATTACAAAAAATACACACAAATATAAAACAATAAATAAAAAAAGGTCTAGGATAATAAATATTATTGATGACAATAAATATTATAGATGACACAAAACAAAATAACAAATCACAGCAATAAATCCATCGTGAACGTAAATGAGGAAGGCAAATTATTTGACACTCGAAATGTGGTAACTGAATAAAAACGTAAAAAATGAATTCAAATGTGTAAAATATTTGTACAGTCATATAATACACATAATAAAAAGGTTTGCTCCTGCTTTCCTCAAGCTGTTTTGTGGTGAGGCCAAAGATGTTTACATTCATCTCAGAGGAATGAAAAAATTACGGTCTGAATCCCTGAGCAAGAGGAGAAGCAAGTTTGCCTTCAATGAGTCGTGAAACGACAAAAACATCACTTTCAAGTACCATTGGTGCAATTTAACCATTTATTTGTCATGATTTCTAATTAAAGTAATATAAGTAGATTAAGTCCTATATGTTGTTTTCCTCACCTGTACTCCCCAAATGTCCCATCGTCCTCTTTCATAGGCTGGATTTCTGGGTCTTGATGGGCATCTTCTTTTTCTTTTACTATGAGATTGGAAAATCAACAAGTTGATAGGAGTTCACATGTGTGTGCAGAACCTTAATTATTTCTTGTTTAAAACACCTCACATCAAATTTATACATTCCCTTACCTGGATATTTGCCTCCTTTGTTCCTCTTTATAAAGCAAACGATGAGTAGCACCAGGATCAGTAAAGCAATGGCACACATCAGCCCGATAAACCAGCCCTGTGTGGCTATGTCAACCTGCTTGCTAGTCATGGCTGCAAAAAAAGAGAATAAAATGAACCAAACCTCACTTTTCTCTCATTTTAAACATTACAGTTACTTAATCATGCAGATGTCACCAAAAACAACAACAACACAAAATACTGGCACCAACAGTACAGTAGAAATTAACATGAGCTGAACATCAAGATAACAAAAACCTCAAGTCTTTGTTTTTATGATGTCAACAAGAAACATGGATTTGAAGAAGTACATTTAAAATCCTCTGACGATGTATGAAGACCGCTGTAGGATGTCAAAGAAAAATAGTAAGGAGGAAATGGACAAAAATGGTTCTGGCATGCAAACTTGACTGGACTCCAAGCATGTGTATTTAGTTAATATTCCAAACCGAAACTACATGTAATGTCTGGAACTGAGGCTGGGCGGGGCTTCAAGGGTGAATGACAGGTGAGGTTGATGCTGGCAGTCGGTCTACAAACATGCTCTCCTCACCTGGAACTGTAATCAACAGCTCCGCTGTACTGTGGACCGTTGCGTTCGAGTGGTCTGTGGCTACCACCTGAACCCTATAGGACATCCCCGGCTTTAGTCCTCTAATCTGATATGTCCGAGTGCCATTTACAGACTCTGTTTTCCAGGGTTCATTACCTGGAGAGAAGGGCCGACGGCAGGGGAGAGATTATGGTGAATCCAATTACGCAGGAAAAAGTTGACTTTATTGATTATTACAGTATAATTTGTTCTAGGGATGGGCGATATCTTATCGTTTGCGATATACCGGTAAAATTTTTTCTCCACGATAAGAATTAGTTATCCGGCGATAATAACGATAAAGTCTAGTTGTTGACATATTTCTGTGTGCCACAGTGCGGAGTGATATGCTAAAGGCAGACGTGAAACTAGTATATTGCAAAATGAGGAGCTCTAATCTACAATCTACGGGAACTGGTTTGGTCAAAACTGTGCAGTGCGACAAAAATCGGTCTGAGCCTTAGACAACGTTAATTGTACTAACTGTACAGCAGTTTTGCGTGTGTTTGAGCCTATTTACAAACCTGTTGTTCAACAAAGATATCATTTATTGACATGCTTTTTCTTCAAATTAACTTAAAACTTACAAATAACATAGTCAAGTGTTTGAAATAACATTTTGTGATCAGACGTGGTTTCATATCACAGAATGAGGCAGAAATCATACTATTTTATAGTATTATAAAGGCTATGTCGATTAGCATTGCATTATAAATATACTTTATACTTATAAAAATACCCAAGATTGCTTGAAGAACACAGGCTAACCATATACTGAATCAATCGTATGTTTATTGTCTTCAAGTTTCCTTAGTTAAAATTCCTCTATCTGCGTTTTATTCAGCTACAGCGTTAACCGGATTAGAGATTCCTGAAGCGTCGTCAGTACTATTACTTCTACTATAAAGCATATGTGGAGTTTCTGTGCGAGGGCGCCCTCCGGCTTCCGAATCAGAAAGAGCTTTATTGGAAAGTGTGTTTCACACATACGTCGAATTTAGGAGCTTCCAGTACAGAAAGTACAAACAATTTAATTCACATTCCAGTTAAATAAACAGTGTACTCAGTAATGCTCACAACACTCTATTTTGGGTAAAAATAGGAAAGATAATACTTTTCTCTAAACAAACAAGTTTTCCCTTAATTATCGCCACTGATATCGTTATCGCAATAAATACCAGAAATTATCGTGATACATTTTTAAGCCCATATCGCCCATCCCTAAATTTGTTCTTTAAGTCTACCGTTTTACTATATTTTTTACTATTACACAAATTCTATACAATATTGAATAACAGAATAAAAAATGTCCTGATAATTTACTCACCCCCATGTCAACCAAGATGTTCATGTCTTTCTTTCTTCAGTCAAAAAGAAATTAAGGTTTTTGAGGAAAACATTCCAGGATTTTTCTCTGTATAGTGGACTTCAATGGGGATCAGAGGGTTGAAGATCCAAATTGCAGTTTCAACGCAGCTTCAAATGGCTCTACACGATCCTAGTAGAGGAATAATGGTATTATCTAGCAAAACGATTGGTCATTTTCTAAAAAAAAATTGACATTTATATACTTTTTAATCACAAATGCTTATCTTGCACTTGCTCGACCTCACATATTATGTAGGCACGCTGGGAAGGTCATGCGTAACATAGGCGAAAGTACCTGATGTTTAGAAAGTGAATGTGCAAAGTCAAATTTGGTAATACAATGATGTCAGACGATTTTGAAGTTGGAGGAGAAGTTACATTTTTGAACCAAAGTACCTAGAGCAAGATGAGCATTTGTGGTTAAAAAAGTATATACTTTTTTTTTTTTTTTTATAAAATGGCCAATCGTTTCACTAGATAAGACCTATATTCCTTTGCTGGGATTGTGTAGAGCCCTTTGAAGCTGCATTGAAGCTGCAGTTTGGACCTTCAACCCATTGGGCCCCATTAAAGTCCACTATATGGAGAAAAATCCTGGAATACGAAAAACTTGAAATAAGAAAGACTTTAACATCTTGTATGACATTGGGGTGAGCAAATTATCAAGAAATGTTTATTCTAGAAGTGAACTAATCCTTTAAACGCATGGCAGTAGAGAAACTTTAAGGAGGATAATCTTACTGTTATTAACAACATATTTCACATAAACTTTCCTATACGGCCCCAAGTATTCCCAGCTTATCACAGCATGGTCCTCCTCCACCGAGGAGTTCACACTCCCAAACATCCGACCAGCAGGTGGCGCTGATCAAACAAGGAAAAATACAAGTGATGTAAGAATTGAATGATTATGAAAAAGTTGCAGCAAAAATCCTGTATATTTGGATGTCTAGTGGCACCAAAATACATATAGACACATACATCACACCTTCATATGTTATAAAAGTTCCTTTAAATAAAAGCTCTAGCATAATTTGTTTGCAAATGCAACTTAATTTGGATATTTTATATCTAATCCAATGAAATTCACAGATTTTAAGTGTCTTTTTGGGGTCACTAGAGATTTATTCATTTATTTAGTTTTAATTAATCGTACATTGAAAAGCAGGGGTTCGATTTTTAAATGTTTTTGAAGAAAATCACTTATTTTCACCAAGGCTGCACTAATTTTGAAGGATTCTTAGTTTGAAAGAACAACATTTTTTAAAAATGTAATTTTTTGTAACATTATAAATGTCTTTACTGTTACTTTTGATTAATTTAATGCATCCTTGCTGAATAAAAGTATTAATTCTTTAAAAACAAAACAATTACTGACTTTTGAACGGTTGTGTATACGTAAGTTTCTTCACTCACTTTTTTTATTATAAATCATGTGAAACTCAAATAATGAATGCAACACCTCTAAGATCTGAAACAGTGTAACATCTACATTTTCCTTTTCAACACAAGTATAAATGAAGGCAAGAGAGAGAAAAGGTGCCGGGACGGGAGTGTTTGTACCCTTGTGAAACGGGGGCTGCAAAGATTGAGTGACAGGGGGGGTTGGTGGTGGTGAAGGGGGGGCTGAGCCTGGAAGAATACAGAGAATTGTGAAACACACAACATGAAACACAAAACATTAGAAAGAGAGAACACAAGGCAGTGAAAGAGAGAAATGCAGATCAGAGTTAACAGCATGCAGGAACAGCATGCAGTTCACCAGTGCAATGAGAGCTAGTTACTGCGTGGTTCAGAAAGAACGCTGGGATCAAGACAGAGAGATCTGGGTTTATCTTATATGTTTGAATATCACTCTACGCTCAAAAACATCTAATGTCCTTGTCTACACTAGTTAAAAGGATAGTTCACCCCAAAATTGAACTTCTGGAATTTATTCACCCTCATGCCAATGATTTTACATTATGAAAATGATCACACAGGTCTTTTCTACACAATAATCACAGTTGTTAATCTCCAGAATTGACAAAAAGACAATAAAGGAAGGCCATTTGACTCATGTGCAACAGTTCAAGTCTTCTGATGTGATACGGAAGCATTAATGTGATGAACGAACCAAATTTAAGTCTTTATTCATTGATAATCTTCCCCTACAGTGAGTTGTTAACTGTGATTGATTCAATAAAACATTTATAAACAAATCACTTAGTCCAATTTGTGAATCTGATCATCACTGAAAAGAACCGATTCACTGATTCACTCACTGATTCAGTTTTAGCAGTTCATTGAGAGGAAAGATTATGAGTGAATAATTCAAAAAGTTGCATGGCATTAAAGTTCAGACTTTTGTACAGATAAGTTCACATGATAATTCAACAGTCTTCAACAGTCTCAAGTTCTCTGAAATCATACAAGAATGTTACAGTGATTAAAAGAATCATTATTCCTGCCTAATGATCCCATGCAGTGAACTGTTAACTCTGAGATTCAGTTTAATTCATGAATCATTTCAGCTTAGTCTAATTTAAAACTTAGACATCACCGAAAAGAACCATTTTAGAAGAAAAAATAATTAATCCAGTTCTCAAGTTCACTATGTAGAAAAATTATGAGTGAATAGCATCTATAAATTAATTCTGATCTTTATATAAAAGTAACATGGCTTCAAAAGACTTGAAATATAGTGCATAAGTCATGTGAATCACTGTAATGGTGCTTTTTTGTCATTTTTGAAGCTGACTGGAAAAATTAACAGCATACAGCCATTCAGGCAATCAACTAACCGCATTTATTTGTGGGTGAACTATACCTTTAAACAGCAGATGTTCTAGCTAAGCCCTACTGAAAGCAGTGGGATGGAATTTGCATTTGTTGGTAACATGATTCTCCGTGACATATGGAGCAGGCCGAGTCAGGTGTAAAGCTTTTTGGCCTGAGGAGGTTCATGCATATGTATCTATCTCTTTTCACGGCTACAGTGGCTTTCTAGTTTCATAGCTGATGCTTGACCAGCATGCATTCTCATCAGCCTGATACTGGGGTTACCTTTACCCGCCTCTACTGCGGGATGCCGAATTAATGCTTCATAGAAAACAGAAAGAGAGAGAGAGACAAAAGAAGACAAAGGTAGAGGGGATATAAGTAGTGGCCACCTGACAACCAAAATAGATAGTTTCTAAATGTGTAGGTCATGAAATATGATGCTGTTGTAAGGTAATTACAAAAAATAAATAAATAAAGTGTTTGTCTAAATCAATCAATTAAAAAAAAAAAAAAAAAAAAAAAAAAAAAAAAATGTAATAAGGTTCAAATGCTCACTTATGCTTCAGAAGGAATGCATTAAGAGCCGGGGGGAAAACATTTTGAATTTGAAGATCAAAAACTTATTTTGTCCTCTGGAAAGCATGCAAGTATCTTCTGAAGGGCAGTACTAAATGAAAAAAATGTGATACTTAGACAAAAATGTACACATTTTAATTCTGTTCAAAAGTTTTCACCCTCAGCTCTTAATGCATCGTATTTCCTTCTGGAGCATCAGTGAACGTTTGAACCTTCTGTAATAGTTGCATATGAATCCCTCAGTTGTCCTCAGTGTGAAAAGATGGATCTCAAAATAATACAGTCATTCTTGGAAAAGGTTCAAATACACAAAATTGCTGAAAAACCAAAGAATCCTGAAGGATTTTTCTGAAGAACAGTGGGCAGTTTAACTGTTCAGGACAAACACGGGACTCAGGAACAACTATCACTAAACAAAAAAACACAGCTGTGAATCATTCACGTAACAACACAGTATTAAGAATCAAGTGTACGTAAACCTTTGAACGGGATCATTTTTTATAAATTCATTAATTATTTTTTCCTGTGGACTATACGTAAATGTTTCTTATGTGAAATATCGTATTCAGGTCAGTACTAAATAAAAAATAACATGCATTTTGTATGATCCCGCTTATTTTGGTAAAATAATTAACATGATGTATGAAAACTTTTGATTTCAACTGTATATAAAAAAAAATCCAATATAAATAAAACACACATTACATTTGTTAATTTTTTTCATTAAATGTTTAAAAAAGAATCTATATAAAAAATAAAGTATTAAAAAAAACATACATTTGCGTGTTAATTCTATTCATGGTTTAAGCAACCCTTAAAGCATTAAAAGTATTATATTGCAGACATACAACATGGACTACAAACAAGAACACAACGAATTCTGAAACACAAACCTTTGCACAAGTTGTATTCTGTTTGCAATTTATGTAAAGCCACCACTGGGAATAAAATACTGATCCTGGATCCTTGCATCAAATCCTAAAAATGTTATATTGTAAAATCAGTCACAAAGCTAGTTCTCACCTTCGTCTACGATTGTGACGCCCTCTTCTGTAACAGTGGGGCCAGAGCCCTTGACAGTCATGGCATTCAAATAGAACTTGTAGCGTGTGCTGTGCTTGAGGTTTTCCAGAGTGATGCTGGTCTCGTTTGCTTGTAGAAGCAGCTCTTTGAGCGGCCCGAGTTCATCTGTTGCATTGACTATAAGGAGAGAGTGTAAGCGATCTGCATCTTCTTATAAATCAGCAACAAAATCCCATAAAACATGCCTTAGTTTAGACTTACTAGGCTGGTATTTGAGCAAGTATCCTGTCAAGTGACCGTTGTGTTCAACAGGTGGCGCCCACTTCACAATCAATGAGTCCAGGTTCAGATTTTCGACTTGTAATTGTGCAGGAGGCCCAGGAACTAAAAAAAAAGAAAGAAATGTATATAGAGGATTCTGCTTTAAATAATATTTCATACTTTGACAAGTGAGGACATATAGTAAGTACACACTCTACCTCCCTCTGGTGTTTCAAATATCTGATTGGTGCTGGTGGGTCCGTCTCCTTTCCCGTTGTAGGCTCTAATGTTGAGGGTGTACTGGCTGTAGGGATGAAGGCCGAGTAGAAGACCCTCTGTCTCACTCCCGTGAAAAATTAGCTCCTGTAGTTTCTCGGGTTCGGGGTCTTGCTTGTGTAGGCTTCTCACCTTCCAGTAACTCACCTACAAAATGGCAGACATCTTAGACTGTTTGCAGGTCAAATGTCAACGTCTTTAGATAGTGAAAAATATTAGAGATGTAAATGTATTTTCAGTTTTAAAAGGATAGTTCACCTAAAAATTAATAGTACCCCTTGATTTACTCACCCTCAAGCCATCCTAGGTGTAAATGACCTTCTTCTTTCAGATGAATACAATTGTAGTTATATTAAAAAATGTCCTGGCTTTTCCAAGCTTTATAATGGCAGTGAATGGGTGTTGAGATTGAGAAATCCTATAAAGTGCATCCATCCATCATAAAAAGTGCTCCACTTCACTCTCTTGTGAATCCATGTATGACAGTTAGCGGAAGCTAGAGATTAGGGTTTATAAAGTTTTAAATATGGATATTTTTCTTACACTAATGCTTCTATTCACTTCAGAAGGCCTTTATTAACCTTCCAGAGCCTGGTGGAGCACTTCTATGTTGGATGGATGCACTTTATGGACTTTAAAATCTCAACACCCATTAATTGCGATTATAAAGCTTGGAAGAGCCAGGACATTTTTATATATATATATATATATATATATATATATATATATATATATATATATATATAATTCCAATTGTATTGGTCTGAAAGAAGAAAGTCATGCACACCTAGGATGGCTAGAGGATGAGTAAATAATGGAGTAATTTTCATTTTTGGGTGAACTATCCCTTTAAGTAAGTACCTTATAACCATTCAGTCGCCCTTGTACTGTTGAAAGAGGAACAGCGTCCCAACGCACTTCAGCCAATGTCCCATTCTGAACCGAAACTTTTACGTTTTCTGGGGCCTTAGTTGGTACTAAGATGACAAAGACATACAAAACATATTTTCATACTGCAATTTGTAATGGAACTATATTCTTTATTTCGCATTCACAGTGCATTCTTGGACTGTATGCATGTGATGCTGTCTTAGGTAATATACAAATAAATAAATCAATTTAAGTGCTTTCTGCAGCTTACTCACAATCCTCTCCTGAGTATCCCAGGACCACCTGTGGTCTGGGACCGGGGCCGTAGTCATTGACCGCCTGCACGGTGACTTCATAAGGTGCAAAAGTGGGCGTTCCTGTCACCACATATTGCGAGACATTGGCCAGAGTGAGTGAAGTCCATTTCTGATCCAGATCTTTCTGCCTCCAGCTCACCTTGTACTGTAGGCCTGGACCGTTCGACTCTAACCCAGTCAGCTCCTAGTCACCAGACATTAAAAAGGAAACTGTATCAACTAGGAACTCAGCTAAATTAATAGGTATGCTCTTAAAAATAAAGGTTTGTTATTGACATTTATGGTTTCTTGAAGAAGCTTTAACATCCATGGAACCTTTCCAATGCACAAAGGGTTTTTATAATGGAAAAAATATCTGATTTTTACAATCTTATCTGATTAAGACAGCAGTGGTTCCCAACCACGTTCCTGGAGGCCACCCAACATTGCATATTTTGCATCTTCATTTGTCTGACACACCCATTTCAGGTTATGGAGTCTCTACTAATGAGCTGATGATCTGAATCAGGTGTGTTTGATTAAGGAGACATGGAAAGCATGCAGTGTTGGAGGGCCTCCAGGAACGTGGTTGGGAACTGCTCTACAGAACCCAAAATGGTTCTTCAATGACATTCCACTAAATAAAATCAAATCATAAGTGTTTACCCTCCAAGTTATTGTCATACTGTCAGGTGACGTTCCAATGACTTCAACGTCTGATGGATTCACGTCAGGCTCTGTGAGAATTACAATCAAACTTTGATTCATAAAATACACTTTTAAAGATGTTTAAGTATTTTACTTTCTTACTAGAGTAACTCACGTGCAGGGTTGGTTCTGTACTGTCTAGACGATGCGCTGGGTTTGCTCAGACCCACGTCATTGAGTGCCAGCACCCTGAAGGAGTAATACACATACGGGGAAAGCTCCAGGTGAGCTGTGGTGCTGGTTCCTGAGACTTCAGTCATATTGACCCATACTCCAGGCTCGTGTAGTGAATCTTCATATTGGATCAGGAACACTGAGGTAACCAAGTAGAAATGGGTTAGAAGAGCAAACCTAATATGCGTTTCTCCAGCTGATCTACCGCAAGGTAACAAACAAAGATGAGTTTTTAATACATTCAGCTTACATTGAATAGGACTATTGTTTTCATCACCAGGGGTCCATGTAAGCCGAACACTGCGCTCTCGTTGGTCCGTCAGCTCCAGGTCTGTGGGCGCGTCTGGTTGCTCTGGAAAACCAGATATTATGAGACACAAAACTCGATCCGGATTAATCACACCAAACAGTAGAAACATGCAACACAAGCCAAAATTAAAAAAAACAAATAGACCACCAACTAAAAAAAAAAAACTGTCACAGACTGAAATGTGACATTCTGTTAAAGGCACAATTTTGAAGTATCATATAAAAAGCGAAACCAATCTCATGAGAAAATGTAACTAGTTTACATTCTGGAGAATTTGTGGCGAGTTCGTAGTGTATGAATTTGTACGATTTGAGTCATACAAAAACAAAAAGAAGCATGAAGATGAATCTCTAAACCAAACCCAGCAGGGTGTACACAGATCATATGTGACCCTGGGCCACAAAACCAGTCTTAAGTAGCACGGGTATATTTGTAACAATAGCAAAAAATACATTGTGTGGGTCAAAATTATCAATTTTTCTTTTATGCCAAAAATCATATTAAGTAAAAATCATGTTCCATAAAAATATTTTTAAAGATATTCCTACTCTAAACTTAATTTTTGATTAATAATATGCATTGCTAAGACCTCAACATGTGGACAACTTTAAAGGTGATTTTCTCAATATTTTAATTTTTTTGCACCCTCACATTCTAGATTTTCAAATAGTTGTATCTCGGCCAAATATTGTCCCATCCCAACAAACCATATATCAATGGAAAGCTTATTTATTCAATTTACTACTAAATGTCATCAAAATGTAAAATAGTCACAAATTGTCATTAAAGTCTGTTGGTAAAGCTTAATTTCCAACAGAGCTGCGAAAACTAAAAAACAAAATTGCCTTTAACAGTTATGTTTTAATGGGAAACATCCACAAAGCACATTCATAAGCACATATTAGGAAGGTGATGAGGGATAAACCAAAAAAAAGCAAAAATACAATGCATCAAATGGTTTTGGGACCTGTTTGGGAACTGAAAGAAGCTTGTTTTACCCATTATTATAGGTGGTGTTGGTGTGGCCTCTGACAAGGAAAGCAGGTTTGAGGAAGTCAGAAGTTAATTATACATAAAGCACAAATTCAACTCTACATCAGCACCCATATAATCTGTACTGACAAAATCTAATGTACAGTTTCTTAAAAAACAACTGACTGAAGCAAATGAGAGTGTTGAAAGTATAAACTGAGCGTACCGACTACTGTGAGCAGGGCGCTGGCTGAATCTTGGTCAAGAGTGGTGTTTGTAATGCAGGTGTAATTCCCCTCATCGTCCTCTCTCACGTCAAGTATAGTCAGACTATCAGAGCCCACTTTAAATCTACACACACAAGCACACACTTGCTAGTCAATCATTATTTTTACTTCTTCCAAACTTCAGAAGTTATTATCATATTAATCTCACTCGCTCGTATCATGAGCGGTGCTTCAGATGATGCTTATATTTGAAGCACAATTGCAGCAGTGGTTGCAGGTCATACCGAGTGTCGTCGGGAAGCTCCATATTGTCTTTGAGCCATATCATGGAGGGAGTGAGAGAGGGATCGTGTTTGACTTTACACTCAAACACAGCCACGCCGTTTCTCTGGACCACTGTATAACCAGGCTGTTTGATGATCCGTGTAGGCTCTGCGAAAGAAAACATCATCCGTCTTGCTCTTATCTTTTAGATTTCCCATCATACTTCTACTTCTATCATTCATTTAGCATATTACAAATACACAGATTTAAGCTCTCACTCACCTTTCACTTCCAGGTAAACATGGTTTTCTTTGTTCCCAAGACTGTTTGAGGCAATGCAGGTGTATTTGCCACTGTTTAGTGGCCGAGCCACATTTATCTCTAAGGTGTTGTTTTTATGAATGACGTACGAGTCGCTATCCACTATGCTCTGACTGTCTTTAAACCTGCAGATGAAACAGCATCATTACCATGCAACATAAACTCACAGTAAACACTTTGATGGATATTAGAGGCATGAAACAAATAAAAAAAATAAAATCTCACCATGTGATTTTTGGAAGTGGCGAGCCAAACGAAGCACAGTCTAACAGAGCCCTGCTGTTAGTGATGACTAAGTACACATGGTTTGGAGGAGTCAGCACTCTTGGAGGCTCAGCTGAAATGTAATATATTGTTTTTAATTTGCCAAACAGAACAACTGAAAAATAGAATAGAATTGAATTGGAATGCATATACAGTAACATACCCAGGACGCTGACAAAGGCATTGGCCAGCAGGTAACCGTACTCATTAGAGGCATTGCACTGGTAAACAGAGCTTGAGCCGGTCTGAACATCACTGAGGATGATATCGCCATTTTCGATTTTCCGACTGGGGTCCTTATGCGAGTCTATGAAGGAATCACATCATAATTAAACTATAATTAAGCCATTTTTCTGAAAACATAATTACTGTAGATACACTGCAAACTACTTACAAAAATGAGCAAACTTTTAATTTTAAATATATCAGATGATATCATTTATAATTTAATAAGAACAATATTTCCCACTGGCACAAAAACAATGAAATGAATTGGGGTAAAAGCATAAAACTTAAACAGGAATAATACAGCAAAGAAATTTGAAAAATAAATAAAAACACTTAGTTTATGCAAGTGATAGCTATGGAAGCCCATTTCCGCCACTAAATAAAAATGTGGCGCACCGATTTGACTTTTTTCTCAGAATTGTCAGTTTATATCTTGCAATTCTGAAAAATGAAGTCAGAATTGCACAATATAAACTCACAATTGCAAGCAATAAAGTCAGAATTGCGAGATATAAACTTACAATTCTGACTTTCTTAAAACTGTGTGGTAGAAACTCTAAAAAACTCGCAATTTTGACCTTTTTTTTGCAAATGTGAATTTGTGTCTTGCAATTCTGACTTTTTTCTTACAATTGTGGGTTTATATCTTAAATCAGAATTGCGTGACATAAACTCGCAATTGCAAGTTGTAAAGTCAGAACTGTGAGATATAAACTCACCTCTGACTTTCTTAAAATTGTGTGATATAAACTTTTTTTAGATATAAACTCAGATGTAAACTAATATAAACTTTTTTTAGTAAATAAAGACTTTTTTCTCACAAATGTGAGTTTGTATCTCGCAATTCTGACATTTTTTCATGCAATTCTGACTTTTTTTTTTCTCGCAATTGACTTTCTCTCAGAATTGTGAGACATACACACAATTGCAAGTTATAGAATTGTTCTTAGAATTGTGAGTTTATATCTCGCAATTCTATTTCTCAGAATTGCAACTTTATGATTCAATGCAGTTCTAAGAAAAAAAATCAGATTTACGAGTTTCTATCTCATAATTCTGACTTTATAACTCACAATTGCAAGTTTATAAGAGAAAAACAGTCAGAATTGTAAGATAAAAAGTCGCAATTACCTTTTTTTATTTTTTACTGAGTGGAGGAAATGGAGTTCCATAGATAGCAGTAAAAAAAAGCAACTTTTAATGAAATATGCTATAAAAACAAATAAAGGTTCAGTGAATCATTTACAGGATTGGTTTACTTACAGGTAATGTACAAACAAACTCATTACCTACAATAAATCAGAACATCCTATATATCAATATAAATTTTTTGAAAATAGTAGCTAGATACTGGAAAAGCTACATTATTTTGGAAAAAAGTTCACATACAGTGGTTAAAGATAAATGCGAGTTGGCTCAACATACTTTCAATGGGAATTCCGTTGACAGACCATGTGATTGTGGGTTTAGGGTTGCCATCCGCCCGGCAGGTGAGCATTCCAGTTTCTTTCGGGGCCAGGATGAGGTTCTGAGGGGCACTGATCCAAAAGGGAGCCGCTGTGGAGATGAAAGAAGTTTGAATTTAAAATTTGAATTTAAAATTTGAACATTTAAATTTAGAATGTTATCTTCCAGTGCAACAGATTAGAATTATTCCATCATATACTGCGTTTTAAAATATCTGGCCAACCTGTGGGTATTTTCTGAATAAAAGGAAACACAAAGGTTCTTTCAGATCAGTTCAGGATGGCGTCCCGGGGTCAGTGAATGATGTGACTAAACAAGATTTTTGAGATGTGACAGATGAAAAGACATCCTGTGACAGACCTCTGACCACTACAGTGATGATGTGATGGTTGCTCCCCAGGCGATTCTTGGCTAAACAGCGGTAATCTCCCCCATCCGCTTCTGTCACCTCGGTTATCTTCAGAGTTTTCTGGAAACTGTGAAATGAAAAACGTCCGCTTGGCAGGTCCCCGTTCACCTTGCTCCAGGAGATATCTGGCGTAGGACTGAAAAACATAATATAAAGTCAAACACTTTTGCACTGTCTATGTCCTGAAACGGCACAGCAAGATGCACATTAGCCATTCTTCGACCCAAGAGAGAGACAGTTTTCTACTTCCTCCTACTTACAGGCCATCAGCGATGCATTCCAGCTGCAACGTGTCTCCTTTCAGGACCATGGTGGTACTGTGTGTTCCTGGTGGCTGCATGAAAGTGGGCGCTCTCTCCCCAGATGGACTGTCTAGAACATAGATAAGCCACAATCAGAGACATAAACCTTGTAACCAGCAACTAAGCTATTTCCCAGAACTTATGAGAGGGGAAAAGATCCTGTTTTGGTGTGCAAAACCACACAATAGAGGTGCTGGTCAAATCTGACACTATTAATGGAAAATGTTTGAAATTTAAAAGTCAAAAAATATTGCCCTGATGTCTTTTATCAAGTGAACCTCGTACTGAATGACAAGAATTTTATCCTTCCATTGCTTCTTTTGGATGGAGAGAATGGAAGGATTCAAATGAAAAATATAATAGGAATGAACAATGTTTTAGTGAGATATTTTACAGTACCTTATATAGTGTTGCATACAGAACGTACTATGCAACACTAATACATGTATTCAGTTTAAAACAGGGAAAGGAGAAAATGTAGTGACCAGTAGATGTGTAGACACTCCAGAAATGTTAATTAGACAATTAAAAGCAAAGAAAAAGGACTGATCACCATTTATATACAGTAAATTATGCTTCCATACACAATGCCACTGTAGTGTTGGCTTCAGTCCTTTTGTTAAACAGGTTTTCATTAAAAAGATGTGATGAAATGAATATTAATACCAAGTGCAATACAGTGTAAGACCTTCATAAAGACCGAGTTGTTTGAGTTCAAGGTTGGGATTCTACAGAAGTGGGTTATATTTCTGGTTATACAGTAGGTGATATATTAGATTGTGAGCTATTTCTGGTTAGGCAGAAACACAAGTGATGGGGAGGGATGAAGGCTGGGTTCACTTGGAGAAGTTCTGCTAGCACTCACCACCCCAAAAATCTGAGCCATTCAAAAAAGCTGCCAACACAGTGTCATTCATAGCTTCAACTGGAATACAACAGAAAATAATGAGCATGCAATGCTTTGACATTTACGGGTCTAGACAAAGCGGGTCTGAAAATGTATAAATAAAATGGACAATGTGAAACAGTCACTTTAACACTCACTATTAATTCAGTTAAACTAATAATAACAGAAAAACACTGATATATTGCGCAAGCTTAATTCAACATAAAAAGGCAGTTTGTTTTATTCAAACAAACATATATGTTTGGAACAGCAGACTAAAAACACTTACTGTCCAGTACGTTGACAGTGATGGGTTGTTTCTGTTGGATAGTTTGCGTGTATGGGAAGCGTGCGTAGCAGATGTAGTCGTTTCTGGTATCGTCCATGAGCACGTTGGAGAAATACAGGTCTCCATTTAAAGCTTGGGATACACGACTGTTTTGGGGAAGTCTCTGGAAATCTGACATGGAGTATGTGTTTTTTAGTTTATTTTTGGCCTTTAATCAAGTATGAGAGCATACAAGTGCATTGCAAACACTATTTGCCAATAAAAGAAGGAGCATACAATAACAACAAGCTAAACCTGCAAAACAGAGCAGGGATTTTACATACCTGGGTTGCCATGTAAAGTATATGAAAATATAACCAAATGAGATATTCAGTGGCTTCTTAGACTACAATGTGCAAGACTGCTGTGTGGGGTGTGTGTATATGCACATATATTTGATATATCTTACTGTTATCCATCCAGAAGATGATTGGAGGAGGCAGGCCAGCTGGGGGTCTGCACTGCAGCACCAGAGACATTCCTCTCTGCACTGTGATTGGTTCAATTTTCTCTTTTGACCACAAGGGGGACCCTATGAAACATAATTAGGCCCTCAATAAAAACAACTGACAGGAGGTGACTGCAAAAACATTACAAAACATTCCTGTGTCAATGTATTCTGAATGTATTAGATGTGTCTTACTTGACTGACGGATGACAATGTTATTGGACATGGCAGAGCCGTGTTCGTTGCGGGCAATGCACTGGTAAACTCCCTCGTACGCCTCTGCCTTCTCTCCGCTGATGTCAATGATCAGAGTGCCTGATTTGGGCTTCATGATAACTTTGGAATCCTTTTCCACATCGAAATGAGTGCCGTTACGTGTCCATGAAAAGCTAGAATGAGAGGAGTGAAAACAGAAAATCTCTTCTGACAACATGCACACACAGTGATGTTTTATCATTTATAACATTATTTAAATTCTTGAAGGATTAGTTCCTAATACTCATATCCATATCATCAAAGATGTTTATGTCTTTCTTTCTTCAGTCAAAAAGAAATGAAGGTTTTTGAGGGAAACATTCCAGGATTTTTCTCCATATAGTGGGGGTCAACAGGTTAAAAGTCTAAACTGCACTTTCAATTAGAAAATGATCGATTGTTTTGCTAAATAACAACCTTATTCCTCGACTGGGATTGTGTGGAGCCTTTTGAAGCTGCTTTGAAACTGCAATTTGTACCTTCAACCTGCTGATCCCCATTGAAGTCCACTATATGGAGAAAAATCCTGGTATGTTTTTCTTAAAAACCTTCATTTCTTTTCGACTGAAGAAAGAATGACATGAACATCTTGGATGACATAGGGATGAGCAAGTCAATCAGATCTTTTTTACATGAAATGTGAAAGGAGAAACTTGGCAGAATGTTTAAGCTGCTCTCTTCCTTATAAAAAACTGGTGATTCACATTGACAAACTCTAAAAAATAAAGCATCACAAAAGTAGTCCATATAACGTGTGTGCTATATTTCTAGTCATCTGAAGCCTACAGTAGCGCTTTGTGAGAAACAGTACAAAATGAATGCAGCTATATCTTAAATGAGTTAAATTTCAATCTGTTCTTCACATAATGCTATTGTATGACTTCACACCAGTCACTCTGTGCTAATTTTATGATGCTTTTATGACCCAAACATGAAAATTTGCAGAAATGTACTGACTCTCTGGGCATCCAAGATGTAGATATCTCTGTTTCTTCAGATTTGGAGAAATTTAGCATTACATCTTATATAAACATCACAATAATCCATAAGTAATCCACATAACTCCAGTCATTCAATTAAAATCTTGTGAAGTGAAAAAGCAACATGTTTGTAAGAAATAAATACATCATTTTAACTTTAAACCTTATACCAGTTAAAAAGTCCATCCCCTGTTGTCCTCTCACATCAAACTCCACCAACACATTTGTTTAGAACTGTTTTGGACAGTTTTTGCTCATAAATGATGCTTAATCTGTGCATATTTCTCTCCTCATTTAGATGAGAGGACTTTTTCACTGGAAAAAGCAATATTATGGATAGCGAACTTGTATTTTAAGGTTTGAAGTTCTTCAAGAACTTCTTCAAGATGGACTTGTGTATTACAAACACGCAGCTTTTGCATCACAATATGTTAATGGAGAAGTTCACTTCCAGAACAAAAATGTATAGATAATTTGCTCACACACTTGTCATCCAAGATGTTCACGTTTCTTCCCTCAGTCAATAAGAAATGATGTTTTTTGAGGAAAACATTTCAGGATTTCTCTTCATATAGTGGACTTCAATGGTGCCTGCAAGTTTGAACTTCCAAAAAGCAGTTTCAAAGGGCTCTAAACAATCCCAGCCAAGAAATAAGGGTCTTATCTAGCAAAACGATTGATCATTAAACAATGATATCTAAACAAATTGACAATTTATATACTTTTTAACCTCAAATGCTCATCTCATCTAGCTCTGCGTGAACTCGGTTGTGTATTTCGGTTCAATACAGTTAGTTCTATACAGTTCAATACAGGTCGAAAAACTCCACCAACTTCAAAATCATCCCACATCACTGCAGAAGTACCGACCCAGTGTTTACAAAGTGAACATTCAAAGAGGATCAAACACCCTTTACAAAAATAGGTAAAACAGCAATGTAGGACGATTTTGAAATTGGAGTAGAAAATGAGATGAGAGTTGACCTACCCTAACTGTATTGAACCGGAATACACAGAGTTCACGCAGAGCTAGACAAGGCGTGCATTTGAGTTTTTTTTAGAAAATGACTGATAATTTCACTACACAGACCTTTCTTCCTCGGCTGGGATAGCTTAGAGCCCTTTGAAGCTGCATTTAAACTGCATTTTGGAAGTTCAAACTCGCAGGCACTACAGAAGTCCACTATATGGAGAAAAATGCTGAAATGTTTTCCTCAAAAAAATATTCCTTTAGGACTTAAGTAAGAAAGACGTGAACATCTTGGATGACAAGGAGGTGAGTAAATTTGTAAATTTTTGTTCTGGAAGTGAACTTCTCCTTTTAACTGATGCACAGGAGTAATGTGGATTACTTGTGGGTTATTGTGATTATTTCATCAACTCTCATTCTGATGGCTCCCATTCACTGCAGAGGATCCACTAATGAGCATGTGATATAATGCAAATTTTCAGGAAGAGTCTGGTATAGTGTTAAGCACCGTGCATCCGTCCACAGCAGCGGAATCTGCAGTAGCAGTAACCATGGTGATTCAAAGTGACACCCACCTGGGATCCGGCTTTCCTTTCGCCTCGCAGTAGATAATGATGTTCTCCCGAGGGTCGATGATGTAATCCTTGGGGGACTGATGAGTTATTGTGGGAGGCTGAGGCACTGAAGCACAGAAACCAGTGTGAAGACAAGCATCTCTATTTCCCACACACATACACACACACGTGGGTACAAACCAGCACAGATGCACCACCTTTGCAGAAACTGATTCTGCATAAAAATATCTAAAAATATACAAGTGCCCAGCTTTAGTTTATCAATGTAACCAAACCCAGAGAGACAAACAACCAAAGAGCATGCAGCATGCACACAAACGGTCATGGAAGTTCTTTTTGGAAGCTATAATTACATATAGCTTTATAGTTGAGTAATTTAATGTTTAATAAAGGATAAAATATGTTAATATTCATATCAAACTCATACACTTCAAACAGAAGAAAGCAAAAGACATAACTTAAAGTAGACCTAATTCACAACAAATTTCACAGCAAAAGTGCCCAGACTTACATCCCTCCAGAACTTTAGCTTTTTTGTCCAAATGAATCAGGGAATACATAAGCAGAGAGTAAAAGAGTTCAAATTAGTGTAAGAGAAGAAGAGAGAAGAGAAGATCAAACAAAATCACGTTCCCTCAATGTGAAACTTCCGGAGGTGTGTTGGGCATTCATTACCCATCATGCAACTCTCATGCCATTCTTCTAATGAAGTTCTGATGATGCTGATTGTTTGTCAATGATACACTGGCTTTACCACCCTGACAAGGATGCTTCATGCATTATAGATTTTAAAATTCTGGACCGTTCAATAAGAAGGAGCACTACTTTCTCCTAAAATTCTTTACCTATGTTTTTCTTTCTTCAGTCCAAAAAAAATAAGGTTTTTTGAGGAAAACATTCCAGGATTTTTCTCCATATAGTGGACTTCCATGAGAGTCAATTGGCTGAAGGTCCAAATTGCAGTTTCAATGCAGCTTCAAAGGGCTTTTTTTTTTTACCTTTACAAGAAGATTACAAAATTGCAGAGCTAATGCAAGACGAGCATTTGTGGTTAAAAAGTATACCATTTTTTTTCTTTTTTTTTCTTTTTTTTTTAGAAAACAACTGATCGCTTCACCAGATAAGACCCTTATTCCTCGGCTGGGATCACGTAGAGCTCTTTGAAGCTGCACTGAAACTGCAGTTTGGACCCTCAACCTGTTGTCTCAAAACAAAACTAAAAACAAAACAAAATGAAACAACAAAACTAAACAAAAAACAAAGCGAAATTAAACAAAATGAAAAACCAGACAAAATGAAACTTAAAAAACAAAGCAAAATAAACAAAAAAAGCAAATAAAACAAAAAACAACACGAAATCAAATGAAATGATACAAAACAAAACAAAAAAAAAGAAACTAAACAAATCTAAACAAAAACAAAACAAAATGGAATGAAAAACAAGTGTTTACAAAGCAAACATGCAAAGAAAGAAAAATGCCCTTTATAAAAAAGGTAAAACAACGATGTCAGACGATTTTGAAGTTGGAGGAGATAATGAGATGGAGTTTTTCACCCTTCCCTACCTTTCTGTGACCTTTCCAACAAGATTACGAAATTGCAGAGCTAGTGCAAGATGAGCATTTGTGGTTTAAATTATACCAATTTAAAAAAAATTTTTAGCAAATGACTGATCGTTTCGCTAGATAAGACCCTTATTCCTCGACTGGGATTATGTAGAGCCCTTTGAAGCTGCACTGAAACTGCAATTTGTACCTTCAACCCATTGGCTCCCATTGAAGCATGTTTTCCTCAAAAACCTTAATTTCTTTCGACTGAAGAAAGAAAGACATGAACATCTTGGAAGACATGGGAGCGGGTAAATTATCAGAACATTTTATTCTGAAAGTGAAAAAGCTTTTTCTGTCATTTCCCCCCCTTTTTCTTTATTTGGGACAGTAGGATTTTTGAAAAACGTCTCTTGTGCACATCTAAGGCTGCATTTATTTAGTCAAAAATACACTAAAACATAGTAATATTCTGAAATATTATTACATTTAAAATAATTATTTCCAATTTTTATATACATTTTAAAATAAATTACATTTCTGTGATGGCAAAGGTGATAACTCCAGTCTTCAGTGTCACATGATCCTTCGGAATTATTCTTATATATGCAAAAAGAAAAATCGTACTGGCCCCAAATTTTGAAACAGTAGTTCATCTCATATTCATAGAGTTGATTATAACAGCCAGAGAACAAGTGATATAAATAGAAAGATGGAAGGAAAAAGAGAAAGGGTGACCAATGCTCTCTAAAAGTCCAGGTATATTCTGCTTACACAGTAGTAATGCTGACTTAACACACTGTCAGTATGTAAATGTGAAACACTTCTCTAGAGAGCAGCAGCTGAGAAAAGAGAAACGCACTGCGAGGACTCTCAGTGACATACTCTACTTAATTACCATTTTAATAAGGGTATTTTGGTAGTACTTTCTTAGTGAACTTATATAAATCTGCTCTGAGAATCTTTAATTTTATTTCTAATCTTGCCTAAAAATGTCTAATAAGATCCAAAACAAGTGAACCACTTTAAAATGAGGTGAAAAAACAGCTTTTTGTGCACTTCTCTCAAATTATATCTATATTAGTGGGATTTTGTTTCACTGTGCAATACTCACGGTCTAGAGGCACTTCTAATGCATTGGTCACGTGACCCAGCAGCAGCAGCAGCATCATCACAGCTCCTCCACAGAGCGTGCAACTCCTCTTCCTGTCCATGGCAGGGTGCGTTACATGAAAATCCTTCCCCTCCAGGTCAAAGCAACTGGGCCTTGTGATTCGCACTCAGTGTGATCATTCAAACATACAGGGGCATCCACGATTAGCCAGCAAGACTGAAAGAGAAAATAAAAAACAATGACCTTTATGCTAGTAAAAGAACAAACAGATGGCAAGGTCTTTATTAGGAAATCCGTGCTGGAGGCAGACAGTTTGCATGGCCTCAGATCATCCTGACATACACAGAGACATGTGAGGGCGCTCAGCTGGAAGAGACAGGAACGCTGTGATGGCAGCACCCTCAGCACTGACATATGGATGTCAATACACATGGCTGAAGCACAAAATTACACAGCCTGCTGTCTGGTTCTTCAGAGGTGGGTTAAGAACCAAAAAAGCATGCCTTTCTTGCTCTAGAAAGCTTTTTGTTTTATTGTTCAGCTTTATGCATGCACTGAATGGAAATTTTATGGAGCGTATCTTTTCAAATGGGTTAAAACACTATGTGGTTTAAAAAGGCAATGCTCTTACAAAAATAAAATAAAATAAAATAAAGTGACTGCAATGTTTTTACAATATATACTCAAGTAAAAAAAAATGAACAGAATCAGGCTGTATAAAGTTTTCAGTGAGAAAGGAGGAGTATAATGTCTCAGAGAAGTGAATTAGAATTGGTTGTTCCTGCCAGTAGGTATGCAGAGTGCTATCTGAGTAATTCTGCTGTGTAGCAGGCTGTGTCAGGGAAATGGGCTCTTGCTTTGCATAATTCATGAGCTCAGAAACCTTGACGGCATCATACAGCTAGAGAGAGAGGGAGAGGGAGACAGTGAAAGCATGAGTCTGTAGAGCTAAAGATTTATTTCAAGGTGAAGGACTCAGACATTGAAGACAGAGACTGGTTCTTCTGGATATCACATGTACCAAGAGTATCACTTATACCATGATCTGAAATCTACATTCTTTGTGATGTACAGGACTGGTTTCCTAGATACACGTTAGGCAGCGATAAATGTACAGTAGAGGCCAGTTGCTTGGACACGGATTAAAAGCAGAGTATGGTTTTAAAAAAAAAAAATCAAAGCTCACATTAGACAAAATGTATAGAGAGGAAAATAAAAATATTATCTCAAGATCAAATGTGGTGGATTATGACCTGGAACAAAAAAGAAAAAAATAAAACACATGAAACAAAACAAAACAAAACAAAAACAAAATGAAATAAGGCAAAAAAACAAAAGAAATGAAAAACAATGAAATAGAAAATATGAAACAAACCAAACCAAAAATAAACAAAGTGAAAAGAAAAACAAAACAAAACAAACAAAAAACACCAAAAATTAAACTAAACAAAAAAAACACAGTAAACAAAACCAAAAATATGAAACAAACCAAAACTAAACAAAAAAGAGCAAAACGAAAAACAAAATAAAACAAAGCTGAACAAAAATAAATTCAACAAAACTAAACAAAACACAAGGCGAAATGAAATGAAAAACAAGACAAATGAAATGAAACTTTAAACAAGTAAAACAAAAATCAAAACAAAACAATTTTTTTATAAAAACAAAAAACAACATGATATGAAATGAAACTAAACAAAAAACTAAGCGAAACAAAATGAAAAAACTAAAAACAAAGCTAAACAAAATGACAAACAAAACAAAATGAAACAAAAAACAAAGCGAAACCAAATGAAAAACAAAACAAAAAACATGAAACTAATATCTAAACAAAAACACAATGAAATGAGATGGAAAAACAAAGCAAACAAAACTAAACAAAAAACTAAACAAAACCAAAAATATGAAACGAAGCAAAACAAAAAAAAAACAGCAAAACGAAAAACAAAACAAAACAAAACACATGAAACAAAACGAAACTAAACAAAAAATTAAACAAAACAACAAAACTAAATTAAACAAACTAAACAAAAAACAAAGCGAAATAAAACAAAATGAAAAACAAGACAAAACAAAATGAAATGGCACTTTAAAAAAAAAAGCAAAATGAAAATCAAAACAAAATGAATAAAACAAAAACTAATTAAAAAACGAAATGAAATGAAACTAAACAAAAAAAATAAGCGAAACAAAATGAAACAAAAAACAAAGTGAAAGGAAATGGAAAGACAAAACAAAACAAAACAAAAAACATGAAATTAAACAAATCTAAACAAAAAAACAAAACAAACAAAACAAAAAAAAAACAAAGCGAAACGAAACGAAATGAAAAACAAAACAAAAACACACAATAAAAATCGAATCCAAAACAATCCAAACACTAAAAACTAATAAATATATAAAAATAATAATAAACTAATAAAATAATCAAAAATAATCAAATAAAAAAAAGTGGATAGGAAACTATTTTAAAAAAGGAACCACTGTCCACTGACTACAGTCAAAAATAATGACAGAAGTGAGTAAAGGAATTCAAGGGCCTATTAACACATTTTCTGGCTGAAGAAAAGGCAATACCCGAGGACAAGTAGATTTACCACATTTCAGTATTTCAGACAATGTGCACAGCATGTCTGATGGCTGCTATGGTGACAGTATGTGCTCAAGCGCCCTTTGGAAAAACCTGAAGCGGTCACTTGCAGTTGCGAGAGTGACAGTGACACTGTCTTAAATGGAAACTGTCAATCACATTTCCTGTTGCCATGCAATCAGCCTGACCTTTAGCTATTCTCGAACATAAGAGTCTGTGAAAAAATACACAGACATTGGCATCTGTGCCGTTTTAGAATGAGTTGTAACAATGATAAAGTCTGTCATATGGTGGAGATGTGCAGCCATGTATAGCCTGTCTGAGTTACAAATTTGCATAGCACAAACATCGATTCTAATCGTTGCATGTTCAACACATTCTTACTGGCAATAATGCATGATTTATGACTGAATGAATTAACCAGCAGATGTTGTGCCAGAATTCAGGCTATTAACATTCTAGTCAAATTAGCCGAATGAAGACAAACTAATGAAAAATTCAATTACGTCTCTTCATTTTTACATAAATTTTCATAATCGGTCACAGATTTGTTATTTTTATTTCCTTGGCCTTAAGCCACTTTTGTTGAGTTGGAGTGTGTGAGGACAGGAAGATGGGAGAAGAGATTTGAAAATGAGAAAACAAGTCTCAAATTTTATTATTGTTTTTTTAATATATAAATGACAAAAGTTTATCTGCTTTAAATGCTGGCTTGTTGCGCTGGCTCTTTGGCATAATTTGACTCTCCAATACCTCAGAGGGATGCTTGGGGTAACATCCTGCTCTCTCAGAACAGAAGAAAACTGTGATTTGGTTACTGCCGAGTCATTCGTATCATGACAGAATCACCAGAGATGGAGGAAAGATGCTGGTCAGCATATGTAATCCGATACAGGCTGCTATTTACTCTCTGATTGGCCGAACGAGGGACTAAAGGCTAAAGGACGGATCTCAATCTAGGACAGCCGGCTGCTGAGGCTCTTTTCTGGATCAGCTTGGCTAATGGACTCTTTATAGGTTGAAGGCCACCCTTGATGGGCAAAAAAAAGGTAAACACACTATGTATTACGTGCTCTAAGTTGCCACAGTCAACCATTTTATTAGCAATTTTTCCATAAACGTCTAGATATATATCCAAATATTTTATATTTAAAGACTTTATTCACATAGCTTGAATTATTATCCTTAAGTCATTATGTAGATTCACCTCTCTCAGCAAGAGAAATGTTACCACAGGCTTATCCAAAACCAGTCTATTTTAGTATTCATCTCAGCATAATCCCTGAGAAGAATATATGCAAATGAAGGACATCATTAACATATGAATGGTCTTATACTGTAAAAAGTGAACAGAGACCACCATACAGTCAAAGGACTTTCATACGGGTTTGTTTTAAACACATCCCACTGCTGCCTTTTTGGCTAACTTGTTGTTTGTATTGACAAGCGGGTATTTGCTTTCACAAGAATGGAGATCAGAAGTCCTTGATGCCACACTAACCTTTTCGTATTTGAGTTTATTTCTAGCTATTTATACTACCTATTAAACAAATCTTTTGTCTGTTACCATACCATAGCCAAGAATGTTTGCTTTCTCTACTGAAACTTCTATTAGTTCTAAGTTAGAATACTGTACGGATCCCTTTAATGAAACTTTCATCTATCACATGCGCACAAGGCCACAGAAGTGTGAGAACCATCAACAGAATATCCATCAGGTCAGGGAGGGTCTTTCTGAGTGTTTGTTCTGAATAAGGCTGAATATTACCATGAGAATGACACACAAGATGAATGTTAAACGTATTAAACAATGCAGACACATTGGACATCTTATAGGCCAATCCAAAAAATACTGTAAACCCCCTCAAATTTATATATTTTAACATTAAAATGGTAGAAATATAAAAACTAGATGCACTGATGTAAACACTCTAAAGGCTGGAATACACTACATGACTTCTGCCCAGATTTTTGCTCTGATTTACAGTCTGTTTAGGCTTTTTTATGCTAGTTGGAAAAAGTCAGAACCAGTCTGTGGATATGAGACAGATTTCACAGAAAACAATGTAGTGTATGATGGTCACAGACTTACAGTTTTTAGCTTCAGACTATGATTCCATCCAGTGTGCAAATTGCAAAAACGTCCATATATCGCTAAAAAAGTATAAGGGGCTTTCCCTGTCATTAATGCTTAATGCGTTACGGTTCCGACACGACCTCCTCCAATTAAAAATAGGGGTTAGTGGGGTTAGGGGTTAGCCAAAATCTATCAAAATCCCACCAAAATCCATTGCCATGACTTATTGCGAGAGGAAAAACTTACGCTTTGGTCGCATAACATTGGTTAACAGAAACGCCGTCATTTTGCAATACTTTTTAATCAACATTTATAAAATATTGCTAAAGTTTTGCAAATATGTAATGAAAACGTGCCTTGTATTATGCCCAGTTTTTGTATGATGCCTAGTGTTTTAAAATCTGCTCAGATTTTAATAGTTCTATAAGGTATTCCACCCTTAAGCCAATGGTTGTAAAACAAAACAACTGTAAGTCAATTCAGTCTATTCAATGAAACAAACAAAAAAACAAACAATTGTAAGTCACATCAGTCTCTTCAGCAAAACGAAACAAAGCCAAAAAAAATTAAAAATTGTAATAGTGACTTTATTTATATAAAAAAAAACAAAACAAAACAAAAAACTATTGTATTTGTCACTTCAGTCTCCAGCCAGAAAAAATATATATATTGTAATAGTCACTTCAGTCAGCAAAACAAACAAACAAAAAAGCAAAAAAAAAAAAAAACTGTAACTGTAAAAACTGTAAGTCTCTTCAGTAAAACAAAACAAAAAAACAAAACAATTGTAATAGTCACTTCAGTCTCTTCAGCAAAACAAAACAAAATTAAAACGACACAAAACAAAAAATCATAAGTCACTTCAATCTCTTCAGCAAACAAAACAAAAATCTAAATGACACAAAACAAAACCAAAAAAATTGTAAGTCACGTCAGTCTTTTCAGCAAAACAAAACAACAAAGCAAAAAAATGCAAGTTACTTCAGTCTCTTCAGCAAAACAAAACAACAAAACAAAAAAATGTAAGTCACTTTAGTCTCTTTAGCAAAACAAAAAAATCACAACGAAACAAAACAACAAAACAAAACTGTAAGTCACTTCAGTCTCTTTAGCAAAACAAACAAAATAAAACAAAACAACTGTAAAAGTCACTTCAGTCTCTTCAGCTTACATCATATTAATAAATCATGTTTACTTACAATAAACTACTTTGGTACATATGCACTGTTAACATATGTAATATATGTCATATGTAATGTAAACACACTAAGCCACTGCTTCTCAGACAAAAACAAAACAAAACAAAAAATATAAACAAAACAAATATATACACAAAACACACACACAAACAAAACGCAAAACGCATTTCAGCATGAATAATTATTGTTTACTTGTATACAAGAAACCATTTCGGTAATGTTTTGGGACATACTTAATAAATTAAGATTAAAAATACCCATTACCCATTTAAAAGCAATTGAATTTGAATAAAAATACTGTATTTGTAAGCTCTTTCTGTTTTTTTGTAGTTCACAGCCATCTGAAGAATGTCCTTTCAGAAAGAGTACATGGGAAACTTATTTCCTCTGACAGTACAAGTTCTTCTCAACAGCTCCTTCACTCTGAAGAAGACCTGAGTCAAGAGAGCGAAACGGCCTGCTAATTTAACGACCGCTCCGTGTCCACGGCAACACACTTATTACACACACATGCCTATTATAAGAAACACAAAACGCAGCCAAACCCATCCATCTTTTTAATGTAAATCCAAGGAGAGGACACTACTGAGAGAAGCCTCTCAACAGCTCTCCGCTGTCATTGAAGACTGAAAAGAACGCAGCGCTCTTTACTTTAGCAGAGGACGCCTTCAGGCTAAACGAGAGGGGACATGATTAAATGTCTCTTTTCACACCAAAATCTGAAGCTCTTGAAGAGGGAATTAGATAAAAGTGTGATGATACAGCAGCTTTATGCTAAATGCTTTTAGAGTTAAAGTTTGTTTACAAGCTCATATCTGGTCTCGAGACAATATTGTTTTGCATTTTAATTCATAAAGCACTTCTGGGCCAATCAAATCCTTGTTAACTCAAATGGTTTATGAAAAGCATTGCTTGACTCATTTGCAAGAGCGCAAATGAAGTTGAATCAACGAGTCAAGGAAATTGATTCAATTATCTGTCTGAACGAACTGAGCTGGCTTCGCAGCATGCATTTCATTATAGATGTTAACACAACAAACGCAAATTTGTCTTCTGAAAGTCATCGGTTGCACAGAATAGGCTCACTGTGCTTGTTGAACTGCTCAAAAACCAACAACTGACGTTTTCGGAAGCAAGATAATGCTAAACCACAGCTCGCATTGTTTCAGAAGGTCACTGACGGGAGTTTGCATAGCGTTGCTATCTAAATAAATGAGCTAAGTTCATTTAACACAGCGCTGGTATGAGGTTATCTACAGCTGAAGGGTCACGCGTTCTTGCAGCGTCAGCAGAATGAGAGAGCGCTCTTTCTCTCCTGAGCTTTGGGAAGTTGCTGATTGTCAGCACGCTCCTGTCTGGCAACTCACAAACTGTATTGTTGCTTTGTGCCGTTTATAGTTCAGTTAAGCTGAAAATACAGTGTGACCCGAACCACTCTGAGCAGAACTATTCACTTAAATAACACGCTTTAAAATCGCAATGTGGAAACTTGGCGAAATTTATACAGGAGGGGTTTTTGCAATGTATCTAATTCATACACTCTAAAAAATGCTGGGTTAAAAACAACCCAGCGGTTGGGTTAAAAGTTTTATTTAACTCAACTGTTGTTTAAAAATCACTGTATGGGCTGGCTTAAAATGAACCAAAAATAGGTTGTAAATTAACAATCAGACACGTAATTACTAGAGGCATCAGCAATAATCAAAAGGTGAACATTTATTAATAAGCAATTAAAAAAAATGATATTATATAATTATTATTTAAGTTTTTAATAAAAGTTAATTTATTAAAAAAATTAAAAAATAAAGTGTCAATTTCCAGCCTATTTTGGGTTCATTTTAAACAATATAGTAATTTTTAAGCAAGATTTAAATAAAACTACGAGAAGGCTGGGTTAAACATTTTTTAGACTGTACTTGTGATGTTTTAAGAGTTAAATATTTCAGAATAAAATAAAATAAAATAAAATAAAATTAAATTAAATTAAATTAAATTAAATTAAACTAAGTCCGCTTTAAGTCAGCATTTTGCAATTAAATGAACACATACTTGTGATGTGGTCTGGAAAAATAAAATAAAATAAAATAAAATAAAATAAAATAAAATAAAATAAAATAAAATAAAGTAAAATAAAATAAAATAAAATAAAATAAAATAAAATAAAAATAAGTCCGCTTTAAGTCAGCATTTTGCAATTAAATGAACACATAATTGTGATGTGGTCTGGAAAAATAATAGTTTCAGCAAAAATCAACATTTTGCAATTCAATAATCCATACTAGTGATGTGTTTCATAAAATAAAATAAAATAAAATAAAATAAAATAAAATAAAATAAAATTAAATTAAATAAAATTAAATAAAATTAAATAAAAATAAGCTTTAGGTCAGCATTTTGCAATTCAATTAAACCCATACTTGTGATGTGTTTTGGATTTAAAAAAAAATAAATAAATAAATAAAATAAAATAAAATAAAATAAAATAAAATAAAATAAAACAAATTAATAAAATAAAATAAAATAAAATAAAGTTAGCTTTAAGTCAGGATTTTGCCATTTAATGAACTCATACTTGTGGCATGTTCCAAAGAATAAAAAAAAAAATAAAAATAAAATAAAATAAAATAAAAAGTTAGTTTCAAGTCATAATTCAGATTAAACTGCAGGATGCAGGATTCGCAATGCAATCTGTCAGACCCTTAGCTGCTTCAATGAAAATACTTTTTTATCCACTTACAGTCTCATGGGAAATATAGTGTAGAGTAATCAAAGCTCCTGTGAGGGCCTGTTTTTCAAGTTTCTTATTCCGGTAAATACCAGTCATTTGTTATCGACACGGCGCTCACTGGAATATGGAGCACACAAAGGCTGAAATTACTGTTTAAGAAGTACAAAGTGTTATTGTACAACATTCTACTGTACAGCTGCAAAAAATCTGTATCTGCAAACTGAAAGTCAGACTAAAACATACTGAAGACCGAGCCTGAGCTCTCAGAAACTACTACAAAGCATTAATTATTTAAAAAGCTGCCGGGAATGTTCAGAAATGACTCAATGGTTTCTGAAAGCTGTGAGTCGTAAGTCTGACTTCATTTTGCTTTTTCCCCAACCACATGTGTGACTGTATCAGGGGGACGTTATGTTTTATTCAACACTGGTTGTGAAGAGCTCTCAAATGTCCCCCAATTTGTTGATCAGACTGTATTATCTGCCTCAGTGCTGTCCTCTTGTGTAAAATCTATACGCTCTTCCAATCAGCAACGAGAGAATGAGGGGGTGGGCCATGTGTTTCATAAAAGATCTCGTCTAAGAGAGGCCACAACACTGTAAACCAGGCCTATTTGTATTCTGGGGAAACACAGTGAGGGTGAGAGGTCTCTCAATGACCAGACATGATGACTCTAGAAAAATGACAGAGGTCACAGCAGTGAGAGAAGTATTTCTAGTGTACCAGCATGCTTTGAATGTCAATTATTGTTGCTATGACTGTTCGTATTTAGACTTGTGTTAAGATACATTCACAATGTTACAAAAATAGTATGAATTCTATTTTTGTTTATATCAAACTTTATAAAGTTGTTATTCAATGGCATGCATAACTAGGACAGATTTTTACAAATATTTACTCTTCTATTTCAGAACACAGGAGGATAGAATTAATAATTCTTATATGTTATATAAGTTATTTTTTAACTCATTTAAAAATGATAAAAAAGTACCAATTCTGCTTTTATTTATAATATACCATACTTTATTTTTAATTATACATTTATTATTACATTTTTAAAAAACGCTACCAAAGTATTAACAATTTTGATTTGTTTGTAATATATCAATTTATTTTGAAATAGTACATTTATTATTTAAATAAATAAATAAAATGAAAATTATTTATAAATGAATAAACAAATTTACTCTTCTGTTTTTATACATTGTTCTTTAAAATCTCTTTTTACAATTTATTTTAGAGAATGCAGGCGGAAAGGATCAAAAACTGTTCCTAATTATTTATTTGTGTATTTAAGATTAAGATTAAAAATATATACTACTTCTACCAAAGTAGTACTGGTTTTGTTTATTTTTATTCTTATTTTCTTTTTTTTTTATTTTTATCTTATTTTATTCAGTTTATTTTAAATATTACATGCATTGTTTAAATAATTAAATAATAAATAAATGAATAAATCATTTAAACAATGTAACATTTAAAAAAAGAAATAATTTAAAACAATTTAAAATAAAACATAAATTATTTAAAACAATAATTTTACATATTTATTTTACAGAATATGGGGCAAAGAACCAACAGCCAGTTCTTATTTATTTAAGATTTAAAAAATATATTACTAATCAGTATAAGCAGTACTGATTTTATTTTTGTTTATATCGCCCTTTATTATAAATATTGCATGTATTGTTTAAAAAAATTAATTAATTAAAACATTAAAAAAAATGAATAATTTAAAACAATAATTAAAAAAAAATTTGTGAACACATTTACTATTGTTTTTGATAACATGTTTTATAAAATCTCTTTTCACAATTTATTTTAGAGAATACAGGAGGGAAGAATTAAGAACCAGTTCTTATTTATTTATTTATTTATTTATTTATTTAAGATTTTAAAAATATATGACCAAAGTAGTATAGATTTTGTTATTGTTTGTATAACACTTTATTTTAAATGTAATCTAAAAAAGATAATATTAATAATAATTTATAACTATTTTAAAATTAATTAATTAATTAATTAAAAACAATGAATTTAAATAACTGTAAACACATTTACTGTTATTGTTTCTGATAACACGCTTTATAAAATTTCTTTTTACAATTTATTTTTAGAGAATACAAGAGGAAAGGATCAAGAACCAGTTCTTATTTATTTATCTGTTGATTTAAGATTAATTTATTTAAAAAAAACATGTTACCAAAGTAGTACTGATTTTTTTTTGTTTATATCACACTTAATTTTAAATATTACACGAATAGTTTAAATAAATAAATAAATAATTTAAAACAATTAAAAATAAATCAATAAATAATTGAAAACAATAATTTAAAATAAGTTCAAACACATTTACTATTGTTTTGATAACGTTTTATAAAACCAGTTCAATTTATGCATTAATATACCAGTTGTACCATTTCAGTTTTTGTTTATAATATACCATACTTTATTTTTAAATATTGTACACATTATTTCATTGAATGAATGAATGAATGAATTACATTTTTAAACACGTTTACTATCCTATTTCTACTCCACGTTCTATAAAATCTCTTTTCACAGTTTATTTTAGCGAATACAGGAGGAAAGGATGAGCTGGCACACTGTTCTCTCTGTTCCATCTGTTCGGCGCTCAGATAAACTGTGGTCATCTGTCCACATGCTGTATGTGGGTGAACAGGAGCGTTTACAGTATGTGCAGATATCACTGCCGTTACACTCTTCAAAATGTGTTATGATGTAATACATGTCATGCCATCTAATCCTTTTGTGGAAGCAAGAACAGAATTTCCAGGAAACACATTAAGCTGCAGTCACAAAGCCAGAAGTCAAAGCTGCATTGCAGACAAAGATTAAAGCGATAACTGACCGAAACGATTCGGAATTTCAACACAAAAGACATACTGACTGCTTTTATGACACTTGAAGTAGTCATTCACAGAAAATCTGACCGTCACTAATGCTCATTCTGCCTTTGTGCTCTGAAGAAGGATGTTCATTCAGATTTTAAATGACAAGAGGTTGAGCAAATGATTCAAAAATAAAAAATCTGCCATCAACTATTCTTTAAAGTCAAACCAAATGGTTTATGAAAA
Organism: Cirrhinus mrigala; assembly: GCA_036247105.1. NCBI lineage: Eukaryota > Metazoa > Chordata > Actinopteri > Cypriniformes > Cyprinidae > Cirrhinus > Cirrhinus mrigala. Next base: position 28,216,097 of record CM070010.1, read on the forward strand.
AGAATCATTATGGAAATATGCCACAGACTGTCTCAGTCCGCACAAACAAACCAAAAAAATGTTGACAGCATTATACGTCACATAAACAACTTCCCAGCAGCATCATGCTCATGCGCACACCACAGATCACTGTCCATTTCTATCTGTTCTTTCCTACTAAACACAGCTGAGCTCTGAAACAGCCCGTCTGGATATCTGCTCTTACAGGGCCAGACGCTCACAGTAACATCTAAGCACAGCAGGGATCATCATTAGCGGAGAATCACATTCAGTCCATTCATTTCAAGTTAAATCTCTAGAACACATAGTTTTCATTACAGTATCAGCATCTGGAGCATGTAAAACATGTATTCAACATGCCACATCTTTTGAACCACTATCACTTGCATTCCTAGAACAACAAGTCAAGTATGAAGCCTGTATGTTTTTAATACATTAGTCTTGGCAGGAATTTGAAGAATTCTGGATAAAGGAACAACTAATTAAAATGTGGCTTGAAGACATCTTCATTTATGACTCGTCATTTTTTATTCTACCGAATCATCATTTTTTCACAGAACCAGAGATATTTTTCCCTGTATTAAATCGGATTAGATTATATAAAGCTATATTGATCTATTGGATTTTTTGCAGGAAGTGTCTCACTTGTTGCCTAACACTGCTGACAACCAGTTTGTGTCCTCAGAGGACAAATCGAACACTTTGGATGACAGAGCAACATATGTTGCTTCAACCGCAGATTCAGCACATTTACTGATCAACACTTTTAAGTTTTTTTTCCTACAATGTGTACATTTGATTACACTATGTGCATTAGTGTACTTTACAAGCTTAGTTACTATGCTGTATCTGGATTTTTAGAAAATTAGAGTTAAAAGGTTGGTTTACACAAAATTGTTTTTTTTTTAAACCAAATATTACCTTACTTTATTAAGTGGAGGGCAGAATCCTGTCACTTTTAACGCAATTTCAACAAATTGAGACTAATCTTTGAAGGGATAGTTCACCCAAAAATGAAAATTTTGCCATTAATTACGCACCGTCATGTCGTTCCAAACTAGTAAGACCTTCGTTTATCTTCAGAACACAAATTAAGATGTTTTTGATGAAGACTGAGAGCTTTCTGACCCTGCCGAAAACTGAAAATTAAGACTTTACTCAACAGTAAAGAAGAATTTGTTGAATAAAGTTTTTTTGTGCACAAAAATTATTTTTGTCGCTTCATAAAATTATGGTTGAACCACTGATGTCACATGGACTATTTTAACAATGTCCTTACTACCTTTTTGGGCCTTGAACGTGGTGGTACACAGGGTTACAAAGCTCTCAGATTTCATCAAAAATATCTTTTGTGTTCTGAAGATGAACGAAGGTCTTGCGAGTTTGGAGCAACATGAGGGTGAGGAATTAATGACAGAATTTTCATTTTTGGGTGAACTATCAAGTTCAAAATCTTTGAATGATTCATTCACCAATGATCCAGTTGAGACAAAGCTACAAGTATGTCTTGAGAAGACTGAGTCCTTTTGAAGCTTTTGAAGCGCCAGCTCTTGCACCCTTATTGAAGGATAACAGTGGCCAGCACATTCTTCGAAGTTTCTCATTTTGTGTTTCACAAAAGAAAGTAGGCCAGGTTTGGATACACAGGATGACCAAATTTTTTGTGAACTATTTTATTAAATAAGAGACGCCCAAACCAGGATCCATGGGCTAACTTGACCTTTGATTTGTCCTGCCATACTATATCACAAGAGGAGGGAAAAAGTAGGGGGAAAAAACATGACATCAACGGATATCTTAATTTCTATATTTGTTTTACATTTGTTTCAAAAACCTGAGATTTTTCACTAGATGATTTTGAGATCCATCTTTTCACACTGAGGACAACTGAGCGACTCATATGCAACTATTAAGGAAGGTTTAAACGCTCACTGATGCTTCAGAAGGAAAACGATGCATTAAGAGCCAGGGTTGAAAACTTTTGAACAGAATGAAAATGTGTACATTTTTCTTATTTTGCAATTTTTATTATTTAGTACTGCCCTTCAGAAGCTACAGAAGACACTTACATGTTTCCCAGAAGACAGATAAGTTAAATTTACCCTAATCTTCAAATTCTAAACGTTTTCAACCCCGGCTCTTAATGCATCGTGTTTTCTTCGGAAGCATCAGTAAACGTTTGAACCTTCTGTAATAGCTGCATATGAGTCCCTCAGTTGTCCTCGGTGTGAAAAGATGGATCTCAAAATCACACAGTCTTTGTTGAAAAGGGTTCAAATACACAAAAATATGTGGGACCTGAAGGATTTTTCTGAAGAACAGCGGGCAGTTTAACTGTTCAGGACAAACAAAGGGCTCATGAACAACTATCACTAAACAAAAACACACATAAAAAAAACAAAGGTGTGTATCATTCAGGTAACAACACAGTATTAAGAATCAAGCGTATGTAAACTTTTGAACGGGGTCATTTTTATAAATATTATTCGGTTTGATTTCACATATTTTATATGAAATATCTTATTCAGGTCAGTACTAAATAAAAAGTAACATGCATTTTGTATGATCCCTCTTATTTTGGTAAAATAATTAACATTTTGCAGATTACACAAGATGTCAACTTTTGACCTCAACTGTATAGGAACCTAAGAAAAATGCTTAATTTTAGGTTTTTGCATCTTTACTCTTCATTTGTTGTTTTATTTTTGCATTAAAATGTAAAAATGAATATTAGTGAACTTGATTAAAAGCTTATTTAATTTTTGAATAAAATCTAAATGGAAAATGTAACTTTTTTTTTATTGTTTACATATAGAAAAAAACTCTACAAAATAAAAAAACATATTAAATAAACGATCAAAGATCAAGAACACAGCTGCACTAGTTACTCAAACCATTTCCCAGCTTTTAACATGATAACAATCTGTCAGCCAAAATATGCTAATTTCTTTCGATTTCAGTTACAGCATTTTAATTTATCTGGGAGAAGTGAAGAGGGATATTCAAGTCATAAATCATAAAAACATATCACTTATTCTTTTTCATCTTCTTTTTATGTCTCTACTCTGTTCCTCTCTCAGTCTGAATCCAAACTGCCACTGAATCACAATCACTACATCAAAAAGTCAATGAAAATACAAAAAAAGCATCCAGTGAGCAGCATCTTACCTGTATCGACTATGAAAGAGAGGATCCTCGGGTTCCAAACAGACGTCAGCAGCTCAGAATAGTGTGGATGCTGTAAAAAAACAATGTCACCGTCAAAAGAGGAACTCTTATATGACAAAGTGAGCAAGTTCGTGCTAACACTCACTAAAGGACAAAAGGTTTGTCGGTTCACAGATGCACCAAAAAGTGGGCACCATCCAATAAAAAGAGGCAAAAAACATGCAAAATGTGTTATTCCAAACCCCACTGGGATTTCTAAACATTATTGGCTCTGTGCAAACACAAAGCCATGCTGCAGATCAGTAGAAAGACTGACAGGGGGACCTGCTTTCAACGGCACCTCTACATCACACGTGCTGGTTCATGGTCGCGCATATATTAGCGTTTTCCCTCGAGACGCGCGCATTCATTTCACATTAACAGAAACACGGCCGCTGACACAGCCTCCCCCCCATGTCTTTTGATGGGAGACGGGGCACAAAGACGCTGTGATGGAGGGCTGCGTCGCTTTACTGCATTGTTTTCTTGAATTTGAAGCAAACTGAGGAAATCTCCAGCCTCTAGTGAAGCTGTCACACACAGCTGCTGTCTCACAGAGACCAGAAAGAGCGAAACTAAGAGAGGGAGAGAGAAAGAGGCAATAAAACAACAACAAAAAAATTCACACTAACTACCTCCCACCTCTCAGAGCTGACCTGAGGGGTTGTCATGGAGACGGGCCGCATGCCGGCACGATGGGGTGAGAGAGAGAAGAAGAGAGAGAGAGATGAAGGGGGTTCTGAGAGAATAAAATATGTGATGTTGAGAGACAGATCTCACAATATTGCAGCATTATCTGCATTGTCAAAAGTCTGTCCATCCATTTCTTTTTTTACCCATTCATCCATTTCTTTCTTCATTTATCCATCCAGCCAGCCGGCTATTTCTTTTTCATCCATCTATTTCTATTTTCACCTATCCATTTCTTTTTTATTAATCAATTTATCTGTCCATTTATTTTTCATTCATGTATCTATCATTTATCCATCTATCACTTCCTTTATATTAATCAATCCATTAACCCACCATCAGTCAATTATCCATCCATCCATATCTATTTTCATCCATCTATTTGTATTTTCATCTATCCATCAATCTGTCCATCCATTTCTTTTTTCATCCATTTACCAATCCATTCATTTCTTTTTCATCCATTTATCTATTCATTCATTTATCCATCTATCACTTCCTTTATATTAATCAATCCGTTAACCCACCATCAGTCAATTATCCATCCATCCATATCTATTTTCATCCATCTATTTGTATTTTCATCTATCCATCAATCTGTCCATCTATTTCTTTTTTCATCCATTTATCAATCCATCCATTTCTTTTTCATCCATTTATCTATCTATTCATTCATTTATCCATCTATCCATTTCTTTTTCATTAATCAGTCCATTTATCCCTCTATCGATCCATTTCTTTTTCATCTGTTCTTCCATTCATTCATCCATTCATCCATCCATTTCTATTTTCATCCATCTGTTCATCTATCCATTTCTTTTTCATCAATCCAATAATCCATCCACTTCATTTTTTCATCCATTTATCTATCCCTCAATTTCTTTTTCATCCATTTATCTATTCACCCATTTATCCATTTCTTTTTCATTAATTAACCATTTATCCCTTCATTGATCCATTTTTCATCTATCCATCCATTCATTCATCCATTTATCCATCTAATTCTTTTTCATCCATCCATTTATACATCCACCTATTTCTTTTTCAACTATCCATCCATTTATCCATCCATATCTATTTACATCTATTTGTTTATTTATATTTTCATCCATCCAATCAATCATCCATCCATCCATCCATTTCTTTTTTTATTCATCAATCCATCCATTTCTTTTTCATCCATTTATCTATCTATTCATCCATTTATCCATCTATCCATCTATCCATTTGTTTTTCATTAATCAGTCCATTCATTCATCAATTTATCCATCCATCCACTTCTTTTTCAATTATCCATCCATCCATCCATTCATCCATTTATTCATCCATCCACCCATTTCTATTTTCATCCATCTGTCAGTTTATATTTTCATCCATCCATCCATCCATCCATTTCTTTTTTCATTTTTCATCAATCCATCCATCCACTTCATTTTTCATCTATTTATCCATCCCTCCATTTTTTCATCCATTTATCCATTTCTTTTTCATTAATTAAAATCCATTTATCCCTCCATCGATCCATTTCTTTCTATCCATCCATTCATCCATTATCCATCCATCCATTTCTTTTTCAACTATCCACTCATCTATCACCACATTAATTTCTATTTTCATCCATCTGTCAAATTTCATTTTCATCCATCCATCCATCAATCCATCCATCCATCCATTTCTTTTTTCATCCATCCAACCATTCACTTATTTTTTCATCAATTTATTCATCCCTCCATTTCTTTTTCATCTATTTATTAATCTAATACATCCATCCATTTCTTTTTTCATCCATCTATTTATCCATGCACTCATTTATTTTTAATTTACCCACCCATTTATTTATCCATCCATCCATTTTTTCATCCATTCATCTATCCATTTATCCATTTCTTTTTCATCCATTCATATATTCACCCATTTATCATCCATTCATCAATTTCTTTTTCATCCATTCATATATTAATCCATTTATACATTCATCCATTTCTTTTTCATCCACCCATTCATCATCCAGCATCCATTAATCCAACCATCCATCCATCTATCATCCATTCATCCATCCATAAAATTCTTTTTCATTCATCCATCCATCCATCCATTCATTTAATTTTCATCCATCCATCTATTCATTTACCCATCTATTATCTATAAATGTATCCATCCATTCATCCATACAGGTTTAAATTTTCCAATATAACCTACATCAACATACATGACTATATCTATCTGTGCATCCATACACATATAATGATATACTTAAATATATAAAACATACCACAGATTGGTTTCTCCCATCATAAAAAATACATCCTCTCACAAACCCTTAAGTTTTGGTTGTACACCTACAGACATCCCATCACCACACACCATGACTTCAGAATAAACAAATCAGCACACACAAAGACAAATCCGACTGGTTTTAACAGGAAAGGTGATACCAGGTGTGTACCATGCAATGGACAAAATCCTGTTTGTTCTAAGGAACTATAGTCACAAAACCTGAAAGGGGTGAAAGGAAATAGTCCACCCTGGAGGCGTAACTTTGACCCACAGGGTGTGAGAAACGCAAATGTTATCCTGATAAATACCATTAAAAAAACTCAAGATCAAATCACTGAGAACAAACCAACCAAAAACCAAACAAAGAGTTATTATGGGAAAAAAAAAAAAAAAAAGTGTTATTTTTAACAGCCAGAACACTATTACCTTAATACTGCAGTGAAATCAACAGCAGTCCTTTCCTGGTCACGGTGTGTATCAAGTGTGTATCTCGCTAACCATTCTCTGTGGCTCGTGTAGAGCGTGTGTGGCCGGTGAACGCTCTGACAGGCATCTGCCTCACACACACACATACGCGGCCGCTCGACTCTCCCTGGCATCCACCCCCATGTGCCTGCCTCCTAACTCGAGATTAACACACCCCTTTGTCACCGTACAAAGGGGGTTAACGCATTTCCTGGAGCAAACCGAAAGCATCCGTAGGGACTGAGGGATGAAGACAGGAAAAAAGAGAGGCAGAGAAACGATATATAGTGCAGGTACATTTAAAGACCTTTCAATACACATCAGGTTCTTTTAGCAGAACTGTTTGCTCTGTCAAGTGTTTGCTTGAACGTTTCCTTTAATGGAACAAAATTGTAGAAGTGATGAAGATCCCAATTAACCCCTAAGAGTGTGAAATGACTGTCAGCACACTGACAGCAGATTTCAAAACCAACAGAAACCTCAAGATGGTCATAAATCAGAAGAGTCATCTGTCTCTGGTTTCGGATAAACACATTTAGACTTTATTGTTCTCTATACGGTCTTCAATAAAAGTCATATTATAAAAGCAGAGCTCTATGACAACCAAAACATTTATCCTAATGTAGCCAGACATGATTTTACAGCCCTCTGAGCACATGAAACAGCCTTTAGTGTTGACATAATGACTCATATAATGTCATATAATGCTCACTTTAAAGGTTCAGAGCATCTGTTTACTAAAGTCAACATGTATTCTCGTTTGCAGCCCATATTGCTTCCATAACATGACTTATTTATGAGCAAAACACATAATCAAAGATAAAAACTGTAAGATAGGACTTAATTATGCCCAACACGATTGATGACAATGATAAACTAGCTATTAGACTGTTGACTAAAATGACATCTAAGAAAAACAGTTCTGATTAAATTTTTTTAACATTTTGACAAAGTATTAAAATTTAGAATAAATTGCAACTAAATCATGCACAATATATATACTGTTGTGTACAATATTTAAGAAAGTAAAAGATGTCCATTTTTTAATTCATTTTGATATTAAATTATACTTTAATAGAATTTACATTACTGCAGTGCTCAAATACAGGTATTTCTTTTTTTCCTCATTCGTCCTGCCAGTTTCAGAAAAATAAGATAAAAAATAAAACCAAAAAATTTTCATATTCTGTGATTAGCAAATGAAGACATAAAATGTCTCTGAGAAAAATTAAACAATGCAATTAATAACCTCTTATCATCAATAAACTGACATTTTAATGAAGGCATAATGAAAAGCATGTTATAAAATGGTGACAACAGTAATATATTTCAAAAACTAATTCATCAGAATAAACAATTCTGCCGCCAAGTAACACAGTTCTAATAGGCTGACAACGGTTGCCAAGCAACGTAGCAACTTGGCTCATTACTGTAGATATCAACTGATATGTGGTCACAAGTGTGTGTGAGCACAGTTCATACAATCAGCATGTACTGTACAGTACAAATTTGATCATTAAAATGGATATTGAAATATTATATGTGACATACCAGTTTGTACATTTCTGTGCCTCCCTTTATTGCATATTTCTGTGACCATGAGCAGATATATCTCAGTAACCTAAGAGTAATACCCGTATCCAATAACCCAAGGGCCCTATTGCCATACTGTGGTGAGGACATGTAGATACAGTCTAGTCTAGAGTATATATGAACAGAGAGAAAAGCACTGATTACTTTCCCCAGCTCTCAGCTTTAATTTACCCGTCTGAGTGTTAACATCCGTCAGACCGGGGTCCCTCACACACACACACACACACACAAATGGCAGAATAGACTGAGCGCTGGAGAGCTGCACAAAAGGGCATGGAGAGGCCTTTTCACACAGCAGATTTAGCACACACCAGCTGGGCTTTCAGCACAGAGACGAGTCGCCACTGAACTCTCTGTCATTTCCACTTCAGCTCTGAGTTACAGAGTTATCCATACTAGCGGACAATACGCAGACATAATTCCCACCAGACCTCCAACGGCACTAGAAAGGAAACAAAAGACCTGCTTTTCTTTTTGACTTTTTAAGTAATCCACTTGATCTTGTGTAGGATCACATATTTGATTTTTTTGGTTTGTTTTTTATAAAACATATAATTTATATAAATAAAAAATATACTTAAATAGATGGATAGGTGAATAGATGATGATTAAAAAAAAATAATAGTTTTAAATTTATAATTAATAAAAAATATAAATACAAATAAATATATACGTATAAATATTACAATATTTATAAAAATATATTTTATATATTAGTACTGAGTTGTATTGGCATTATGAACAAGACAAAAGAGAAAGCAAAAGGACGTGAACTGGAACTGTTGGCATGATGCCCCCTGGGGAGGCCACAAATTGCAATAAGACACTGTTATTTGATTTTTATGTAAATTATGTGGTTTAAGCAAAGGCCACATGCCAAGAAAGAGATGGAATGGCTGTAGGGTTCCACACACGACCATTCGGTTCTTAAAAATCTATTGGAATCATTTATATGCAAAAAAAGATGTGGTGTAAAATTACATTTTAAAGGTGTAATCATTTCTGATGCACTAGCATCACTAAACTGATTTGAAAAAACAAAGACTTTAAAAATTACAATTTTATAAATACAGTAAAAACTAAAATCTACCATTAAAATATATATATTTAAAATTGACAACAGTCTTTTCTAGTCCTCAAATCTGATTGGCTGAGAGCAGTGTGATATTCTAGTGATAACCGCACTCCAACCGTTTCATCATTTGTATCACTCCGCATGCTGTAATTCTCACAGCGAGTGTCATGGTGGATGCCCAAATGCACTATAATTTTATAAATAATACTGTTTTTGTCACGTAAGTTTTTTTTTTTTTTAGGTTACAATATACTTGTTTAGACTTCAAACATGTGGTTTGTTAATAAAGATAACGTTGAAAATTTGCTTCGATGTTTTCAGAGATGTGAGCTCCAGGGCATCAGCGGGCGTTCATGAACCCGCTGAGAGCAGCCTTACCTCGGCCAGATCTTCTGGAGTTCTGATGTCTCTATAGTGGCTAAACATGAGATATAATTACTTTTGGGTAAATCTAACGGGCAGTCTTTGGTCTCATTAATCTATTATTTGTTCCAGAGCAAACTGTTTTGTCTGAGGGCAAAATCTCAAGACATTACATTTTATGTAAATTTAATGCTAAATATCAGAGCGCTGCCTTGGTAGTTTTTACTGAATTGCCTAACAACTTTTATACTGGCTGTTGTTGTTTATTTAATAATATTATGCAATAAATTACATTTTATACAAACAATAGTAGTATTTAATAATAATATTTATTATGATATAGTTTTTATGTTACATTGTGAATATGAGATTGAGCTGAAGAAAGAATGCTGTATCAGATGCAGGTAATTACACTCGCTCAGTCCAGTGAGCTTTTAATACAGTAATACTCAATGTTCCTTCATTACTAGTTCTAAAGCAAAGTTTTCGAATTAGTAACAGAGGTTTGAGTTCAGCTGTTAAACTGTCAAACTGAGATTTGAATCCGTGGCGGAAGGAAGTAGTTGGCACAAAAGAGGGTTTTAAAGACACTTGGTTGTTGTTTCTTATGTATCTACACACTTGTGCTGTCAAACTGTTGTATAAACGCAATATAACATAGGTAGTTGTGTGATATGGCTGTGTATTGGCATGTTGTCATTACCTATGGCTGATTCACAGCCATATCGCAAGCTACTCATGTGATATTGCTCACTTAATATATGTTAACATTTTGGGCCATCAATTTTGAGAAGGTTTTTTTTTTTCAAGCCAGATTTCTTTTGTTTTAACCTCTTATTCAGGCGCACCGTGTATGAGAGCTCTCACAACTCATTTTACCAGCTGATGACTTATGTGCCTTCCGTTTTATTGATCTGCCTGTTTATATAAAGGCCACAGTTCTCCAAAACAGTCAATAAAACAGCATTCAGCCCTCTCCAATAAGGTCAGCATATATTGGCCATATTTTCCACACAAAGCGCTCATTACCACGCTGATTTTTATTCCTTCTGTAATCAACTTGGGTTTATAAAACAGTCATGGCAGAAATCAACTCTTATCTCATAAACGCCACATAACTCAGTCTCTTTCAAGCTCACGATCACACAACATCATCACCATGGAGACTCACTGTGGCAACGAGGCCCGGGGATGGTGGGGCCGCCCCGGCGACCCCGACCCGGCAGACATTAAGCCGGCACTCTGGAGAGAAACTAATCTTGTGTAACATACAATGAGCGAGCACGGAAAGAACAAACCAAAGCAAAGAAGCAGACACAGAGGGAGAGTCGGCTGAAAGAAAGCTAATGAGAAACGTATTCTTCAAAAGAAAACACAACAAGCTGGTGGTAATAAAAAAAGAGAGCGGGAGAACTGGGGAACTACGGGGCCGTATTTCACTCTGAGGGGAGCTATACGTCTGATGGATGAGAGAGGAGAGGGTAAGGAAAGGCTTCTGTGATGGCTATTATTAGCCTCACTATAGAGGGAACAGATTTCTCCTTAAGCCAGTAACTCAGCTGATTGAGAAATCTTCTCAGATCGACTCCCTGAGGCTCGTGAATCACAGCGGACACATTCGCCCAGCGGACAGCAGACCAAACAGTAGCAAAGTCAAGAAAAGATGTCAGCTGAAAGAGAAATTTGAAACTCTCTCTACTCACTGAGCATCCAGTGTGACATTCTTGTTTTTAGAATTGTCTTTATTACTTAAAAATAAATCTAAATAAAAATAATATAAAATAACAAACCAAAAGATTTTTGTCCACTGCTTCTTTCAGAATAGATAACATTGTTTTATTTTGTTAAAAATATGAAATAAAATAACCACTAAAGTTTGTACTTCAAAGTTGTTTCTTTCAAAACACAAAAATTATAATAAAATAATAATAAAATAAAACACCAATTTTATTTTATTAATATAATTAATTTAACCAATTAAGGTTATTTGTAACCACTGTCCCTTTTAGAGTATATTATAACATAACATAATAAAACAATATAAATCTTTTTTTTTTATTATTTTATTAATAAAATAAAATAAATAAAATAAAGCAATGCATTTTATATTTGACCACTGTCCCTTTCCGAATACGTAATAAACTAATAAAACAATATAAATAATTATATTTATTACTAAGATAAAATAAAAATAAAGCACTACATTTTATCTTGACCACTGTCCCTTTCAGAAAATATTATAATATAATAAAATAATATAAATCAATTATTTTATTTTATTAATAAAATAAAAAATAAATAAAATAAAAATTTCGTAAAAATAAAGCACTATATTTTAGATTGACCACTGTCCCAGAATTTAACATATTATAATAAAATAATATAAATCAATTATTTTATTTCATTAATAAAATAAAAAATAAAAAACTACATAAAATAAAATAAAATAAAATAAAATAAAATAAAATAAAACACTGCATTTTATATTCGACCACTATCCCTTTTTGAATACATAATAAAACAATAAAACAATATAAATAATTATATTCTCTTAATATAATAAAGTAAAATAAAATAAAATAAAATAAAGCACTACATTTTATATTTGACCACTGTCCCTTTCCAAATAAATAATAAAATAATAATACAAGTAATTCTATTAATAAAATAAAATAAAATAATTGTATAAAATAAAATAAAAAAATAATAAAATAATCATTTTATTTTATTAATAAAAGAAAAAAAGGAGAACAAAATAAAATAAAATAAAGCACTACATTTTATATTTGACCACTGTCCCTTTCTGAATACATAAGACAATAAAACAATACAAATAAAATAAAACAAAATAATAAAATAAAATAAAATAAAGAACTACATTTTATATTGACCACTGTCCCCTTCAGGATATATTATAACATATTATAATAAAATAATATATATCAATTATTTAATTTCATAAAATAAAATAAAATGAAATATAATAAAATATTACACAGCCATTTTAAAACAAGGACTAAGTTTGTGTACCAGCTAATAAAACAGCAGTGGCCATCTTGATAGTCAAACTGAACTCAATAACACTCTACAACTTCTCCAAAAGCTCTATTAAAGAGCACGGCATCCAGAAAACATAATATTCTAATTATTGTATACAAATACCTGACAAACATCTTAAAAGAAGATTTACATACATTCAATTACATCTAAACACTGCAAAAAACAATGTCATTTAACATTCAGCAAGAAACATCCCAGAGATATTCCTTTCAAAATTTGCCTACATTTTCCTGATGAAATCACACACACACTTGTGCTTTCCAAAATCGAATTCACCATATTCCCTCCTGATTTCAAATTGCAGCGGCACAAAGCAGATTTTACACGTTCCTATCCATCAAGAAATGCTCTGTCAGAACTAACTCTAGCATGTAAGCACCCTAATTCTGAAAACATTACTGCATTTTTCACCTCAGCGACAATCCCAAGAAGCAATTTCTCCGCAAACACTTACAAATGACAATAAATAACAGGAATACAGTGACTGTGAGAGTGTGGAGATCCTAAATAATACTATTATCTAAGCAGCAGAACTACATTAATGCAGGATCACACTGCTACCTTCTAGATAATTGAATAAAATAGCAATGATCCAGAGAAAAATAAGTTAAAACAGCATGTGCTGAGCAGACAAACACACACCATCATCTAGGAAGGTCACAGCATAGGCGCTATTAAAATAAACACCTTTATATCCAGGAGGTTTACTTACAATCTGAAAGAGTCAACTATATCTGGCCTCTACCTGACAAAACGACAAAAGCGATTGTCCACAACAGAGCAGCATATTAGAGCCCCATTTGGCCTTATTTGTAAGCAGTCAAGCTTGAGCAGGCAGCAATGTCATTTCCATGTGCACGTCCAAAACGCGCGTCTGTGACTCCGACGCCTCTGGCAGCAACAGACACTTGGGCACATGCAAAATGAATCCGAGTCTTGATTTCCATTAAACAAAGTGGTATTACTAAACCACGAGTGACCTGCATTCAAATGCACGTTCGTCATGTAGACGGTCTCATAAATCAGAAGCGGTGCAGTGCATTGTGCAGCAGCCCTGACATGCCTTCACATCGATTTCATGGACACAGATGCATGAACCAGATAAACTGACACACTTATCCTTCTAAACATGTTATTTACATTGATATGAATGTGAAATTATCTTCTACACTACCAGTCAAAAGTTTTTGAACAGTAAGATTTTTAATGTTTTTTAAAGAAGTCCCTTCTGCTCACCAAGCCTGCATTTATTTGATCAAAAATACTGCAAAAGCAGTAATATTGTGAAATATTGTTACTGTTTAAAATAACTGCTTTCTATTTAAATATATATTATAAAACACAATTTATTCCTGTGATCAAAGCTAAATTTTCAGCAGCCATTATTGTAGTCTTAAGTGTCATATGATCCTTCAGAAATCATTCTAATATGCTGATTTGCTGTTCAAGAAACATTTTTATTGTTATTATCATCAATATTTAAAACAGTTGAGTACATTTTTGTAAGATTCTTTGATGAATAGAAAGATCAGCATTTATCTAAAATAAAAAAGCTTTTGTAGCATTATACACTTGAAGTCAGTATTTTTTATTTTTTATTTTTGGAAAGAAATTCTAGAAATTAATACTTTTATTTAGCAAGGGTGCTTAAACTGATCAGAAGTGATGATAAAGACATTTATAATGTCACAAAAGATTTCTATTTATCAAAGAAACCTGAAAATATTCTAATAAATTACAATTTAAACTCATTCAAATAGAAAACAGTTATTTTAAATGGTGAAAATATTTCAAAATTTTACTGCTTTTGTTTAGCTTCTGTGAGCAGAAGAGACTGTAAAAAAAACATTACAGATCTTACTGTTCAAAAACTTTTGACTGGTCGTGTAATTATCCAAAAGGTTAAAAAAATAACTTTTGACATTTTAATTGTTATCTTGACCCTGCATTCTGAAAACAGCAATTTGGTGTAAGAAATCTTTATAACTAAAAAAAAAAAAGAAAAACAAAAAAGATAGATCCCTAACTTTTCACCTGTTTATACTAACATACTAAATATATAAAAGCCTCTTTCTACCAATGAAAAAAGTAATTGCGACTTTATTTACCACAACTGCAACATTATATGTCACAACTGCGACTTTATTTCTCATACCTGTACAGAAATACCATTTCCATTTTCTACTGAATTTATTATAATAGTCTTGAACTGTTGTCACAATCGTGACTTTAAATCTCACAAAAAAAGTATTTCTTACTTGCTGAAACAGGCTTTGAGAATTGGATGTTATAAAAATCTAAAAGTGAATGCACTTACCCTGTTTAGGGACAGAAATTACATCAAATTACTGCTTCCCCATACGTCAATCAAAGTCAGTCTTTGTTAGAAAAAAAGGAAGGAAAGCAAGAAAGCTAAATAAACAAACATTCGAGTGTTGACTTTTGCTCTGATGGTCTAGAGCCCTTGAAGGTCGTATACATAACAGATTACAGGCTTGACATGTGAAGTAGGAAGTGAAGTGCTATTCAAACTGAGACCAAAAACCAAGCCAGAGACTCAATTCGGGAACTTCAGGGCTTTAGGATGTAAACTAGCTGCTTGTTCTAGGACATACAGTACTTTACCTGACTAATGAATTAAAAACAATATGTAGCTGCCAGACTAAATTAGTAGTCTAAACTGTAATAAATTATTCAGTGTTTATGCCATTGGCGTTATAAACTGCTACATTATCATGCAGAGTCACCTACATGCCCAGAGGTCTCATTCTACCTCTTTTTTTTTTTCAGTTTATATTCTGAGCTTTTTTTAAAGGGATAGTTCTCTTAAAAATGAAAATCCTGTCATTAATTACTCACCCTTTTCAAACCCGTAAGACCTTTGTTCATCTTCGGAACAGAAATTAAGATATTTTTAATGAAATCTGAGAGCTTTCTGATCCTGCATAGCACACAACGAAACTGACACCTTCAAGGCCCACAAGCACAAAAAGTATTCTCGTTGCCTCATGAAATGAAGCCACAGCTTCAAAAGATGCTCACCAACATATTTTAACCCAATTACCCATATTGTCATGACAGAAACAAGGCAAAGAGTTTTGTTACAGTCTGGAGTCGAGTGAAAAAGTTGGTCATACTGTACGTAGGAGGGCCCACATGCCTGAATGTTTTCAATATTTGTACCTCATAAATCATATGTCAGGAGTGACACTGTTATTCAGTATAACTGTACTGCATTGATCGCTTGCACAGCGGTGAGTTTGGTCAATTCAAGTCTCTCTTTCTCTCAGCAAGTCTCCAGTCTTTCACAGCTCTATTCAGTCTGAACTCCCTCCAGATCCTGTCAATCTGGGTTCAGTGGAAATAACAGGGAGGTCATAAAACACAATCTACACAAGGAACTGGCATTATTTATAGACTATAAAGTGCATTTAACTTGGGGATATAAAATAAAAAGCTGTTCGCTTTAGTTCATGGAAAGTTTTTAAAGCAGTCTCAACGTTTTTGAATTCACACTTCTATCAATCAAGGCTTAATTAGTTCTTAATCGTGACATGAAAATTATTTAAATATTTAAATAATTATTTGACTGATTTAAATAATTATTATTTTATTTATTTTTATCTTTTGGAACAATAAATTGCTCTGCCTAAATATTTAAATGTCATTAATTATCTAACTGATTTAAATAATAATTATTTTATTTTATTTTTAAACAATAAATTGCTCTGCCTAAATATTTAAATGTAATTAATTATTTAAATGATCTAAATAACATTTATTTATTTATTTATTTATTTCAGGAACCATTAAGTTGCTCTGCCTAACTATTTAAATGTCATGAATTATTTAAATATTTTTTTATTATTATTTTATTTATTTATTTAGGACCGAATAAATTGCTCTGCCTAAATATTTAAATGTCATTAATTATCTAACTGATTTAAATAATAATTATTTTATTTTATTTTTAAACAATAAATTGCTCTGCCTAAATATTTAAATGTAATTAATTATTTAAATGATCTAAATAATATTTATTTATTTAAGGAACCAATAAGTTGCTCTGCCTAACTATTTAAATGTCATTAATTATTTAACTTATTTAAATATATTTTTTATTTTATTTATTTTTTTGAAACCAATAAATTGCTCTGCCTAAATATTTAAAAGTCATTAATTATTTATTTTATTTTATTTTATTTTATTTTATTTTATTTTATTTTATTTTATTTATTTTATTTTTGGAACCAATAAATTGCTCTGCCTAAATATTTAAATGTCTTGAATTATTTAAATTATTTAAATAATTATAAATGTACTTTTTATTTATTTATTGGAACCAATAAATTGCTAAATATTTAAATTTAGCCTAAATATTTAAATGTCATTAAATTATTTAAATTATTTTAAATATTTTTTATTATTTTATTTTATTTTATTCTTTTTTATTTTTTATTTTATTTTATTTTATTTTATTTTATTCTTTTCTTTAAGGTCTAAGCAAGCATAACATACCCCTGGAGGAAATCTTAATTAAACAATGTAAAAGTTAAGAGGCACATGACTCTAATAGCATATTTTTAGAAATCAGTGCTAAAATAACATTGTATTTTCTCCAAACTGATACCATTTTAAGAGTTAAAGTGGAAGAGAGAGACAGAGAGAGGAAAAAAGATCAGTTTAATGTATCTGTATCAGTTTCAGAGATTGTGAATATGAATGACAACAGATGATTTAAAAAATGTTATGCCATAAAGATCTGCATTATTACAGACAAATCTACATGAGCCGAAATGATCAGAACCTATTAATATAAATCCTCAAAAAACAAGACTGTATCTGACAATATCTGACATGCCAGTAATTTAACTATTTATATTTTGTTAGTCATTATTGGTGGATTGGTTTTCCGCAATGAAAGTGGAGCAAAACTGGTAGATACAAAAGAAAATGTTTTAAAGCCTTGTTTTTATAAGATATAAATCATTCTTTTACTCGCACAGACTTCAAACCTGGTATTGCACCACTGAAGAAGCCAAATTTAATCTAAGCATTTCCAGAACCCCTAATATCAGTGTACTTACATAACTGACAGGAAATTATACTCTTTCATGTGATATAACGCATGTGAATGACTTTTCACAGTAGACAGGGGACTCTGATATGAAGCTCAAAACATCATTAAAGTCTACAGAAGTCTGTCTGGGAGTTTGAGGTCTTTAAAGCAGGAAGCTGGATTATTTTAGGCCTCCATTGTCATTCACAGACATGCTACAGACACAAACCAGCTGCCAATGCTTTTTGGAAAACTTTTAAAGGCAAAAAAGAAACATGTTTGTGACTCACATTAGATCAACATTAAACCCTCATCAAAGCACACAGGAGTATTTGGAGTGTGTTTGAAACGAAGGAGGATACAGGGTTCACGAAAGAGGCCAGGAGGACAAGAACAGAAACCTGTCTCGCAGGAGCGAAATTTCACAGGGCTTGCGGGCGCCATGACCTCCGAGTTATTTACACCGAGTCATAAAGTCAACACACATCTCTCTAAAGCAGCGAGCAGGCCACAGACCACAGCTCTCAAATACCCATAAATCAGCAGGGTTAAAGCACAATGAGTCGACGCCAATTTAAATATTTCACATTTCTCCGTGGTTAGGTTGGTCGGACGTTAGACGTCTTGCAACTAAACGCACGTTCTTGGGATGACACTGATATGTTGATGCAAAACACAAAGAAGCAGTGTCTGAAAAGGCTTGTTACGTAGTTGCTAATATGACAACTAAAACTTGAAAATATTTACAGGTATAGATACATTTATATTAAAAGTTGCATTACATATACACACTACCAGTCAATTTTTAGATAATTAGGATATTATATATATATATATATAGACATAGATAGATATATAGATAGATGGAGATTTTTTTCCCCACATATGTCGCTAATGCCCACCAAGGGCGCATTCATTTTGATAAAAAAAAAAAAAAAAAAAGTGAAAACTGTAATATTGTGAAATATTAATAGAATTTAAAATCGCTGTTTTCTATTTAAATTTCTAAATTAAAATATAATAAAATCCCATTACTGGCAAAATCGAATTTTCAGTAGCCATTAGTTCAGTCTTCAGTGTCACATGATCTTATATAAATTAATATAATATGCTAACATTATATATTATAAATTGTTTAATGTTTTATATAATGATTTAATTTATACACACACATAATTTTTAAACAATTTTGATTTTGTGTGTGTGTGTGTGTGTGTATATAGTGTATTATTATAAAATATAATTCATTTTTATTTGTTAAATATTTATATAATTTTTAAACCATTTTTATTTTGTGTGTATACGTATATATATATATATATATATATATATATATATATATATATATATATATATATTTATATACAAAAAAAATAAAATGAAAAAATAGATAAATATTTTTTAAATAAAACAGTATATTTACAAAAAAAATTTATATATGTGTGTGTGTGTGTGTGTGTGTATGTATGTATGTATATATAAAATTTTCCATTTTTTATTTTTTGTATATATAATTTTGTTATTTTTTAAATATGTATATATTTTTTCACATTTTTTGTATTTTGTTTTAATAATTGTTATTTTTAAAATATTTATATATTTTTTCACATTTTTTATATTTTGTATATATAATTTTGTTATTTTTTAAATATATATCATTTTATATATATATATATATATATATATATATATATATATATATATATATATATATATATAGATATATAGATATATAGATATATATATATATATCTCATGTTGTGACCCAGATATCATAATATTATATCATAACATAATATTGTATTACTAGGTCTGTGCAGATTCCCCTAATGATTACTACCATAAAATCAAATAATTACATCTGCTTTGAACTGTTATGAAGAATTATTTTAATGAGACGTGAAGAATTTAATTGCCAACCGGTAGAGACACTGAGACCCATGGGAAAATAAAAGTAGGTGCTCATAGATGATCATTTTCGTCTTCAGCATAAGTGAGAGTTAGTGCACATTGACTGAAACCTGAGTATATAAAATACACTTCATCATAAATGGACCTGAAAACCATCACAGGACTAGAATGACCCACAATTCAATAGTTTTTTCCAGTAACCATGTTATGTAAGGAGACACTCTCGTGGTGCAGAAGAGGACAGGGCACTAACCTTATCCAGAGAAAAACGACCAGCTTCTGCTTTCAATCACTGAATTAGCAGATGACAGTATCAGGGCTTCCGTCCATAGCCAGGCACAGAGAAAAGAGCCTCATCCAATCAAAGAACTAAAAGAGCAGTGCATTATGGGGCAGAGAGCATATTAGTTCTCATGCAATATAAGTGGGGCAATTGCTACTCAATTTGTTGTTCAATTCATCTGGTCCCAATTTTCTAGCAATTCATAAATTTAAAGCATAATTTCTAAGCAGATATGCCTTTTTACCCCATAATGCACTTGGGCTGAACTCACTGTGTCCTCCATATCGGTTTCCATAACGGTTAAACATAAAAGATAACATTCCTTTCCCATAAAATGTCCTAGGCTTGAACTCTATACCTCAAAAGCAGCACATTTCCTCCTCTGCAAGGGCTTTTATTTGCGGTTAGTGCTGAAGACAGAGGATTGAAAGAGGACAAACAAACTAAAATAAAGCTGAACAAGAGATGTATCATCTTAACCTTATTAGAGAAATAAAACATAGTATTGCCTACATATACAAAAATACAGGCCAAATGTAAACATTCATCCAATGCATTTCGCAGTCCTGCATTTTTCTCAGCTCGCACGTCATAAATCAAGTCAGATGGAGCTGAAAAGCTGATATTTTAATCAGCATAACATACAGTTAGGCATACAACATATAGGAGGCAAACGCATGCAACTTATTTCTTGAAGTTTTTATCACCCAAATTACTGTGCTTTGTAATGCAATTCAATTAGAAGCATGCAGATTGTGCATAGACTAAAATGGCACACATTTATCATACAGCACATTAAATAAATCACTTCTATTAAAACGAGCAGTCCTTCATGTAATATTGCTGATCACAGCTTTTTTAGCCAAACCAACAACTCTGGAGGAGAAAAATCAGTTACGGATGATCAGAATGCAATGAGCATGCCTTCTAGAGAATGTGTTTAATAAATACTATTCATGCTTTGATATGGTCCCTCAAATAGTTGGCAAATTTACACTGCCAAATCCATTTCAATAGACTGTAAAAATGATTATTTTAAAAAGTTGTAAATAAAACAGATTATTGGAGTACATTCTACAAGAAAATACTACTTCAGTCTTTCTAAATAAAAAAATAAATAAAATAAAATAAAATAAAATAAATTGTAAAGTTGTAAATAAAAAAATATTGGAGTACATTCTACAAGAAAGTAGAATACAGTGAAAAAATTAAATCAAATTAAATTAAATTAAGTTAAATTAAATATTTTAAAAAATGTCAAAGTTGTAAATAAAACAAAGATTATTGGAGTACATTCTACATGAAAATTCTATTTCAGTCTTTCTACAATGCAAAAATAATTTAAATTAAATTAAATTAAATAATAGAAATTTCAAAGTTGTAAATCAAATCAAATAAAACAAAATAAAATTATAGAAATTTCAAAGTTTGAAAATAAGTGTAAAGTGTAAATAAAACTAATTATTGGAGTATATTCTACAAGAAAGGAGAATAGAGATCAAAAACTAAATCAAATTAGATTAAAATTTGTATTATTAATTATTATTGTTATTTTTTAATTCAAAGTTGTAAATAAAACAAAGATTATTAAAGTACATTCTACAAGAAAATAGTATTTCAGTCTTTCCACAATGCAATAAATAAACAAATAAATAAATAAAATAATAGAAATTTTAAATAACTACAACAAAGTTGTAAACAAAATGAAATTAAAAATAAAATAAAATAAATTTGCAATTTGTAAACAAAAAATACAAAAAAAATACATAAAGTATATTTAAATTAAATTTAATTAAAATAGTAACATAATATATATATATATATATATATTTTTTTTTTTTTTTTAATGTCAATGTAAAGTTGTAAATAAAACAGATTACTTGAGTAGATTATACAAGAAAATATTATTTCAGTGTTTTTACAATGCAAAAAATAAAATAAAATACATTTTCAAAGTTGTAAATAAAACAAAGATTATTGGAGTATGTTTTGCAAGAAAAAATCTCTACTTCAAAATCGTAATGTTTAATACTGTGTTACTTGTCTTTTTTTTAACTGTTTGTGAAATCTACTAGCAATTTCTGAAAAAAATATTTCTACACCAATTTTTTTTCCAGTGTTATTAAAAAAATTAAGCACTTTTAAATTAGTGTTTGTAATTTCTTTGTAATTATATGTGAAATCAACAAGCAAATTTTGTTTGAAAATTGTTTCAAAGTGAATCCTACCAATATTTGCCCCCAAAATTTGATAAAAATTTCACTAACACCTTAACAACACAATCCACCAAATGACTGGTTGAAAGAGAGAGGCACACTCACATGATGCTGTGAACATCTAGTCCATCTTCAATCATGTTTGACCTTAATCTCCACTAATCATTTATCAACCACGACAAGCGAAAATAGCTCAGAGTCAGCTTATTCTTTTTGAAGAATAACAAGCATGTTTACACAGAGCAACAGAGATGTTATATACAATCTGTAATCCCAATGACATGCTATATCGCGTAGGACTGATATGAAAGGAAACAAAGGCAATAAAATATAATACCTACACCAAAACACCTGTTACGTTTCCCCTGGCAATCCCTGTCACAAAAACTATGTTTGAGTTCATGCCCCTTAAATCAAGCTCAGAATCTACAATGCATTAAAATCAGGACACGAGGCACATGTGGCATATTTGCAGAGCAATTACGAGCATGCAAATGTCTAGCCTGCCATGCCAGTGGCAGCTGGTGCAATGTGTCTACATAAATATCCAGCTTCTGAACTTACTGAGTCATAAACAAACACTCTAAAACCACAGCTAAAGCTATTTATTTCTTTCTCTGTGATCCTCTCTATGCATTATTGTTCGGTCACTCCATACCAGATGGTGAAAAGTGCATGGCGAGAAGGCAAAGGTTCATGATGAAGCACAGCTGGCTTGGTGGCACATACCTGGTGCCTGTTGTGCTTCATCAGCGTTGCTATAAATTCCCATCCAAAAACCCCCAAAAAAGCATTCGATGTGGCTCCACCTGTACAGAATACAATTTCATGGAGCATAGTTTTCATATAAACAGGTTTAAAATGCAACCAAACAAATAAAAAGGCTAAATTATGGATAGTAACATTTAATTAGAATAATTATTCTCATTCAAAATACAAAATTTGTAATTCTGTAAATACATTAAATTAAAAATGTAAAAAATAAAATAAAATAAAGTATTTACACCCCTGTTCACTGCTTCACAAATGGTTTTCTGTTCCTGTCTCTCAACTACATTACACTAGCATTGACTCTCACACAGACTAATTTCTGTCGTTACATCCCTGTGCAAATGCTAATTAAAAATTGCTATGAAAAGCTAAGTGAGAAACTATTCTCATCTCACTAAGGGACTTGTGGCTCTGCAGCACACAAAGTAACAGCTGTTATGCACACGTGCATAATAATACCCCATTGCCTGGGACATGAAAGCAAATGTCCCATATTTTCTCATTCATTAATCATCATTCAGTTGTGTCGATATTAGACCGCCTGCAGGTCACCTATGAAGCCATCAGAGTATATAAAAATCTATGAAAAATTACAATGAATTAGTGGAAAGCACAAACCATCCATACAATAAATTGTCCTGATCTGCAGCGTGAAAACGTACAAATGAAATAGCACTAGTGCTGACCTGCAGTAAATTGTCACAAAAAATAATGAAGTGCAATTTTTTCCCGCCAGTTAGACAATGTCCCAAAGTGTTATTTAAAAATAACTCTAAATAGCATCACCAATTCTAATTAAATAACATGTTTGACATACAACAGCCTGTAACCTCATAAACAGACCACATCCTGACATCTTTGACTTAATGTAGCATGTAGTACAGTAAATTACACCTGAGGCCCATTAAAAACACTCACCAATGCAATTGTACCCTTTTACTTTCTCTGTTTGATTCACCATTCGATTCAACCGTTACCTATGTTACTGTAAGAAAACGATCTAACACACTACCAGTCAAAAGTTTTTGAACCGTAAGATTTGTAATGTTTTTTAAAGAAGTCTCTTCTGCTCACCAAGCCTGCATTTATTCAAAGTACAGCAAAAACTGTACAATTATGATTTTTTTTTTACTATTTAAAATAATGTTTTTTTTATTTGAATATATTTTAAAATGTAATTAAGTCCTGTGATTTCAAAGCTGAATTTTTAGCTTCATTACTCCAGTCATATGATCCTTCAGAAATCATTCTAATATTCTGACTTTCTGCTCAAAAAGCATTTATTATTATTATGTTGAAAACAGCTTTTCGGATTTTTTTCAGGGTTCTTTGATGAACAGAAAGTTCAGAAGAACAGCATTTATCTGAAATAGAAATCCTTTGTAACATTATAAATATCTTTACCATCACTTTTGATCAATTTAAAGCATCCTTGCTAAATAAAACTATTAAATTATATAATTTCTTTCCAAAAAAAAATAAAAAATTATACTGACTCCAAGCTTTCGAATGGTATAGTGTATAATGTTACTACAGCTTTTTATTTAAGATAAATGCTGATCTTTGGATCTTTCTATTCATCAAAGAAAATATTTACTCAATTGTTTTAAATATTGATAATTATAATAATCAGCATAGTAGAATGATTTCTGAAGGATCATGTTACGCTGAAAACTGGGGTAATGCTGAAAATTTTGATCACAGAAATAAATTACATTTTAAAATATATTCAATAGCCGTTAATTTACTTAGTAAAAATAATTCACAATATTACTGCTTTTGCTGTATTTTGGATCAAATAATTGCAGGCTTGCAAAGCAGAAGAGACGTCTTCAAAAAAAAAAAACATTAAAAGCCTTAGTGTTCAAAAACTTTTGACTGGTAGTTTATCTATTTTTACGAATTTCCTATAAATATCCTAACAAGTTAATCATCCAACATATGGCTGCCACTCTGTACAACAATTTATTTTATAGGCTAAATTTGACACTCTGTTACTGACAAAGTTTATTCATTTATTATTAAAACATTTTAGTTGTTTTTTTAACTATTTTAGATAAACGACTGCAAAAATACACAAAAAAGGGTTTAAACTGTGTTTAGACATGTCCCTAATTTTGGTAACAAAGTTGCAAAAGTTACAAACACCAAAGAAAAAACAAATAGAAAATAAAACTAGTCATTTGAAAACAATGAGGCCGACAATTGTCTTTTCACAATGTTTTAAATAAAAATAAAAGCGTAAATAACAAACATGTACATTTTAAAGAGTTCAAGCTCTATTTGCACCCTATTAATGTAAAGTGCCATTAAAAGGCTTCACATTATTTGCAAAAAGAAACAAAGACAGGAAAGAAAGATGCAGTAATGAAAGAGCCAGTTCCCTTTATCTTTTGTAGGCTATCCTATGTCTGCAAACGGCTGTTTTTTTGTCTTCATGCCATGACAGCAGGTCCATCTAGTCTCAAATGAAAATGAATAAACACCCAATTCAAATATTTACATTTCAGAAATGCGCCATAATCAACAAATACCGAGTATGATGCCTGAGAATGACGGGAACACCTGCTGGTGACCGAGCAATATTTTAATTAAGCATAGTCTTAATGATAGCCCGTTTATCGACACGAGACAAAATGAAAGGTCAATTTTAAACAGCGTTTATATTAACACGAAAAACTTACGTTATATTTCAATGAAACGAATCCTTTGTGATCCCTGCCATATCGCCGTGAAAATCCGCATCATCATTGGTTGCCATGGGAGAAGCACGACTGGATGCTCCTCATCGACTCAAATACTGCACCTACTGCGCATTCTCCTTCACAAAACCGCCTCGCCACAAACACCGAGAGAATAACGCTGCGTTCAAGATAATGAAACGTAAAACTCACCGATTCCAGTGATGAATCCTCTACCCGTCCGGTTTCATGAGACTGATGTACGTTTGGTGTGTTGTGTTGTGTAGTCGGCGCGCACCGCAGCTTCTCTTTCTCCTCGAGCGCTCCTGCTGCTGCTGTCAAACGCGCAGCGCCGTCACGCGCACACTCAGTGCACGCGCAGCTGCAGCGACACGAGACTAATCAGCGACTGAGGAGCTTCAGGCAGACAGAAGGAAGACACACACACATACATGCACACAAACAGCACTATTGGACTCATAGAGGGAACACTTTTTTTATGCTCTTAAGGTAAAAAGAATTATCGTTCAAAAGCTGTGTTTGTTCAATCGTTCTTGAACGAAATGAATACGTCAAAACTGATCATAAAGGCTTCTCAAACTTAAAGGGATAGTTTAGTTTACCCTAAAATTTTAGCTTTTGCACTTACGTCATGGTTTGGTCAGTTACCCGGATGCGCAGCTATATTGGATATACTCGGATGTAAACAACAGTATGGGTTGCATGGTTACTAATGAATATGTTGTTCTGCTAATTTATGCTAAACTAGCAGACTATCTAAACTATGGAAAAAATGTGTGGAAGTTGGTAAATCATATAGAGAAGGACTTAGTAAGCAGGAAAGGGTGCAATATTTTGACAAACTAAAGTTATTATGGTAAAGATATATACAAGTGGTATTAAGATGTTAGCCTAATATTTCACCTACCTGACCAGAAATGAATGTTGTCAAAATTCTTGCACCTTCTGGAAATTCTGGTTCAGTTTGGCCAACGTCTTTTGTTCCTCAGAGAGTTTTTTGCACTCTTTTCATTCATTTGTTATAACTTTTGGCGGTCTACAGTAGTCAACATTTGAAGTGGATCAAAAGCTTTCATCAAAGTTGTCCTAAAACGAAAACAATACCTGGTCTTGTCTTAGGAGAACTTTGATGAACCTTTTTGATCCACTTCAAATGTTGACTACTGTATAGGACTAGATAAAAATGTTTTTCCCAGTCCGACCGATTAGTACAATCCAAGACATGACAATAATTGACCATTTTCAGCAGAAATAATCAGAAAAATATGTAAGTTTCGTTCGGTTCAGTGGCATTGTTTACGTTCAGCGCCACTAATATGGCCAACTGACGACGTGTCGTGAAAACACTCTATAAGAAAATAACGAGAAGAATAACAATGTGCACTAAACAGTAAAACTGTTTGCACTAAACCACTGTGTTTGTTAATAAGATAATAAATTAAAATAATATGGGAAGACACACCAATTTGCAATATCAAGGAGAAAAACAAGATTTTTTTACAGCTAAAAATAGTGTGGTACGGACGAGACTGGACGCCAGACCCATAAAATTTACGAATGGCCCACTCTTACGCAAAAAATAAGGTGGGTAGAATTTATATTCTTGGGAGATACAACCCTTTAAATTTATCCTCTCATAATTTATTTTTACTAATCATTTATCAACGTTTTTTAACTGTGCTTATATGAAATATAATATGAAAATCATAAGATATAATACTTTAAATTCTAAAAAGTGATATAATTTCTATTATATTTATTAAGATAATATAATTTAAAATAAATAAAATATATTTAATTTGATATATTATAATATTTATTTATTTATTATATTTAATTCTGTGTGTACACATATTACACTCACACACATACACACACATATTAGAATGGCAAATGAGTAAATTAGAATGATTTAACTATTTTTAAACAGCGTTTTCTTTGTAGACTGGACTAATACTGCTGAAAATGGGATTTTGACATTACAGGTAGAAAAATTACTTTAAAATACTTAAGTATAAATATGTGACCCTGGACCACAAAACCAGTCAATTTGAGTCAAACTGAGATTTGTACAGCATCTGTAAGCTGAACAAATAGGCTTTCCATTGATGTATGGTTTGTTAGGATAGGACAATATTCGAGACACGACTATTTGAAAATCTGAAATCTGAGGGTGCCAAAAAATCAAAATGAAGGTCTTAGCAATGCATATCACTAATCCAAAATTAAGTTTTGATATATTTACGGTAGGAAATTTACAAAATATCTTCATGAAACATGATCTTTACTTACATCCTTATGATTTTTGGCATAAAAGAAAAATAATTTTTCTTTTTTTTTTTTAAAGATAATTTTGACCCATTCAGTGTATTGTTGGCTATTGCTACAAATATCTTAAAAAAACAATGTCTTAGTAAACCTTTGAACGGCATACAAGAAAATGATTTATCTTTGTTACAAATTTAATTTTAAGCATATCATTAAAAATACAGTCATGGAGGAAAACCAGTCCAACTCAAATCTACAATTTCCAGTCTACACAATTATCTAAATGACTTTGTCAAAGCCATATTTAGGCATGTGTTTGTGCAGATGGGTAGAGCTGCTTTGATTTTTTTTTTTCCCCCCTTCTCTGGAGGACATCTGATTTATGGTGTTGGTTTGGCAGTGCAAGTGAAAATGAGCATGTTAGTCCTCCCTCTGTAACAGCGTCATGTCTGATATCCAGCCACGTCTTCTCAAAACGTGAATAGATGCACCACGTACTCTGCATAAAACCATGATTATTCTCAAGAGTCCTGAATGTCATGGGACATCTGTACTGTCAGGGAAATATAAGGACTACAAGGCGCAACAGATGGAAAGGGAAACAAACATAGAGTTGCATGTAGTGAGAGTGAAAATAAAAGACATGGAAACTGAAGTCTAACCAGTTTCAAAACATTCAAAAGTATTTTTAAAATAAAGTCTGCGCTGATAGGCTACTTGAAGTACACTTTCAATACAATTGTAGCTCACGTCTCTCTGAGCTAATGCAGACTGGCTTTGTTTATACGTCCCACTTCCTAAATTGGTTTGCAGACAGATTTGAAGACATATATCATCCAGAAATAATCCATACAGTATGTACTAGAACCAACCAGTAGTCTAGTTGTTTGCTTACATGTTCTTTTTCTAGCATGCTCTTTTTTCAAGCAAATTTTTTTCGCAGGTACAGGTTTGCAGATAAACATTATTTGGAGAAGTAAAAATGCAGCAGGTTTCATTTTTAAAATAATTACTGATCCTTATCATCACAAGCACAAATACACTCTACCCCTTTCTATAAAAACACCATTTTATAATTAAAAATGATAGTTAATGATGAGCTAATGATATTTGATTTCTATAACATAGGTGTAAAAGTGCATGAGTTTGAGAAAAAAAAAAAAAAACAAAAACAAAAAGAACTTGAAGCCCAACATTTTCAAATCTGGATCTTCTGAGGTGAAGAAATGGTTGCTAGGGAACAGGTCAAGATTACATAGGGGACTGACGTATCACACGTATATGAATTCACGAAGTAGAATATTGACAACGATTCAAATGCACAAATTTGATGTAAAACACTAATTTCTGCTACAGAAAAGAATAATACTGAAATCATCTTAAGTTACATTTGATGCTGAATGTGTCTGAAGGCTCTAGTCTGGTCTTCCTTTGCCTGCCTGAGGGGATTCTGGGAGGTGGATGATGCAAGAGTCGAGTCAGACACGGTCCTATCTGCTCTCGCTCGATCGATGGAAGGATCTATCAGCCAGTGACCTTCTCAGCTGAGAACACACATGCTTTACACATCCAGCATCTGTGTGATCAACTCCAGTGACTGCATGATAGTAACAAAACTCAAGCAGATGCAATCCAGATTAGAAATTGTTGAATAGAGGGCATTTCCATTGCAGTTTTGTTAGAGGAATATCCCGCCGTCTGGCACGTACACGGCATCCTCAAGTAACACTGAAATGCACTGAAATATAGCCTCTTCTCACACTCACCTGAGGGATTTGACACATCACTGAACGTTTCCATGGTTGAGACACATTCCTCACTTCAGGTTAGGCTACATAGCTGAGAAAACTCGCTGACCTTTTTTATAACGGTAGTCTACTATGTGACTGATTTTGTGTTTACACTGTAAAAACAAATTATATTTGAATGATTGTTTTACTTTAAAATTTCATGTTTGATTCAATGTGTTACTTGCTGTTTCCAACAATGTCTAAATGAAAATTGTTTCTACACCATTTGTTTTTTCAGCGTATAAATGCTGTGTGCCTTTTATATTTCTCATTGGGCTACAAATTTAATTAAAACTGCAGGCAGCGTTGAAAGGGCCATTGCACCCGGGCTCACCGCCACCCGGTGGCTTTATGAAAACAGTGAACGGTAAGCAATATGCATTTAAAGTGGTGAATATAGGAGTAATATGTCAAAGTCATTTATATGTGTCAAACTTCCTGCTGCCAGCTGGTGGCGCTATGACTATAACTGAATATTGGCATGTAGATGTCTTCAAACCAGCACTTTTATAAAACATATGAAGCTTGGCGCAGATTGAACAAGGTATGTTTGAGTTAGTGTAAAACATGACATATCCTGTTGCCAACAGGTGGCGCTATGATTATAACTGAATATTGGCCTTTAGATGTCTTTAGGTCAGAACGCTTACAAAACATGAAGTCATGTGAAGTCTTCAAACCAGCACTTTTATAAAACATAAAGTTTGGCTCAGATTGGACATTGCATGTTTAAGTTAGTGTAAAACAAGTCATTTTCTGTTTTCAGCAGGTGGTGCTTTGATTCTAGAGGAATATTGTCCTTTAGATGTGTTCAGGGTAGGTTTGTTATCAAATGTGTGAAGTTTTGGAGTAGACTGACTAAACATAATGTTGATGTCATTAAATCTCTAGGAGGAGTTTGTTAGAGCATAAAACATGCCACTTCCTGTTGCCAGCAGGTGGCGCTATGACCATAACTGAACATGGGCATGTGCATGTGTTCAGAACATGTGAATTTTGCTGCAGATTGGGCATTGTATGCCTGAATTATAACAACTTCCTTAATTCCTCATGGCGAAACATAGAAGTTTGTCCGGCCCGCACAGACATGCCCTTCAGCGAAAACTCAAGATCTTTGGAATTTAACATCACAAAGGGCTTTAGATTACACTGACCAAATTTGGTGTTGATCCATTTAAAACTCTAGGAGGAGTTTGTTTAACTGCAACACCTGAAAATGGCAAAAATGGCACAAAACAGAAAATTCAAAATAACAGACTTCCTGTTGGGTTTCATACTTCGTACTTCTAACTTTTTAGTAGGTATCGGTGTGTCACATGTGTCTACCGATTTTCATACATGTATGTGAAACATAGCTTGAGGGGCACTTCGTTGAAATTGCATAGGTGGCGCTATCGAGCCATCTTGCCACACCCACTTCTGAAACCCACATCAGATGTAAATTTGTACCACTTTTGGCATGTGTGCAAAGCTTCGTGAGTTTTCGAGCATGTTTTGGCCCTCAAAAATGTGATTCATTTTGGAGAAGGAGAAGAAGAAACCGAGCAATTCCAATAGGGTTCTCATACCATCGGTGCTCGGCACTAAATAGTGCTTTGTGGCTCTTGAATGTGTCTCGTGTCAGATCACTGCAGGGTTGCCAGGTTTTCAGAACAAAACCTGCCCAACTGCTACTCAAAATTAGCCCAGTCGCGTTTCAGAGAGGGTCCCCCAGTAAAAATCGCATCCCAGGGGTAAAATTCAAAAATTTTTTGCCAAGGTTCCCCTGGTTAAATTTGCATTCCAGGGGCTAAATATCACATTATTGGGGTCGTTTCTACCCACGGACATGAAAAACAACAGTGGCAACAGTGTTAATGTAATCCAGTTCTGCGGGAAAACAGCTGACTTGGCAACACTGGATCACTGTAGCGCCTCTCTTTCTCTTCACTTATAGCATGAAATAAACATGAATGAACATCAGAAGGTATCCTGTTTCAATGGGGTAAGATGTCAATACACACCGTTTTTCCAGTCCAATGTTAATCTACTACTCTTCTGCGCAGGGTTGCCAAGTCCACGTTTTTCCCACGGAATTGGGCTGGTTTAACGCTGTTGCCGTGGGTTGTTTTCCACATCCATAGGTTGAAGCAACCCCAATAATGTCATATTTAGCCCCTGGAATCCAAATTTTACCAAGAGAACTCTCCAAAAAAATGTGTATATATAGACATTTTTTAAATTTCCTACCACAAATATATAAAAACTTAATTTTTAATTAGTGATATGCATTGCTAATAACTTAATTGGGACATCTTTAATGGTAACATTCTCAATATTTAGATTTTTTTTGCACCCTCAGATTTTCACAAACGTTGTATCCTAACAAACCATGCATCAATGGAAAGCTCATTTGTTCATGTATAAAACTCAATTTCCAAAAGAATTCACCCTTATGACTGGTTTTGTGGTCACGGGTCACAAATGGGCGAGTTTTGAGTAGCAATTGAGTGGGTTTTGCTATCAAAACCTGGCAACCCTGCCTGTCTGGTTTGTTTGTCGACAAAAATAGCAGATTCAGCGATATGATTGGTCAGAATGCCTGTCAGTCAAACTCTCTGCTAAGAGTCACTTGGAAAAGGCTATTAAATACTCCCAGATTAATTACAAACTGAGTAAAGTGTCGATATACATACCTATATTAGGAGGAAAGAAAATAGCTTATTAAGTAACAGATTTATATACTTCAACATATATTGTGTGACATTTTTAGAGAGAAAAACTAAGAACCATGAAATAAATTGAAGTTTAAAATTATTTATTTCTCTTCATAATCTTCATCAGGGACAGTTTTAAGGTGTTAGGAAAATGCCATTTCTGAATCAAGCTGTTAAAATTAATTCTACAACACTGTTGTAATTGTACTTGTTTTTTTACACACTTATTTTATGCATTCAAGGATTAGTGATATTTTACAATATTATACACTCGATCTGAACGGAACCAATAAATTATGTAAAATATTTTCCAGCCAAGTGCACACAGAAGCAAATAAAAACATACACTGAAAAGCGGCTGAGGCATTCCAAAATAATACACGAAATTAATGATCATTTCATTAGTATTTCCATAATAATCAATGCAAGTCATCTTCAGCAATAACACAACTGCAATGAGTGCTTTCGAAACATTGTGTGCAAAATCTTTAAAACATCAGTGCTGTTGGATCCCTTAGCGGTCTGACATTAAATTATAAGGTTGGTAAATAGAGTTTGAATAAAAAATTAAAAAGTTTGGTTGAAAATTATTTACACACACTTTAGTCTTTGCATTTAGCAGCTCACCTCATGCTAACTACAGTACTGTCAGTTCAGTCAACTATTACTAAAGGTTTTCTTGAGGAGAGACACTACACAACAGCAATTTTATCCTATTGCAAATTAATGGATCAAAATGATATTAGCATATCCCAACAAATGAAAAGCAGCAAACACAAGTGGTAGCTAGTCAGTGTTGCCGCTAACATTTCAAGCTTCAACTCTTCGTTTTAAACAACACATGGTAAACAATAACTGTTAAATCCTTAAAATCAGACCGAAACTTTTTCCATCTTCTTAGGTGCTCGTCAATATGAGGCAACAGATTTGATTCCCTGTTTTAAAATGTCATATAGCAACATAGGTAACATGTAATTCCACTGCAGTGCACAGTTTACCATGTTTTATGTTAACCAGACAATGGAGAAGGTCAGTGGTTGTGCTAGTTTGGTTTAGAGTGTGAGTTTCAGAGTTTGGAGCGAAAAGGAAGGCCGTCGTACATGTCGGCTTTAAGTTGGGCCCATTCGGCTAGTTTCTGAACGATGCCCTTTTCTTGAGTGAGAACGCTTGCCACTTTCTTTAATTTATTCTCGTTACGCTCCAGGTAGCGCCGACCCTCAGCCTGCAGGAAGTCCAGCCTCTCCTGTCTGTTCTCGTCCAATGGGATGTCCTCACTCATGTAAGGGTTAAAACGGAAATAAGTGTTCGGAGGAAGGAGGGCATCCAGCATTGTGTGGACCTCTATAGAAGAAGAGATTAACTAGTAAGAGTTTATGTAGTGAGTGGCAAACAACAGATTTGCTACATTTTCTCATTATTCAGATGACCTTGGACTATGGCGAGGTGTCATAACACATGAAGATATCATTACGAATCTATGCAATGTTTCATTATTTATGTTTTTATATAATTTAATAATTTTAGATAAA
Organism: Cirrhinus mrigala; assembly: GCA_036247105.1. Lineage (NCBI taxonomy): Eukaryota > Metazoa > Chordata > Actinopteri > Cypriniformes > Cyprinidae > Cirrhinus > Cirrhinus mrigala. Next base: position 28,250,052 of record CM070010.1, read on the forward strand.
TGTTGTGTAATTTATTTCTTATTCTAAATGGTGACAATTTAATTAATTCAGGGATTTTGTTTTTTTTTCCGAGATATAAACTCACAATTCTGAGAAATAACGTTGCTATTCTAAGAAATAAAGTCAGAACTGCAAGAAATAAGTCAGCCACAATTATGGCTTTTCGGGGGAAAAAAAAATTAGTTAAAATTTTCACAAAAAAAATGTGCAATTCTGACTTCATTTTTCGCAATTTCACATTTATATCCCACTGTTCTGACTTTATAACTAACAATTGCGAGTTTATATCTCACAATTCTGAGAAAAAAGTCAGAATTACAAGAAAAAGTCAGAATTCTCTGAAAAACTTGCAGTTCTGTCTATTTCTCGCAAGTGTGAGTTTATATCACACGATTCTAGGAAAAAAGGTCCGAATTCTTGCAAAAAAACTGCAATTCTGACTTTTTTTTTCAATTGCGAGTTTATATCACAGGATTCTGAGAAAAAAAAGTCAGAATTATGAGAAACAGTCAGAATTCTTACAAAAAAACGTGCAATTCTGACTTTATTTCTCGCAATTGCACATTTATATCCCACTGTTCTGACTTTATAACTCACAATTGCGAGTTTATATCTCACAATGCTGAGAAAAAAGTCAGAATTCTCTGAAATAAACTTGCAATTCTGATTTTATTTCTCGCAATTGCACATGTATATCCCACTGTTCTGATTTTATAACTCACAATTGCGAGTTTATATCTCACAATTCTGAGAAAAAAGTCAGAATTACGAGAAAAAGTCAGAATTCTCTGAAAAAAAAAACGTGCAATTTTGTCTATTTCTCACAAGTATGAGTTTATATCACACGATTCTAGGAAAACAAGGTCAGAATTCTTGCAAAAAACTCGTAATTTTTTCAATTGCGAGTTTATATCACAGGATTCTGAGAAAAAAGTCAGAAGTATGAGAAACAGTCAGAATTCTTACAAAAAAAACTTGCAATTCTGATTTTATTTCTCGCAACTGCACATTTATATCCCAATGTTCTGACTTTATAACTCAATTGCGAATTTATATCTCACAATTCTGAGAAAAAAGTCAGAATTGCGAGAAAAAGTCAGAATTCTCTGAAAAAAACGTGCAATTCTGTCTGTTTCTCGCAAGCGTGAGTTTATATCACACGATTCTAGAAAAAAAAGGTCAGAATTCTTGCAAAAAACTGCAATTCTGACTTTTTTTTTTCAATTGCGAGTTTATATCACAGGATTCTGAGAAAAAAAGTCAGAATTATGAGAAACTTTTGAAAGAATTCTTACAAAAAAAAAAATTGCAATTTTGACTCTGTTTCGCTCAATTGCAAGTTTATAGCCCACTGTTCTGACTTTATAACTCACAATTGAGAGTTTATATCTCACAATTCTGAGGAAAAAGTCAGAATTGCGATAAGTCAGAATTCTCTGAAAAACTTGCAATTCAGGCTATCAGACTGAAAATCAGATTCTCAGGGAACTTCTTTTTAAAAATAAACCTCAGGTGCTCGTCTAACTTTGGGATCCTCTAAAGGGATGTGCAGAGCTGTAAGTGCTACACACAGCATAGAACAAGACAGGGACAGTGGACAGAAGTGATCATGTGACCCCATCATCTCACCTTCAGTGTCAGTGGCGCTGCTGATGACATTAGTGAGTTTGGTCTTCAAGCTGGTATAAGTGCTCGAGCTGGTCTTGCCAACGGTTTCATAGCGGCCTGTGCCTAGAGATACCACACACTGCACAGGCGTGTTGGGCCACAAACACTTGCTTTCGTGGATGGCCAGAGCAGTAGGGTTGTTGATCAAAAGACCACCGTCCTGGATAAAAACACAAATCAATCAAATTTTAACAAAATCACAGCCAAGTAACCATGAGTGGGAAAGCGAATGGTTCATGTGTGCTGTATTACAACTTTAAATGGAGAAACTAAAATATGCTAAATATACAGTTGAAGTCAAAGGTTTACATACACATTGCAGAATCTGCTAAATGTTAATTATTTTACCAAAATAAGATGCATCATACAAAATGCATGCTGTTTTTTATTTAATATTGACCTGAATTAGATATTTCACATAAAAGATGTTTACATATATTAAAATAATAGCTGAATTTATAAAAATGACCCTGTTCAAAAGTTTACATACGGTTGATTCTTAATACTGCGTTGTTACGTGAATGATTCACAGCTGTGTTTTTCTTTTTTTTTTTTTGTTTGGTGATAGTTGTTCATGAGTCTCTTGCCATTTTTCAGAAAAATCCTTCAGGTCCCAGAAATTCTTTGGCTTTTCAGCATTTTTGTGTATTTGAACCTCTTCCAACAATGCCTGTATGATTTTGAGATCCATCTTTTTACACTGATGCTCCAGAGGAAAAACGATGCATTCAGAGCCTGGGGGGGGGGGGGTGAAAACTTTTGAATTTGAAGATTTAACTTCTTTTGTCTTCTGGGAAACATATAAATATCTTCTGTAGCTTCTAAAGGGCAATACTAAATGAAAAAAAAAAATTATATTTGGGCAAAAGAAAAATATATACACCCTCATTCCGTTCAAAAGTTTACACCCCTGGCTCTTAATGGATCGTGTTTACTTCTGAAGCATCAGTGAACGTTTGAACCTTCTGTAATAGTTGCATACGAGTCCCTAAGTTGTCCTCAGTGTGAAAAGATGGATCTCAAAATCATACAGTCATTCTTGGAAAGAGCTCAAATACACAAAAATGCTGAAAAACCAAAGAATGTGTGACTCTGGATCATTCAGGTAACAACACAGCATTAAAAAATAAAGAGTATGTAAACTTTTGAACAGGGTCATTTTTATAAATTCAACTATTATTTTCTTTTGTGGACTATATGTAAACGTTTTTTATGTGAAATATCTTATTCAGGTCAGTACTAAATAAAAAATAACATGCATTTTGTATGATCCCTCTTATTTTGGTTAAATAATTAACATTTTGCAGACTCTGCAAGGTGTACGTATACTTTTGAATTCAACTGTACATAAGAAGTTATAAGTGTAAGGTTCTGCCAAGATAACTGTTCTATTCTTGTCCCAAAGCAAGGCTTCTTTGTGGAAATCTGGGTTATTCTTTGAAATACTAGAGGTACAACATAAAAGAGGTGAATTTGCATTTCTAGCTGATGTGATTATGGGAATCATCACTGTAGAGTATAATGGACGCAGGATCTCTCCTCCGTAGGAGACGTGGGTAGATATGTTCATTTCACCTGAGGCATTTGAAATCCATTTACTTGGCATCATCCTTCACCGTTTGCATGCCTCCCTTAAGGAGCACATCAGAGAAACAAGATGAAATCGTCCACTAGACAGCATCTCTCATTTCTCTAATATGCCCTACATTTTAGTGACATGGATACTGATGCGTATCTGATGTGAACTGCACACTAGTCCAAAGCTAATGAAGGATACCTCTTCAAAATTTGATTAGAGGGATATTTCACTGAGTAGTTACAATTTGCTCATGACTTAGATGTTTAGCAGAACGTCCAGGCTGCTCTTTTCCATATAATGAAAGTGAATGGTGACCATGCTTGTCCAGCTTACGTTTCATCAATGAAGATGAGTAAATGCTTACAGATTTCAGAGTGAACTATTCTTTTACTCAAAGAATCAATGAATCAATCAAACGGGGAAGAAAAACAAACAAACAGTCGAGGACTGACTTTTTGTTTGATGGTCGAGAGTCCTTGAGGAGAGTATGCGTAACAGATTACAGCCCAGGCATGTGGAGAAGAAACTGAAGAGCTATTCAGAGCAAGAAAGAGAGAGAGAACGAGCGAGAGATAGAGAGAGCTTCTGCCATTGGTGGCATTTGGAGTCCCAGGCATCGAGTGCTCTGTTGGCAACAGGTTTTAGAGCCAAGAGCCTCTACTACATTTGCATTTTAATGAGGACACATTCATCCCACACAGTAAAAACATACATCAAAACATCGCACAGCAGCGGTGAATGCGGAATTATGAGAAGATTAACCTATTGAATGTGCATTAAGTGGGTTTGCTCGGCCCTTAGGCCAAAAAAAAAAATTGAATCAGCTACATGGACTATTAGATGAAAAATGAATAGCATCTAAAAATGGTTCATTCTCATCTTGTTCGCCAATAAATTAGGCCTTCCCTGAGGACAATGTCACTCTAAATTTCCCATCTAGTGTTCTCCAAAGAACATTTGACCGCAAAATGAGGATTATATTTGATGGACGCATGGAAGCATCATGTGGGTCAATGGTACATGAGAGTGTCCATTATAAAGAAAGGGAAGAATCATTATCAAGGATTGAAAAGGAAAAGGAAAGTTTTTCAACTATTATTAAAATGTGGAAAGTGAACTTTTTTAATTTTTTAAAAATATCTACAAATAATAATAGAAAAAGATGCCAAAAAAATTTATTCTTTTAATAAAGCTTTCTTCTTCTTTATGATATTAGGACATCTTTCACTTTAAGGCCACCTCAAATAAATAAATAAATACAATTTAAGAAATAAATGTATTTTGAATAAATTAATAGTAATTAATATTAATTTATAAATTTACTTGTGATATGCATATTTAATTATATAATTTTTAGTTTATGCCCCCAAAAATATCAAAAGGAATTTTAATTTAGGAATGTATATTTTTAATTAATTAATAATTAATTTAGAAAATTCTTATTTATAAATTAATTAAAAAATAATAATAATAATAAATAAAAATCACATCATTTACGCCATGTGATATATCAAAAAAAATAAAATAAAATTTAGGCCCCACAAAAATATCAAAATCAACTTAAATTTAAAAATGCAACTAAATTTTTTAAATGTATTTTAAAAAGACATTTTTTTTTATTCAAGAATGGGCTGTATTTTTAATGGTTTATTAATAAAAAAATATATATGATTAATTTATTATTATATAAAATATAAAAATGTATTTTGTATGTATTTGTATGTATTTTGAATAAATAGATTTAATAAATAAATTAACAGAAAAAAAATCTATATATTTTTAATATATGCCTCCAAAAATATCACAATGAATTTAATTCAATGGGCTGTATTTTTAAATAAAATATACAAAATAACAATATATTTATGACACACACACACAAACATATATACCTCCAAAAATGATCAAAATTTTAATTAAAAAATGTGCTGTATTTTTAATGTTTTATGAATAAAACAACACAAAAATATTATATAAAATATAAAAATATATTTGTATTTATTTTGAATAAACATTTTAAAAATATGTATAAATTAACAGAAAAAAAACATTATCTACTTGTATTTATGCCTCCAAAAAATATCAAAATAAATTTGAATTCAAAAATGGACTGTATTTTTAATGTTTTATGAATAAAACAATCTAAAATATTATATAAAATATAAAAATATAATATATTTAAATTCCTTCATTCATAAATTAATGTAAAAAATCCTTCCATTTCCAACATCAGGACATTTTTTTTTATTTTACTCCCCCCAAAAATATTAAAATACATTTTAAATTAGAAATGAATTGTATTTTGACTGTATTCTGAATAAATTAATATACTAATTATAAAAAAAAAATATACATTTTATGTAATAATTTAAAAAATATTTAATTTATTCGTTTCAATCCGTCACATACTGTTTTCTACCACCATTTCTATATAATAACAGACCCACCTTCCTATTGACCCCAGATCTCATCAGACTCCGAATGAATCTGGGCATTCATTTAGCTCGGTGACCAACAGCTTTATTGGCCTTTTTGGGGACAACAGGGACATTGTGAAAAGCTGTATGTGAACCTAGTGGGTGTCAATAGGCAGACGGACAGAATGACGCCTTCCTGATGGCTCAACAGGCACCGCTGAGGGCTACGATTCAACATTAACGTCTGCCGCTTGGCTGATGAAATCTCAGGCTGTGAGGGTGCGTTCAGTGTGGCAGCGGTGGGACCGTGCCAGTTTGAACTGGATGAAGACAGGCAGAGAGGCAAAAAGACCTGACAGCTACTCCAGGGTAATGCAGACACATATTCAGAGCATATACTGTTCAAAATAATACACTTTCCCTTACAAATCTGGTTTGCGAAACTCTTCAGTATTACAAATCTTAAAGCATATTGCAAATACGCAGCCATGCTTTAAGGCTATTATGATTCAGAAAGAAGTGGATCAGAAATCTGACAGAAATCTCTTCAGTAGCAATCTGAGAGCCACTTTAAGACAGCCGAGCTGAAGTGCCCTAAGTGACGGCACTCAAGAACAACACTTGATGAGACAGCCTGAGTGCATGTATGTGCAGAGTTTGCTTTCCTCCCTCTTCGTCTGACAAGAACCTAAAAGGGTTTGTAATGATTTTCAATTCTGCAAGATGTCTGAGCAAGGACGACGTCACATAAGTACGTTAAAAAATAATAATCAGCCTTAAAAATTTATGAATAAGTTGAGAGCGAAAAGAAACGTTATACAGATAATGCAGACCAGACTTCGCGCGCTTTACCTGGTGGAGGTCATTTCCTAGTACGAATTCCTGGAAGTATCCTGGAGCAGCGGAGGATGCTCGAATGGCCTGCCACATTTTATGCTGGCAGCCGCCCAAGTAGTGTGAACGAACCCCTGGCAGGAAGTTATAATTCCTGAAGACATACGCCTTAAGCGGCAGGCCTCTGTTCACTATGGTGCTCACTGCTGACACCTAGAGGAAGCATTGAGTGATTTAACAGTTAAAAGATGAGAATTGTTTTTTTTTTTTTGTTTGTTTTTTTTAAACAATTATGTACTGACACCCACCTTGGGGCATTGAGGGTTTTTGGAAGTCTCGATCATTAGTGCAGGTCCCATTTTTTCTCTGTTGAAAATAAACAGAAGGTTAAAGTAAATCAGAATGTAAGCAGTAAATGAGCAATACATTGTACTATAATTATTTTACTGCATAATATGTTTACTATTTATTTTAATGTTTATTTCAGTGTTATTTTATTATTATGTTACTCTATTTGTTATTATGATTTACTTTTGCTTTCATTTCAGTGCAGTTTTATGTCTCTTTAGCTTTATTAGTTTATTATATTATATTATATTAACATAATTAATTACATTATTGCTTTTATTACTTTTTATTATTTTGCTATTTCTATTTTCAGCTCCAAACTATTGTTGCACTTTACAATAAAATAAAATAAAATAAAATAAAATAAAATAAAATATTATTCTGTTTCATACAGGCTTGTCACTTTTAAAATAACCTTAAAAAATAATAAAATAAAATATAATAAAAAAAATAAAATTCTGTTTCATTTGGGCTCATTCAAGTCATTTTTAAAATAACTTAAAAAAATAAATAAAAGAAAATTAAATTAAATATAAAATAATTTTGTTTAATATGGGCTCGTTCAAGTTGCTTTTAAAACAACCTTAAAAAATAATAAAATAAAATATACTAAAATAATAAAAATAAATAATAAAATAAAATAAAATAGGCTCATTCAAGTTGCTTTTAAAATAACCTTAAAAAATAATAAAATAAAATATAATAAAATAAAAATAAATAGAATTCTGTTTCATTTGGGCTCATTCAAGTCATTTTTAAAATAACTTAAAAAAATAAATAAAAGAAAATTAAATTAAATATAAAATAATTTTGTTTAATATGGGCTCGTTCAAGTTGCTTTTAAAACAACCTTAAAAAATAATAAAATAAAATATACAAAAATAATAAAAATAAATAATAAAATAAAATAAAATAGGCTCATTCAAGTTGCTTTTAAAATAACCTTAAAAAATAATAAAATAAAATATAATAAAATAAAAATAAATAGAATTCTGTTTCATTTGGGCTCATTTAAGTCATTTTTAAAATAACTAAAAAAATAAAACTAAATTAAATTAAATACAAAATAATTTTGTTTAATATGGGCTTGTTCAAGTCGCTTTTAAAATAACCTAAATTAATTAACCTAAATTAAAATAACCTAAAATAAAATATACTAAAATAATACAAATAAATAATAAAATAAATAATAAAATTCAGTTTCATTTGGGCTCATTCAAGTTACTTTTAAAATAACTTAAAAAAAAAAATAATAAAGTAAAATAAAATAAAATAATACAATTCTGTTTCATATAGGCTTGTTTAAGTCAATTTTAAAATAACCTTAAAATATAATAAGATAAAATAAAATATAATATGAAAAAATAATAAAAATAAATAATCAAATTTTCATTTCATATGGGTTCATTCAAGCCACTTTTAAAATAACTTAAAAAAAATAATAAAATAAAATAAAATAATTATTTTTCATATGGGCTCGTTCAAGTCACTTTTAAAATAATAAAATAAAATTAAGTAAAAAATAAATTAAAATAAAACAATAAAATTTTGTTTCATATAGGCTTGTTCAAGTCATTTTTTAAATAATCTGAAAAAATATATTTGTAATTTATAATTATAAAATAAAATAAAAATTTATAAAATAAAAGAAATATTAAAATTCTGTTTCATATGGACTCATTTCAATTAAATTAAATAAAAAATCAAATTAAATAAAATAAATAATATATTTTTTTTTTATTTGGTCTTATTCAAGTCACTTATAAAATAACTTTAAAATAAAATGAAATGAAATAAAATAAAAGGGCTCAAATAGGCTTTTTCACTTCATTGTCTTACTTGAGGATCTCTTCCCAGGTCTGACTGTCATAGTATGCGTGACTCCAGCCCATTTTCACTGTGCCCACAATTAGATTCTGTTTAAAGACATCAGATCCCAACTTCCGATAGAGGTCCTCACACTCATCCAGAGGGATCTGGAAAACACCCAGCATAAAGGCCAGAATGGCCCCTAAGGGAAAAACAAAATAAAATAAAAAAAAGATTCAGAAGATGTTTGTTCATTCCTATATCTAATAGACATTTTCCAATAAGTTATCATAACATACCTGTACTAACTCCACATATGTAGTCAAACAGCTGGTAGATAGGCTTGCCAGTCAAACTCTCCAGCCTGTGCAAAGCCTGTAATGCAACCAAACCCCTACAAAGCAAAACAAAACAAAACAATTACATTAAGTTACAGGCCTGCACATGTTACATTTCTCATCTTATAACATGAAACTTAAGGATAAATTCACTGAAACAAATGTACACTTTGAGAGTAGCTGACATGGACAATACATTTTATATACAAAAAATGTGTGTAGAATAACTGGTCACAATTTATTTATGTTTTTTCACTACTTTTAATTACATTTCAGATTTTTGTTGCTCACTTCAATTCAAATGTAAATATTCCATATGGTTTTTGATTGATAATTACATCTATAAATCTATAAATAGACAATTATACATTATTTATTAAAAAAATGTCATCTTTTTTTCTTTACTTAGATTAAATATATCATATCTTAAGAATATAATATAATATCCACTGCTGTGACTTTATTTATTTTATTTTATTTAATATATATATATATATTATTTTTAATATAATTAGAAATTTAAAGTATGAAAATTAGCATACAATGACTGACAACCTAAAGGGATTGCAAAAATGTGTCAGTTCTATTTTTGGATGACCTACTTTTAGGTAAATTTGGGCTGACCCACTTTTATCCTAAAAGAACTTTCACAATCTGTTAACTTTAGGTTAATCATTTTCCCCCAGCTGTCAGCTGTCTGTCACCTGGTCCCTCCCCCGTCGATGGAGAGGACGCGTATCCCTCTGCCTTTGACCGGGTCAGTGTACCCTACCAGGGCCAGAGCCTGTCTCACTGCAGCCTGCAGATTGGCGTCTCTTGCCTGCCTCAAACGCAGCAGACACGGGATGACCTTCTCCTGCAGCCAGCGAGAGAAAAGAAGAAATGAAACAAAGAAAGTTCTTGACGGAGATTACAACATACAAAAAAAAATCCAGACATGACAAATGGTTGGACATAAACTTACAGTAACTGCCACCCCTCTGGTCTCAGGAAACTCCAACAGGTGAAAACTCAGTTCTTCCACCCTGCTGATGGTGATCTTCACATCAGTGACTCGTTGAAGACTCTTGACCAGTGCTCTGGTTCGGTTGTCCACACTAACACGTGCTATAATCTATACACAACACAAAGAACAAAGAACGAATAAAAAAAGAAGACAATAGTAATATACATAGCAAATAATATACATAATTTATATAATCTTACTTTATTTATTTGTTTATTTATTTATTTATTTATGCATAAATAAATAAATAAATCTTCTTCTCCATGTATGCATAAAGAAAGTTAAGACCATATTTCATTCCACACTAAAATATCAAAGCTGTTTGAAACACAAAGCTTTCACTGAAAATAAATAAATAAAATAAAAATAAAATAATCAAATTAAATTATATTAAACATTCCATTATATTTACAGGGATGTTATTCTACCTTTCTAAGCTTTAACTCAAAAAATAAATAATAAATAAATAAATTAATTAATTAATTAATTAATTAATTAAAAATAAATAAATAAATAAAACAAAACAAAACAAAACAAAATAAAATAAAATGAAAACTCCATTAAACATTCCATTCTATTTACAGGGATGTTATTCCACCTTTCTAAGCTTTCACTCAAAAATAAATAAAATAAAATAAAATAAACATTCCATAATATTTACAGGGATGTTATTTGAACTTTTTAAAAGCTTTCACTCAAAAGTAAATAAATAAATAAATAAACATTCCATAATATTTACAGGGATGTTATTCTACCTTTCTAAGCTTTCACTGAATAAATAAATAAATAAATAAAAACTCCATTAAACATTCCATTATATTTATAGGGATATTATTCTACCTTTCTAAGCTTTCACTCAAAAAATAAAATAAAATAAAATAAAATATAATGAAAACTACATTAAACATTCCATATTTAGCGGGATGTTATTCTACCTTTCTAAGCTTTCACTCAAATAAAAAAAACTCCATTAAACATATTTACAGGGATGTTATTCTACCTTCTCCCTCTGAGACAACAGTCTCTGTGCTTTCTCTTCTGCCTCTTTTTGCTCCTTGCTTTCTGCACTCTTTGCATCCTGGGACACGGCTACTTCAGATCCAGAGGTCTTGTCCTTCTCCGCTGTGCCACTCTTTGAATCCGCTCTGAACTTTGGGACGAGAGGAGCGATGTAGTTTCCTACAAAAGCCTGGACGCTGGGTCTGGGGTAGGACAGGTAATGACTGATGCCTTTCCTTGGCGATATGGAGATACTTGAAACACCCTCATCCTGCGCTGGAGCAGAAGGACTTGGGACGGAGCCATCCTTGTCAATAGCAGGTGGCGTTTCTGGTGTGGATCTATGGGATACGGGTGCCGCCATAAGGATATGATCCTTGCTACTTTTTTGGATCTGAGATGTTGAGGATGCCGTGTCACGTGATCTTTTGTCATCTTGTGTGTCGCTTCCAAAGTAGGTATTGACATGTTCAGCCAGGTGATTGTACGTTTCATCTATGTTGGTTGTGAACGCTGCAGGTTGGAAACGTTGCAGCGTTTGTTTTGCAACCACACTGGTTGTGTTTCCTGCGCTAGTCGACAGGCTACTAATAGATTTTGGGGTTTCTTTATGAGGTTCTATGTCTTTTTTCACCTCCTTCTCTCTGGGCGGCTCAGGTGGCGCCATGGTCATGACAGCTCCGGCCTCTGTGTCGGGACATTCCACTTTAACCTCTATAGTTTTGCCCTGGGCGGCACCGGGTCTGAGGCGCGTGATCTTGGCGAGGAGGTCGGCGTTCACCGTTCCGCTCACGGCTTTGGTAACGGTGTCCAGTGTGCTCCTGATGCGCGACATGCGGCGAGGTTACTCGAGGGAATTTTGGGATATTCCTTGAGGAGACAGACGTATGGATTGGGCATTAGAGCTGGTGAGCTCTGCAGAGCTCAGTCAAAGGTTTAGCCATTTCACATACGCCAGATAAGGACTCCGTGATAATACATGAGGAGGTGGATTTTCTCATTTTAAAAGCAACCTATAATGAGAAAGATTGTTATTTGTTATTATTAAAATAATAATGTTTACTATTAAGAATCATTAAGTAAAAAAAGATCCTGAAAATTATAGTAACCGCATAGATGTGTGCAAAAAAACAGTCAGAGCCCTTGAGCAACTGCATAGGAACACCCCGGAATCACAATATTTAATATTCAAAGTGAATAAAATGTATTAAAAAATACATATTTTCTGCATAAAAACAATGGGTCTCATTCATGAGGTTTTTCAAACAAATTCTCTGTACTGTAATAAAATATAAAAAATTGATCTGTTTTTAGTTAATAAATAAAATGAAAATATAATATTTTATCATTTTTATTTAATAATAGTTTATTATTTAAATTTGCATAAATTAAAATGTTTGGAATTACAGGCAACCTGTAAATAGAAAAAACTGGTATTTGTTATTAGTAAATGAATGATATATAATATTACTAAGAATAATAAATCATCCAGGACATCCTACCACAATATTTAATATTTAGAGTGAATGAGTATCATGAAAGTGAAAAGAATTTTAAAATTAATTTTTTCTAAATTTAACAATATTTCATTTTAAATAAACATACTATTAATATTATAATATATAGATGATAATAAGAAGAAAGCATATTTTGCATAAGGACAATGGGCCTCATTAATAAAGCAAGAGCAGAATGAGTGCTTAATTTTCATTATAATATTTTCTCTTAAAATTAAAATTCTCTTAAAATTTTCATTACTGTAATACAGAAAGAAACATTATACTGTCTTAAAAAAGAAAATAAATTTTTATTTTATATAAAATTTTTTCTTCTTCTTCTTTTTCCCTCTTGACTTAAGTGTTATATTCAAAGTCGTCAAAACAAATGAGAGAAACAAGATGTCGAGAACGCAGTAGTAAGTTTGTGAACCAATTGTTGTTTTGAGTCAATTGTTGTTTTGAGTCAAATATGTTCAATGAATTATTTGATTTAGTTAACTCATAACACAGGTATGAATGATTAATTCATGAGTCACTTAAACTCAACAACTCCCAGTAGTTAACGGCTTAATGAAGGCGGAAATTTTCAACTAATTTTCAATAACAACTAAAATTTTCGGTTTGTGGCTGATATAAAGCTATAGTATGACTTGAGAACTTAAAATATGGCGCACGAGTCATATGAAAGTTTGAAGTCTCCATTCTTTTAACTAGCGTTAAACATGAAGAAGTAACTTTCTGTTACACAAAATAAAGAATGTCATACGAATTTTAAACAATATGAGTAAAATGAGTAAAAAAGTGGTGAGAAAATCCAAAAATAATAGTGGAATATATAAGTACTAAAATAAGTTTGTAAAACATCGCGTTTTAGTTCACGAAGTAATGTACCTGTCCCCTGTCAGTCATCACCATGGCAACCGACGTCAACATTTCAGAAACGCTGACAGCTATGGAGATGGACAGCGCAGATAATGCACAAAGCGAGCATAAAATCAAAAACATCGACTGGATCTCATGCAAAGACTTTACAATCGAGATCGGAGAGCAACAGATCAGACAATACATGGACACATGGGATATCCAGCAGCCCGGCTGGATCTACAGTTTGAGGTTTCTCCAGGAAACAGAGCTGGAGTTTAAAACGCAGTACCAGTACGAAGCCAAATGGAGCATCCCGACCCCAACCGCCCCGATCCCGAGAGCCACAGCCAGCGTGTATTTCATCATACAAATCTCCAAAATCAAACCCAACACACTGCCTGTTGAGGTTCACTTCCTCGTCGAAACCAACAGATCCAAACATATTCCAGGACAAACGAGGTTCAGGGAAAAGTGGCTGATGGATGTCATTGAGAGCAAGATTTTGCTGATGGACATTGTTGACTTTTAATACTTCAAAAATATGTCAGTTTAACTCGCTGTTTACGATTACTTTCAGTGAATACAAAGTACAATGATTTCATAGCATCTTCATAAATAAATACTGTACTATCACAATATTTACCACGAAATGTGCTATTTTTGCTAGCTTAGATCGAATTACCTAAACGCTAAATGACTCTTACCAAAATAACACATTGTTATCTACATAATAAGTTTAATATGTTTATAAAGATAACAATTTGATGTTTATATAGGCTATTTATATTATTATTTTCAAGAGAGAGGCTGCCCATGAGACTATTGGTATTGTTTTTATCAGCCAAGACTGCATGACATGAATATATTTTGCTCTTTTAAGTCGGAGTTTGACATATTACGTATAAAAATAAAATGACATACCCGCTGATTCCTTAGTATTCGCTGTCATTTTGTTTAGAAATATTTAGAATACAGAGAGGTGTATGAATCCCAAATGGAAAAATTGTCAGGAAACATCGAGACACAGAAAACATGACGTGATGTGAACACAGCCAATCAGAGCGCCGCGAATCTTCTCTTCTCTTCTGTTGATTAGAGGAATACAAACAAACGGGAAAGAGCGCACTGCCAACTACTGGGAGTAAGTGAAACAGCATAATAATAATAATAATAATAATAATAATAATAATAATAATAAATAAAATAAAATAAAATAAAATAAAATAAACAAATATATATATATATTTAATATATACACTACTGGTCAAAAGTTTTTGAACAGTAAGATTTTTAATGTTTTTAAAGTCTCTTCTGCTCACCAAGCCTGCATTTATTTGATCCAAAGTACAGCAAAACAGTAATAAAATTTTGAAATATTTTTACTGTTTAAAATAACTGCTTTCTATTTGAATATATTTTAAAATGTAATTTATTCCTGTGATCAAAGCTAAATTTTCAGCATCATTACTCCAATTTTCAGTGTCACACGATCCTTCAGAAATCATTCTAATATGCTGATTTGCTGTTCAAGAAACATTATCATTATTATTATTATTATTATTATTATTATTATCAATATTTAAAACAGTTCAGTACATTTTTTTCTTCTTTAAAAAACATTACAAATCTTTCTGTTCAAAAACTTGACTGGTAGTGTATTTAGTATTTAAAATAAGATAAATATTTAGTGACAAACTCTAAAAAAAAAAAAAAACTTAAACGTATTTTATTTTAGCTAGTTTAAAAGAATAAAAATGACAAAACCACACAACAAAATTACTAAAACATTAAATAGTAAGTGTAGAAAGCGTACTGGTGAGACCTCTGGTTCATTAGAGAAAATAATTAGGAAGAATAACAACATGCAGTAACAGTAAAACTGCTTGCGCTACAAACCAATGTGCTCAAAATTAAGATAACACATTAAAAAAATATGGTAAGACACACCAATCTGCAATATCAAGCAGCAAAACGAACTATTTTGTACAGCTAAAAACAGCTGGACGCGGATGAGATCGGAAGCTAACCCCATAAAATTTGCAAATGGCTGTGCCCACTCTTACAGGAAGAAAAATGTGTATAGAAATATAAAATTAATAATTAAAAAAAAAAAAACTAGTAAGAATATACTAAACCAGTAATCAGACTGAAACAGGTCTATAAAAACTGATAGGTCTTGCTTTATTTGCTAGTATTTGGACTACACTGGTATTTTTGTTCAGAGTTCACAGTGTTGCAATAACTGGCCACTTCCCTCACAGTGTGACAGAGATTGTTTCTGGACTGTTTGATGGCTGCCCGAGTGAAGCTCCTGGCTTTGTCTCAGAGGAGGAAGCCTTACAGGCAAAGCCATCCGTCCATCTACGAACATCTCCAGAGACTGGACCCGCCTCTCCTGCTGCAGCCAGTATAGCATCTCAGTACGGTCCCAGCGCATCTTCTCTCTGTACGGCCGACCCTGTGACAACCAAAACAACAGTGAAGAGTTTCTGATGCAGATGTAACAAAAGCTTTAATGCGCTCACCTTATAGCTGATGCTGTCATTGAAACGGGTTGTGATGTGGCCCATAGTCTTGGACAGTTCTTGGTCTACAACTGAAATCTGAGAGTTGAGCTTCTCTCTTTGACTTGCCTCTTCCATTCTAGCGATGGATGATCCATGATAACCTGTGCATTTACAATCAATCTGTATTAGAGTCTTTTATATGATTTAAAATAATTCAGATTTCAAGGATCTATGCCCCTGGTGTACCTCGCTGGAAAAATCTGTTGGGGTCAGATGCCTCTCTCTCAAAGTCCTCCAACCTGGAGAGCAAGAGCTCCCTCTTCTGGATCAACCGAGCAGCCTGCTCCCATGCAGCAATTACCTTAGGGGAACACAGTACATCCACATGACAACATAAATCCTAGATGATCATGATGGAAAGCCAGCAGAGTTCATTATCATTATCCCTACCTCCTGCAGATGGTCCCTGTGCTCTTGAGAGCTGTATTTGATGGCCATGTCTAGTCGCTGTCCTTCTGGGAGAAACAGGGCGTTCCAGACTCTCTCCAGCCTGACCTGCATCTGTTCTTCATCCAGAAGTCTAGCAGCTGGACCTTCACCTTCCTCTTCCTCAGACTGAAGAAAATCAATCAGTCAATCTATCAATCAATCTATCTATCTATTATACAAAAAAGTGACTATAAAGTGACTTTGTGAGCTAGTCTGTCTGCTTCAAACTTCCTTCTGATAAAAAGAAGCCTGTGCTAAAAAAAATAATAGTGACATGACATGATGAAGGAGTAATAAGTGGAAAACAAAAGTGCTGTAACTCACTGCATTTCGTATTTCCTCTTCAGGATTTTTCTCTGAAACACAGATATTTCTGCATTCATTCATACAGTTCTGGACACTACATAATGCGTTTTCATAAATGTACCAGTATTTTCTTTTTTAAAGAAAATTGTAACATGCCATCCAATTCTGGTTCCCTTCCCAGTCCTCCCATCTCTATGGTGTTGATGTTCCAGAATCCAGGAACAAACTCTTGTTTCTGTCTCCTAAGTGAACGGATTCTTTCCTTTTGCCTTCTGGAAGAGATGACGATCAAATAAAATACAAAAATCAAAATGTTGGTGTTTTGCCATTTGTTGACAGTCACAGTATTAAAGGAATAGTTCACCCAAAAATGAAAATTCTGTCATTAATTACTCACCCTCATGTCGTTCCAAACCCGTACAACCTTCATTCATCAACAGAAGACAAATTAAAATATTTTTGATGAAATCTGAGAGCTTTCTATGCTTTTTGGTAGTTGCGTTGTTTTCCACCCAGGGTCAGAAAGCTTTCGGATTTCATTAAAAATAATTAATTTGTTTTCCGAAGATGAGGTCTTATGAGTTTGGAACAACATGAGGCTGAGTAATTAATAACAGAAATTATATTTTTGGGTGAACTATCCTTTTAAAGGTTGAAGACATTTGACATCAGTTATATAGGGCCTAACCATGCGCAAGTCATCATGCATCAGAGTAAATATGGAAGGATAAACGAAAAAAATCCATCCCAGCTGTTAATACCAGACCTTCTCCTTTCATCTCTCTGCAGCTGAGCCAGCTTGCATCTCTCTGCCTCTTCGTCATCATTACTGTCATACAGGTGAAACAGCACTGACAGATAATCAGAGTCCTTCAAAACCAAGGCACAAATAACACAAACACAACCCGTTCAAGTCTTCAGCATTTATTACTCCTAAACACACACTCCTATTATTAATTTACCTGACTGGAAATGTAGTCGAAATAATCATCTGTTGATAGTTGACACCTCCACCACTGAAACCATGCTCTGTATGCTCGAGCGGTCGCGTTCACAGGCCTCTTCCTGTTCGCAGCCCTCTGTGTCCTCTCTCTGCATTTATGCAAATCAATTAAAGATTATATATAGTTTTGTGGTGCGAAAGAACCACAAATACACATAAAATAAGAAAGAAAATAGAACCTGTGGGATATGCTGTATAGATTGGGCCTTCTGAGTGTAGGGTTGATTAGTTTGTTATTAACCACCCTTTTTGGGTTGAATGTGGCATTTTTCAGGGCAGGCTCAATCCTGGGGTCCTTTAAAAGATCAAAAGCAGCATTGAATGGGATGTTATGATACTTATATCCTGTAAAACATCTACTTCTGAAAATACTACAGCAAGTCTGCAATCCCTAAATCAACTTACCTCATCAAATTTGAAATACTTTGTTGAAATACTTTTGGATAACTCTTCGAAGACTTTGCTTATTTCCATATTTTCTTCAACCAAGTTCTGATCCATCAGAGCAACCGTTGCTGAATCAATCTAGAGTTTTAGAATGATTACATAGGTAAGTCAACTTACATGTGAGCCTGGACGACAAAACTTAAGTCTTAAGTATCACAGGTATATTTAGCAATAGCCAACAATACATTGTATTGGTCAAAATGATCGATTTTTTTTTATGCCAAAATCATTAGGATGTTAAGTAAAGATCATGTTCCATGAAGATATTTTGTAAATTTCCTACTGTAAATATATAAAAACTAATTTTTTGAACTTTAAAGGTGATCTTCTCAATATTTTGATTTTTTTTTTTTTTTGCACCTTCTGATTCCTGATTTTCAAATAGTTGTATCTTGGCCAAATATTGTCATATCCTAACAAACCATACATCAGTGGAGCTTTCAGATAAAAATGACGGAAGCTTATGACTGGTTTTGTGGTCCAGAGTCACATATTTCAGTTTTTAGTTTATAAATGAGGTCTGGATAAAATAGATAAATATATATATAAAAAAATACAATAACACAATATTAATGATTATATATATATATATATATATATATATATATATATATATATATATATATATTTTTTTTTTTTTTTTTTTTTTTTTTTTTTTGGATAAAGTTTTGTAAAAATAAACTGAAATAAAATATAAACATTAAACGAAAAACTTAAAAATTGTAGAAATGCTGCCCTGGCAATTAACTAAAATAAAAAATAAGCTGAATTAATAAAATTACTAAAACTAAAATGTTAATAAAATGAAAAAATCCCAAATAAAAAAAAATTAAATAAAAAAAATACTTTAAAAACTATATATATATATATATATATATATATATATATATATTTAATGTAATATAATATAATATTATAGCATATCATAAAAATATTTTTTTTCAGGCTCCTATATTTATGCTCAGTTATTTCACTTTGATGGTGATGACAAGAACCTATTCATTGTCATTAAAGTGAAATTAGTAAACCTATACATAGGAGTTTAATAAAAATGCTCATTTTAGAAGAAAATTTCAAATGGCATTTAAAGGCTTTTGCATGTGAACTCTTCATATATATATATAAAATTCAAAGTATTTATAAATACTGTAACTGTTGATAACAGAGTACCACCTCTTTAGTGAGGTCATTGTAGACTGGTGGGTACATGCTGAGTTTGATGGTCTCTGGGAAAATCCTATTGGACACTCGGGCCGCTGCTGTGCGCATGATGGTTTGAGGACAAAACGCCACACTGACCACGTCTCCTTGTGGGTGTGGAGGCTTCTTCACAAGAACTTTGTGCTTCATCATTTCCTCTTCTTCCTCTATCATTTTCTAGAAAGAAATGTCCATCTTTAAAGTCTAATTTGGAGGTGGCATAGTCAGTATGCAGTGGGTTTAATTCTATATGTACTGTACCTGTAGTTTTTGTTTGAGCCTTTGGAGTCTGCTGGAACTACAGCAGGTCAGGGATTCTATAAGCGAGCACGGATCTGTCTCACAGTTACCGTCATCTTCATTAACACTCTCTTGTAATAATCTAAAAACACATACACACAAATGAGTTTCAGTTCCGCTTCCTCTTGCACATAGACACCGTTAATAGTATGCTGTACGGGTGCTTTGTAACAGGCCAACCTCTTCAGATCCTCCCTAGGACTGATGCATTTCTCCAGGTTGGAGGTAGGATGTGTGGACAGTGGGACTAATGGGGTTGGAGACCGATTGAGTAGCGTTATCTCCAGCTCCTCCAGGAGTGTCTCCCTCTGTAGGTCAAGCATTGAGTGACATTCCTAAGAGGGCAGAAGGATATGATAAAAAAAAAAACTACATTCAACTGTTTGAAAATATATATAATATATATATAATACATAATTTGTGCAGTGGTATTGATTACAAAAGTCCCTGGTCACCTTTATTCTGACCAACAGGTTTTGACGGGGACTCTGATCCTGCTCTTGATTCAGTGTATTAGACATACTGGCTGTAAAACAAGGACAAATTCACAAATTCAGTGTCCTGATGCCACATTCTGAATAATAATCCATCATTTTAAAGAGATACTTCACAAAAAATAAATATTCTGTCATCATTTACTGACACTTACTGTACAACTTACTTTCATCTTAGGACATTTTAAAGAATAGTGCTATTGTTTTCAACAGTGCTGTAGTAACTGATGTTAGCACTGATTTTCTAAATAACAAATGTCACTGGGGTCCAAAAACAAAGCACTTACTTTCATTGTAAGGTAAAAAAAAAAAAGTTAAACATTTTTAAATTATGTTTTTAGATCTTCTATTGTGTTCCATACAGGTGGGTGAGTATACAATGACAGAATTTTCATTTTTGAGTAAACTATCTCTTTTTGTATCTTTGCATCTTGTCGTACATTGTGTGTCTGTCTTATAGGTGATTAGCTCCATGTTACAGGGAAGGAGGTCATAAACACGTTGCAGATCCAGCTCTGCGAATTTCTCCTGAATCTGTAGACACAAAAATAGTTTAATATGGCCTTAACGTCTCTCTTTATAACTTGCATACACTACCAGTCAAAAATTTTTGAACCGTAAGATTTTTAATGTTTTTAAAGACGTCTCTTCTGCTCACCATGCCTGCATTTACAGCAAAAACAGTAAAAAAATTTGAAATATTTTTACTATTTAAAATAACTGTTTTCTATTTGAATATATTTTGAAATGTAATTTATTCCTGTGATTTCAAAGCTGAATTTTTAGCATCATTCCTTTAGTCACACGATCCTTTAGAAATCATTCTAATATTCTGATTTGCTGCTCAAAAAAAACATTTATTATAATTACTACGTTGAAAATAGCTGAGTAGAATTTTTTCAGGTTTCTTTGATGAATAGAAAGTTCAGAAGAACAGGATTTATCTGAAATATAAATCTTTTGTAACATTATATTATTGGTGTCTTTATCATCACTTTTGATCAATTTAAAGCATCCTTGCAAACAAGTGTTAATTTCTATCATTTCTTTTCAATCAATCAATCAATCAATAAATACTCTGACTCCAAGCTTTTGAATTGTATACTGTATAATGTTACAAAAGATTTTCATTTCAGATAAATGCTGATCTTTGGATCATTCTATTCATTAAAGAAACCCGAAAAAGAATGTACTCGACTGTTTTAAATACTGATAATAATAATAATAATAATAATAATAATAATTGTTTCTCGAACAGCAAATCAGCATATTAGAATGATTTCTGAAGGTTCATGTGACACTGAAGACTGGAGTAATGATGCTGAAAATTTAGCTTTGATCACAGGAATAAATTACATTTTAAAATATGTTCAATTAGAAAACAGTTATTTTAAATAGTAAATGTATTTCAGATTTTGACTGTTTTTGCTGTACTTTGGATCAAATAAAAGCAGACTTGCTGAGCAGAAGAGACTTCTTAAAATAAAAACATTAAAAATCCTACTGTTCAAAAACCTTTGACCGGTAGTGTACACACAAACGCACCTCCTTGAGGTCATCCTCCACAGCTTTTTTCCATGGTGTGGCCGTCATGGACCTCTCACTGTTATGTAGTGCATTTGTAGCAGGACTTTGTTGGCGTCTCCGTGCATTCTTGATTCCGTTGACAATCCGGCATCTTATGGAGCGAATATTCAAGCTGTAAACAGAAATTGTCACAATCTGCTGTGAATCAGTAACATCATGTTATATGTGACTATACTGTGTGATCAAAGGCTGTTAAGCACAATGCAGTCCAACCAAAAAGAGTCACACTCACAGACTGGTGCAGTCAATAGCCAGCTGAGCTGCCACCCTGCTGCGGTTGACATGGTCGCTGAAGACGCCTCGCCTTCGTAGAGTCTCCATTAGGCGAAAGGATTGGAGAAACAGCTGCTCACAGATGTGCAGCACCTCACTGAACATCTGACAGTGCAGCTGCACTTTCTCTTTCTGGGTCAGTGTGGTGTCAACAGGCGGGCATTTCAGGTTTTGCCAGATCAGACCCAACTCAGAAGTCAACACTGCAGTCTGAATGACAATAGCAAACAGAAAAGGGGTTATATCATTAAAAAAAAGTATTTTAAGTTTGCTTTTGAACGTTTTGAACATGTTTGAGACAGACCAGAGACTGTCTATCTTCATGGCTGATGGAGTAATGCTGTGATTTCTGGGTGATTCTCTCCTCCAGCTGTTTGCACAACTGTGCCAAAGAGGTTGGAATGCTTGTATCATTCTTATAAGCTGAAGACTCTGATCTCACCTCCTTAGACGTCTCTGAAGACGAATTTGTAAATCAGCAATACTATAATATTGATGTCAAAACTTTGAACTTGAATTAACTAGCTTGTGAAGAAAGTACTAACCTGTCATCCTGCCAAAACTGACATCCACTGCATTAGAGAAATGTCTTGCAATCATATGTACTAAGCTATTTAATTAGTTTGACATTATATATTTAAGCTTTAAAAGCCTATTCAAGCCAAATAATAATTAAAAATAACTTGTCGGCTTCACAAAAACTTTTTAGCATTCATTCAGCAAGATTTAAAGCTAAAATTTTAAAAAGGGTTTTCAAGTTTAAACCTGGAGCAAACCAACATAACACTTGAGTGAATGTGACTGATTTATGTCACAACAATACGAGTAAACTTTAAAATATAAGCGCACAGGGTTTAAAAAACACTGATTTTACCTACTATTCTGTGCGATCATTTGAAGATTAAAAGCAAGATAGTTACAAAAAATAAATAAATATATATATATTTGTCCAATGTAATAAACTTTCTGAATAGTTCCGCCTGCACGCCGTAATCCTAAAAGCCTAAAACAAGTCATGTTGCCCTGGAAACTCCGGCAGGTCACGCACGACGTCATTGCGCAACTTTGGAATTGACGCCGTATTATGTAATGACATTATTAATAACTTTTGAACTTTTGTGTTCATTTTAAACACTCTTTAAATAAGCTGTAAAAGAAAAATAGCCTTTGTGTACATCTAAAAATACCAAGTGACAGAACCCACCTAGCGAATTAATAAACATACTGCAGTTTAAAGTCTAAATAACTCTGTGAATAGTAAATATAACCCTTGAACAATCTTATGAAATGAGCAGGTGCCTCGTGTATTTATGTCAAACATGATTAATGTTTACGGTTCAGAAATTAATTTTCTTAACAAATGAGATACAGACCACCAAAAAGTCCAATTTGACCACTAAAAATAGGCGTTATTTTGTTTAATAAAATGCACTGATATTTTCTACACAGACAAAGCGTAGATGGGTCACAGTGCATGTATGAAAAATGAAACACACAGCACTTCCGTTTACATTAGCCCCTGTCATCCGGAAGGGTGGTACCTATTCAACTTCTGCAAATACGTCTTCTGTCGTCTCATGCCTGTAAAGAAAACAACATGGATATGAGAGAGCTCTGCTGGAGAGCTGCGAGCAGTCAGTCCTCGGCGATTTGATCTACTGGAGTTGAACGGACGTAAAGACGCGGATCTAAACCTCACCTGATCTATATGCGCCCGTCAGGTAAACGCCAAACCGAGACTATTCACCGTTTGGACACTTTTCAGTGCAGGTTAGTGATTTCAAGTTCGTTAAGCCATTTGCAAAAGTTACAAAGCATGAAATCTTGAGGGTTTTGTCGTAATAACTTGGCTTCGGAAGCTTTGGGCGCTTATTATTTACGGACAGGTGGGAATTAATTGGGCGTTTTGGCTACATTGTGGCTTCTTGAGTAATATGTAATGTTTATGTGTGCCTTTTGTGTGTGTTTGAAAAAAACAAAAGTTTGTCAATATCTAACAATACAAACTTGTTTTGCTTGTATTTTGAAAGTAGTGTTTTTAAAAAGTTGATTTTTGGATACATCTGTCCTCATTGCTAAACTCAAAACAACTAAATATATAAGTAAATTAAATAAAATCAAAATATTTTGTTTATTATTTTAAGGGTGTAAAAGTGTAAAGAAATTAAAAAATATAAAGTGAAATATATTATTATTTTTTTATTATTTAAATGTCTGAAGAGAAATTCAGTGATTAAACAAAGTCAGAATTCTAAAAAATGACTAACAGCTGACATTATATGATAGAATTGTCTAACTTTAAATGTTGAGTAAATAGTAAAAAAAAAAAAAAAAAAAAAAAAAAAAAAAAACAGATGCTGATCATGCATCATATAAGTAAATAAATTCTAATGGGTGAACCAAAAAATAGCTTTTCTGGGATCTTCACACATGCACCAAGGCATTCCTTCATTATTATCAATATCATATGCATATGCTTGGAAAGTGATGAGCTTTCCTTTTGTTACCTAAAGGTAACAATGTGCAACAGAGGGTTAAAGGAACTAAATGAGGGAACACCAAACATAATTTTTATTTAATTACCCCAGCTACTTCTCCATCCTAAACCAAATCAAACTGTTTAGCATTTGGTTAATATTGTTCCTCTTGTCAATTCATAATGAATTTAGTAGTATTCAGAACTTCCTTTATGGGAGTGCAATTTCAAGACGCCATTCAAAACCCATTGAAAGAATTCACATTAAGTCTCTTGACTCATGCCAGAATGTTTAATCAGAAGAAGTGCCCTTGAAAGTTTCACAGCCTCTTTTTCATTTCTGCATAAGTAACAGCCGTTATGAAAACCAATGTAATGCAGACTGCACTAAAAACGGTGGTGTTCGCGCTTGGCTGTCATTGTGCTCAGTCATGTTGTCGTTTATTTACAGAGGTAACATGACCTCGCTGCTACTGAGCTTTTTAAACTGAATACCCACATGCTTTCTATTTTCCCACGAGCACCTGCTTTGATACCAGCGATTTGTGGACTTGGCAGAGGCCTGAAGGCTCACATCTTGTCACATTTGTCATTGTGCTGCTTTTGTGCTTAAGATTTATTTAAGCTTTTGCCCTAAAAATGTGTGGAGTGATACTTTTATTGTTTGTTTTTTTTAAGCTTATCCATCTCAACGCCTCTTTTTTTTTTTTTTTTTTTTTTGTAATAGACTTGGCAGATTCAGCTTATAATTACTGTATGTTCCTCTCTGATAAATCATCTAAAAATGTCTAAATCATCTGTCAACAATGTAACTATTCCTCTTTTTTTTTTTTTTGCCCCATTATGATGACAGCTGACCAAAAGCACAGTATTCACCATTACTACTTCCTCCGACTTGCTCGTTTTCCAACACCATGAGTGGTCAACCAAGGAGGATCCGTCTGAAGCCATGGCTGCTAGCACAGGTGAATTGTGATTTACTATGCATATTTTAATTTTATAAGCCAAAAAACAACATTTAAAGAGATCATTCACCCAAAAATGAAAGTCTACTCGCCCTCATGGTGTTCCAAGTGAAAGTGAACAATGACCATGTACCGTCAAGCACTATAAATGCCCAAAAAGCACCATAAAATTAGTTTTATGACCTTGATTATGCCACATCTATCAATTCTTGCATCAGGTAATGAATCATGACACAGCATTTTTAAAATATGTGCCTATATGCAAATAAGTGGAACTTTTTTTTTTTTTTCACTGAATGACAACCTGAATTTCAATCTATTCCTCAGATCAGAAAACTTGCACAACTATAGCACAGAAGTTGAAATAGACTACTTTTATGATACTTTTAAGTTACCTTAAAGGCATAGTTGACCCAAAAATGAAAGTTCTGTTATTAATTACTCACCCTCATGTCGTTCCAAACTCGTAAGACCTTTGTTTATCTTCTGAACAAAAATTAAGATATTTTTAATGAAATCCGAGAGCTTTCTCACCCTGCATAGACAGCATGCGTGGTGTTGTCGTGAACGTATGTCGAAGCCTGACACGAAAGAGAAGAAATTGTTGAATAAAGTTGTTATGTGCGCACAAAATGTATTCTCGTAGCTTCATAACATTACCAGAGAACCACTGATGTCAGATGGACTATTTTGTCTTTACTACCTTACTGGGCCTTGAACATGTCAGTTGTGTTGCTGTCTATGTCAGAAAACTCTTGGATTCCATCAAAAATATCTTAATTTGTGTTCTGACGATGAACAAAGGCCTTAAGGGTTTGGAACGACATTAACGTGAGTAACAGAATTTTCATTTTTTGGGTGAACTTTCCCTTTAAAGTTGTGCATTTACCATTGTTTGCTGAATTTTTGTGGGTAAAATCCAGTGATTTCAATAGTTGGTCACTTGAATTTGGTGTGACTTCTGTGTGAGTTGTGATTCATACGACGCTACACTTTTGACAATAGAAACTTTTGACAATAGACCTTTTTGCTTTTTTTTTTTTTTTTTTTTTGAATAGCCTCTGGTCACTTTAATTGCAATGCAACAGAAGAAAGCGAGTTTGTATAAAGATGTGTAAACAATGTCAAAACTGACTATAGAATAGTTTTAGTCTCATTTTCTGACTTCAGTAGTGTAACCCTGTCAAATTTATTTCCAAACTTACCAATAAATGCATAAACGCACACTGGAGATGTGCCAAACCCTGTTTTAAACACTTAAATTATTTTTACCTCTTCATCAATGCTTCGATCTTCAAAAATACTGGAAAAATATCAGTGTCCAGCTGCCATCTTGCTCTCATCCATATAGCACTTCCACATATCAGGATCAAAAATGGAAGCAAAACTAGTGGAGGAATATTATTTGTAATCTTGGTATCCTGAACTCGTTCTACGTTAGTAAAGTCAACATTTCTCACCCTACCAGATTAACAGTGGGAAATACCCAGGGCTGCATTGGCTCAATCAAGAGCGCAGACTGTTTCGGATCCCTTGGAGACATGCCACCCGCCATATGCCTACCCTGGAAGAGGAGAACACTATATTTAAGGTGAATTTTGTCATTTTTAACCTTTTCTTTTAGATGTATTTCCCCATAAAAGATCTTAGATTCATCTACTTTTCACTCCTGCAATCATTCTGTTCTAAAGTTAGCACTAGGGGGATTTTTCAGGTGTTTTAGAGTTTCAAGGTACTGAAACAGCTAGTAGTTTCACTCTTCAGTATTTAATTATTTAAATAACAGGAAATGATTGGAAAGCGAAGCAATGTCCTCGCATTTTTTTTATAAACCGTGTTTTCGCAGAACACTGGGCTGTAAAATGTGTGTATTTACACATTCTAGTGATGTGTTTGAGGATTATCTTTTTAGTACTTTTGCAACCAACTTTGGAGAACTAAAAATGGAGTTTCAATTCCACTTGACTTCACTGTGGCAAGATTTTTAAGAGGAAGTCAAGAAAACATTAGAACCATGAGGTTAATTCAAAATTAGCTTTGTGACCGTTAGAACTCCTTGGAGGCATTTTTAAGCTTGTGTACATTAACATACTTCATATTCAACAGTATGAGATGTTAGTTTTCAGAAAAACACATACAAAATTTTGCGACTTATCCTGTACTACGTGGATTTTTGTCCAATCAAATAATAGAATACGAATGCCCCGTCCCCTAATTATACTTGAAATGTACCGTTTCATGACTAAAGCTCGTTGTTTAGATATTTCCCATAAGCATTCTTCCAGTCTCATTCATTTTGCTCCGCAGGCTTGGG
This sequence comes from Cirrhinus mrigala, assembly GCA_036247105.1. Taxonomy (NCBI): domain Eukaryota; kingdom Metazoa; phylum Chordata; class Actinopteri; order Cypriniformes; family Cyprinidae; genus Cirrhinus; species Cirrhinus mrigala. The sequence continues at coordinate 28,277,774 of CM070010.1, forward strand.
CTCTGGAAACCGGCAAGTATCAGGAAGGAGTAGATGAGCCAGATCCAGCCAAATGGAAAGCCAACCTCCGCTGTGCCCTAAACAAAAGCCGAGAGTTCGGACTCCACTACGATGGCACTAAGGACACCCCCGTCCAGCCTTATAAGATTTACGAGGTGTGCGACCAGTCAGTCAATGGAGGTAAGGACTGGCCTACAAGCCAGTAACATGGGATCATTCAATATTTCCAACCACAACTTCATGTTTAAGTGGGAAATCTTAACAGAGGAATGAAACCATAGAAGTCATAAAGTCTTTAAAGGATTAGTTCACTCCTGAATTAAAATTTCCTGATAATACATCCAAGATGTTCATGTCTTTCTTTCTTCAGTTGAAAAGAAATTAAGGATTTTTCTCCATATAGCGGACTTCAATGGGGATCAGCGGGTTGAAGGTCTAAACTGCAGTTTCAATGCTCTTATCTAGTAAAACAATTGATATTTTTCTAAAAAAAAAAAAAAAATTATTTATATACTTTTAAACCACAAATACTCTTCATGCACTAGCTTTCCAACGTGACTATGTAATGTGTGAAGTTGTGGACGCAGACCTAGTCTAAAATGAGCATCTGTGGTTAAAAAGTATATAAATTTTTATTTATTTTTATTTTTTTAGAAAATGACCAATCGTTTCGCTAGATAAGACACTTATTCCTCGCCTGGGATCATGTAGAGCCCTTTGAAGCTGCATTGAGACTGCAATTTGGACCTTCTACTCATTGATCCCCATTGAAGTCCACTATATGGAGAAAAATCCTGGAATATTTTCTTAAAAGCCTTCATTTCTTTTTGTCTGAATAAAGACAAGAACATCTTGGATGACATGAGGGGGAGTAAATTATCAGGAAATTTCATTCTGAAGTGCTTTAAGGGATAAAAAACAAGCAAACTAATAAATCGCCACTTCTTTGTTGATTTTTAGATGCTGGAGATGAAGAGGAAGAGGAGGTAAGTTCTGATTAGCAAAAACTGCAAGTCGACAGAAATGATTAGTAAAATCAAAAATTTTCACCAGTCTTCATATAATAACTGGATTTTTTCTTTTTCTTTGCATTTCAGCTGCAAAACTTTGTTAAACTCTCCATTGGTAAGAATTCAAAGTGGATGTTGTTTGGAATAAATTACTATTGATAATATATACACACAGTAATAATTATTGGTGTTTGGCAGACCCTTCCAGCTACCCGGCATATCCTCCTAGAGTAGACGTTCCGTTCACTTCTCCTATTGCCGACGGCTACAGTCCAGCCCACCATAATCCTCAAATGAACCTCTTAGGAGAAGTTGTCTCCAGTCGAGGTGCTTCTATGACCTCTCACCTCGCCCAGCCCAGCACTGGACCTTCAGCTGGTTCTTTACCTGAATTTCCCAGTCACAGTGCTATCAAAGTCGAGCAGACACCTTATCCCGTTCATGCCGGGGGACTTCCGAACGGACTGGGAATGGGGACTGGAGTCATACCACCACCTGTTCTTCAAGATGTAGTCACTCATTCTGTAGGCCCTCCAGCCATAGTGGACAGCCCAATGCAAGAAGTGCCAGCTCAAGTGGAGAACCAGGTTCATCCCTGCATCTCGGAGCTGTTGAGCAGTCCTCACATGTTACCCTGTAAGCCTCTAATGCCTTGTTCTTCAGGATTATAGTTGCAGTTTATGATAAAGACGTACCTAAATTGCAGAAAAACCTAGTCCCACCCGTTCACTTTGAGTAATGCTGATTTTAAATGACTTTGCAAGAGGTGTGTATAGAGCCACTACAAACAAAATACAGTGCACACCTTAAGTGTTTTATGAAATTAAGAAAATTTCAGTTGTTAGACTGGATTAAACTGTTATTTAAAAAAGCTCATCTAAAAATGAAAGGTCTGTCATCATTCACTTGTATGTGTTTCCATAGACCATATAAAGGAGAACATTAGGCTGTATGTTCATGCTGTTCTTTTCCATACAATGAAACTGAATGGTGATGATAAAATGTTTCTTCTTGTTTTTTTTTCTCTCTAGTAACTGATCTGGATGTCAAGTTTCAGTACAGGGGTCGGACGGCTGGTTCTTTGACCGTCAGTAACCCTCAGGGTTGTAGACTTTACTACGGTAACCTGGCGCCCACACCAGAGCAAGTAGAGCTGTTCGGCCCGGTAACGCTGCAGCAGGTGCTGTTTCCGGGAACCGCTGAGATCCAGAATGAGAAGCAGAGGTTCTACACCGATCATCTGCTGGATGTGATGGACCGAGGGCTGATTTTGGAGATCAGGGGACAAGATATCTACGCCATCAGGCTGTGCCAGTGTAAAGTGTTCTGGTCTGGGCCAGGTGTGCCCGAGCAGGGTCCACCCAATCCAATGGAAAGAGAAATGAAGATCAGGGTCTTCAGTCTGAACAACTTCCTTCAGGGTAAGAGGAATCAGTCTTTCAACTAACAACTGGGCATATGAGACTGGGTTGGGATTCCTAACTCGCAACCCTTGATTTTATTTACATGTTTATGCATTTTATGTACTGTTAATGAAGAACAGCTTTAAAACTTGACACAAATGTAACTGATTTATGAGGTGACGTTTACATATCAATTAAACACCCTTTGCTCTTTTTGTTGCGCTAATTCTACAGAGGCCTCCTATATTTTCTGGGAAGTAAAAAAAGTACAAAATTGCCCAACACGTCCATTTTATTCTGTGTACACATAAAAAAAACACTTCCGAACTCGCATGCAGGAAGTTTCTCAGGAAATGTCAAATGCATATGACTGTCTGGGGTCATTGTGTAGATTTGCTATGTAATGGATTCAGTAATAGATTTTTGTTTTGTTTTGTTTTTTTTCTTCTACTCAGGTCTCATTTTGTATCAGAAAGGAGAGGCGCCCACTCCACCACCCTTTGAGATCTACTTCTGCTTTGGTGAAGACTGGCCAGACAGAAAGCCCAAAGAGAAAAAGCTCATCATTGTCCAGGTTTGGAGATGAAATCCTTGTTCACTGCTTTACTTTAGAGCGCAAAGACTCTCTTTAGTTGTTTATGGTGTACAAGGCTGTGCTACATCGCTAAATTGAGGTGTTACCAATGATATATGTGTTAATATTCACAATATAGAACAGCTACACCTACGTAAACTGGTGTTTGATATGTTAGATATGATACCATATAGTGCATTTTAGCAAATCAACATCTAGAAACAAAGCTGTTTTATAATTTAGCATTCTTTAGACCTTGCAAACCATGCTATGTTGCGTTTTTAGCAACTATGCACAAGCTATAACTAGGTGAACAGGTGTTTGATACATCAGATATCTTACTATATAGTGTATTTTAACCAATCAGCATCCAAAACAAGAGCTATATAATTTAACCTTCCTTAAAACTACCAAACCATGCTGTATTGCTAAATTACATTGTTAGCAACAATGCACAGTTATAACTAGGCGAACGGGTGTTTCATGTCAAATATGTTACTAGTATATAGTGTATTTTAGCCAATCAGCATCCAAAACAAGAGCTATATAATTTAGCCTTCCTTAAAACTACCAAACCATGCTGTATTGCTAAATTGCATTGTTAGCAACAATGCACAGTTATAACTAGGCAAACAGGTGTTTCATGTCAAATATGTTACTAGTATATCGTGAATTTTAGCCAATCAGCATCCAGAAACAGAGCTTTTTTTTTTTTTTATATATAATTTAGCATTCTTCAAAACTAGCAAACCATGCTATATTGCGTTGTTAGCAATAATGCACAAGCTATAACTAGGTAAACAGGTGTTTGCCATCATATCTGTTAGTATATAGTGCATTTTAGCAAATCACCAAAGGAAAAATTCCTTTTTTTAATAATTTCGTATTCTCCAAAACTATCAAACCACACTATATTGCTAAAATGCATTGTTAGCACACGGTTATAACTAGGCAAATGGGTGTTTCATGTCAAATTTTACTACATAATGTATTTTAGCCAATCAGCATCCAAAACCAGAGGTGTTTTATAATGTAATGTTTGTCAAAGCTAACAAAACCATGCTATATTGTTAAATTGCAATGTTAGCATTGATGCAGTTATAACCAGGTGTTTCATGTCAAATATGTAAATGTATGGTCTATTTTAGCCAATCAGCATCCAGAAACAGCTTTCATATTGTAATGTTTGTCAAAGCTAACAAAACCATGCTATATTGCTAAACTGCATTGTTAGCATCGATACACAGTTATAACCAGGTGAACAGGTGTTTCATGTCAAATATGTAAATATATAGTCTATTTTAGCCAATCAGCATGCAGAATCAAAGCTAACAAAACCATGCTACATTGCTAAACTGCGTAGTTAGCACCAATGCAGTTATAATCAGGCAACAAGTGTTTCATGTCAAAGATGTTACTATATGCGGCTAAATTCAAACATTTTGGAGGCAAAAGACTAAATATAATATAAATATAAATTAAATCTGTACATACAAACAAAAAACGAATGAGAAGCATAGCCTATATTTTTCCATTGCGTATGTTTGTCTACGGCTGAGAGGAGAACGATCACATGAGCTCTACCGCCTTCTTTTTAAAGTTGAGGGATTCTGAATTTTGTCGCGTCGCTGGACACGCCCCATCCGGTCACTAACGGTCGCTGTATCTCGCTGTCGCCGGAAATCGCCAGCTCTCCATTGAAATGAATGGGATCGTGTCGCTTTGTCGCCTGTAGTGTGAACGCGGCTTAACTAGTGAGCAAAGTCACAATTGTGATCATATAATGTATTTTAGGACCATGCTATATTGCTAAATTGTGTTAACTATACAGCACAACTATAACTAGATGAAGAGATGTTGTATTTTAGCCAATCAGCATCCAGAACCAGAGCAATATTTTATATATCGCAAACCATGTGATTGTTAGCAATACAGCACAGCTATTTAACAGCTTTTTAAATCAAAACTGTCGTTTTTAGCATTCTTCAAACTTCAGACTCAGCATACCATGTTGCTAAATTGTGAACATGCAGAGAAAATGCAGCAATTTTCACAAAATAGCACAGCTGTAATGAGGTTAAATGTTTGATGTCTTAGCTGGTAAATGTATGTTGTATTTATGTAGTAGCATCAGCATCCAGAACCAGAGTTGTTTTATAATTTAGTGAATTTCAAACCCAGCACAGCTTGCTAGAGCAAAATAAAGTTATATGCTCTTACTTTTCTTCATCTAGGTTGTTCCAGTTGTTGCAAGAATCCTTACCGAGATGTTTTCAGGCGAGCTTTCGTGGTCCACAGACAGCATTCGGTTGCAGATCTCCAACCCTGACCTGAAAGACCAAACGGTGGAGCAGTTCAAAGAGCTCCACAGACTTTTGCAGAGTCAAAACGCGCACCCGACCTGGGCTCAAAACATTCACTAACTGAAAAAGGAACCCGACCCCATCTTGTTTCCTCCCCACTCAGAATTGGAAGTCCTTTTGAACAATGGAATATATAGTTGCCCTCACTGATGCCATACTGAAAACATTTTCATGGGAGACCAAACTTGACATTTCCTTTTTCCACATTTTTTTGTGTTCATGTAAACTTGTCTTTTAAAATGTTATTTTCAATAAATACCATTGCAGTATTTTAAATGCTTGCTGGCATGATCAAGTTGCCGCAGTGTGATTTGAACAACGTAAGCCTGAAATAAGCTGTCACTCGTAGATTTAAGCCTCGTATTTCACGCAAGCTCTTTGCAAACATTACATTATTTGCTGACCTCATCCTATAGGGTCCATGCCAGTAACGTGAACCTGTCGAACTTGAGCGGAGGATATGACTACGTACTTAACTACATGACGTTCATTCAGCAAACTGGACGTGGGAGGGGTGACCCGAGGGTTTACACGTGCAATTCTGAGAAACCCATGATTGCAGGGCCTTCGAAAATCTCAAACAATAGAGGAGGGTTCGATTTACTCTATGACTCAGAAAACGAGACCTGAAGGACTCATGTAGGTTTCTTAAAATGAAACCTGGTCAAACAGGTTCTGAGAACTGGAGAAAGAAAATGTAAATCACTCCTCAAACACACGAGTGCATCTGAAATGATAATCGAGACAAAGATTAGTTTGTTCCTCACAATGTTGGTTTTATTTGTTAACACAATTGGCTGAGGACGATCTTTGCATCTCTTGAGATGTGCCAATATGGTGAAAGAACAAAAAAAAAAAAAAAAAAAAAAAAAAAAAGCCCCTGCCAGTCAGTCCACTCCATAATTTACAGCATAACCTGTACGGATAAAATCCCAGCCAACTTTTTAAAAAGATCAAGGGTGATACCAACTCTCCCGAGATTCTCTCTTTGCAAATGTCCCACGGGCGCAGACTGCTGCTGTGACAATCTTTAGTTTGGTAATGGTTTTTATGGCACTGGCAGCAAAGCCATATCTTGATCTCTAAACACACGTCCATGAAAATAAATCTCCATTTTTGTTTTTAAAAACGTACAAGTCTCTCTTTTTTTTTTAACGATGCATTATGATTTGCAACCAGGCACATCCTTATTTGTCGTTGTTTTTTTTAATGGACCCCCAGAAATCCAACCGATGCAGATGTTCGACCATGTTTTGAAATGGGTGTATGTGTTATAATGTCCATTCGATGGCCCCCCCTCCCACAGGACAACGGTGTCCCTTCCGAAATATATCCCCCCCCCAACCCTTCTGTCGTTGCGGCGGCTGGCATCGGTGTGCTCGTAGGGGTAAAAGGGAGGGATGGGGCTGCGGTCTTTTGACACCCACGAGGCAATTTGCTTTTCCTGAAACCCTGCCACTCCAAAGCTCCAATCCAATTGGTCGGCTTTCCCACGTTGCCAAGTCCCACAAATCCTTCATGCAAGAGTTCCCTTTAGTTTCTCAACAGTGGTCATCATGGCTCCCTTTGCCACTTCCTCCAAATGTTAGCAAAACAAAAAATCTGACCTGCAGAGGGAAAGAGAGAGAACATTTTATGATGATGATGAATTTTATGGGAAATACTTATAATATTCCAACATGTTTGACCATGAATTTTCAGGACTTTCCTGTCATGTGACTTAAAAGTTTTTTTTTTTCCTTCTCGCAAAATGTAATTGACTGCTTATGACTAAAATGAAAAATTAGTTTTTGCAAAACCAAAACCAAAACCACACACAAAAAAATTTCAAAATCTCATGTAAACTTTTGTTTTTTTTTTTTTTTTTTTAGAATTCTGTAAAAACACTTCACCAATGTTCTAATTCTGGGAATCAAAAAACAACAAATAATAATAAAATGATTATTATTATTATTATTATTATTATTATTATAATAAGGGGGGAAAAAATACTATTTCTTAAATATTTAATATATTACTACATGGTTATATAATAGTTCAATTTAAAGTTATTTACGAACACAGAAAAAGATGAATTTATAAATGTTATAAAACAAACGAGGAAGCAAAAAAAAAAATAATATAAATTAAATGATTTGAATTAATGAATTAAATTATATATGAATTAAAAAAGTAACATTGTTAAACTAATATTTTATTATAAAAATAAAATAAAATTTTCAACATATTGATCTTTAAATATATCAATATTATATTAATATATTGTAATACAATTATCATTACTACATCTTACATAATGTATAAAGTTTATACTTAAATTTTTTTTACATGTATACATTGCCGTTCAGACGTTGGAGACCAGTAAGATTTTTAATGTTTTTTTTTTTTTTTTTTTATAAAGAAGTTTATTATGCTTATCAAGGCTATATTTGATAAAAAAAAAATAATAAAAAAAAACTGTAATACTGTGAAATGTTAATACAATTCAACATAACAGTTTTCTATTTTCATATACTTAAAATATAATTTATTACTGTAAAGGTGTATTTTCAGCATCATTCCTCCAGTCTTTAGTGTCACATAATCATTTTAATATGATAATTTGTAATCAATGTTAAGAACAGTTAAAAATAATAAAATTTAAAAAAATATTTTTTAAGAATACATTTTTTTTGGTAACCTGTGATACTTTCTTTTGGGATTCTTTGACAAATAAAAAAGAAAAAGCATTTATTTAAAATAGAATTTGTTTGTAATTATATACACTACCGTTCAAAGGTTTGGGGTCTTTTTTTCCCCCCTTTCTTTTTTTTTTCTTGAAAGAAATGAATACTTTTATTCAGAAAGGATGAGTTAAATTGCTAAAAAGTGATACTTAAGACTTAAATTATTAGAAAAGATTTCTATTTTTTATAAATGCTTTATTTTTCACTTTTTAATACATCAGAGAATCCTGAAAAAAAGTATGACAGGTTCCAAAAAATGTATCACCACAACTGTTTCCAACACTGATTTCTGAAGGATCATGTGACAGTGAAGACTGGAGTAATGATGCTGAAATTTCAGCTTTAATCACAGAAATATATATATATATATATTTTTTTCTATTAAAATAGAAAACTGTTATTTTTAATTGCAATAATATTTCACAATGTAGTTTTTTTCCTGTATTTTTGATCAAATAAATGCAGCCTTGATGGGCATACGAAATTTCTTTAAAAAAAAAACAAAATCTTACTGATCCCAAACGTTTAAACAGCAGTGTATGTAAGTGATATAAAGTTCATTTTTAAAATGAAAAACAGATCATGAACAGTTTAATTTAAAAATCTATTAAAAGAGAAAGCAATAAACAATTGATCTTATCTGAATTAAAATAATTTCATTATTAAATGAACTTTATTCACTAAAGTGAATGCTTTGGTGTTAGGCACAATAACAAATATAGTGATCAATCTGCTTTGGTCACCTGGTCTTGCAGCATCAGCAGGTAAAAGCCAGCTATCGGTACAGCCTGGTAAACTCTCTTATCGCCCAACAAACCTGTTTACATTCCTCTGCACTGGGGTGACAGATTGATAGACAGACGGAGAAACAGAGATAAGCAATATTAGCATCACTTTTCACCAAACGAATAAACAACAAGCTGGTCTAATATTACTAATCACAGGTCAATTTCCAAACGCGCCGAAAGCATGGGCGAGCAAAAACAACAAGGCTGCATCAATCAGTCTGGCGTGGTTTTGGACTTTCCATGCAAGCCTGTGACTCATTGTGCATTGTCAGAATATGTATTTGGCATCTGTGCACAACACCACGCTGGGAGGCTCCTCGTTCCTCAGGTCAAGACTTGCCGAAGTATGAGATACTTCACCCTCTTGGACGACTGGTTATGGGAACTTGTTTATGCATGCCGTGTTGAGCTAACCACAAGCAGAACTAAACATGCACTGGCTTGCAATACCTCAAAAGCCAAATGTGACACTGATAAGCATTAGATTACTTTCTATTGCAGGCAAAAGCACTTTTAATTAAGGAACAGACCAATTTCTTTAAAGTGAAGTAAAATTATAATGAAATTATCTGATGTTCACGGCTGCCTTTGAAGGCTCGGGTGACGGCGGACACAAACTCACCTCGTGACCTGCTTATGGAAGTCGGTGAGCTGCTTGTGTGTGACGGTTACAGCGCCTCCTGCTGTTTCTTTTGGAAGACCCTTCAGTGCGGTTTCCAGCCAGCGGCAAAACGTCTACAGATACAGAGACAGCCACAGCATGTGACAATTTAGACATCACAGAAAGGAAAAGGATACTGAAAATCTCTTTAAGATCTCTGAAAAGTATTTAAAAGGTCAGAGACAAGATTAACAAATAAATATTTAAAACTCTTTAGTAAAGGACTGTGGTTATCACTGTGAAAATAAATTAAATGTATCCACAACTTTTGGATACAATAAAACAATAAAAAATAAAATAAAAGGTTATTTTAATACTAAAAAATGTTTTTAAAAAACCTATCTGTAAAAAATATATATGTATATTTCAAATGCACTGCAAGTCACTTTACATGAGTCTGTCAAATGCAACCCTCTACAATGTATGCATGTCTAAATGCAGCAATTGTTAGCTATTGGTTAATAAATTGTTAGTTTTCTACTATTGTTAGATTCCCCCCAAATTCAGCTTTGTCTTTTAATTTATAAAAAAAAAAAAAAAAAAAATTCTGTTTGAGTCTAGACTATTTTAATAGACTATATTTATTTTAAATTCAATAGACTATATTTATTTTAAATTCAATAAATATTTACATTTATTGATTTGAATTATACGAACTAAAATAATTACATTATTAAACAAAAAAAAAAAACATTACATATTAATGTCATTTATATACATATATTAATACAATACACTTACATCTAGAATTAATTTCAAATTTTATAATTAAATTACATATATTATGCAAGTATACAAGTATATATACACATATACACATACATACAATGTCAGGGCTCGACAGTAAGGAGTGCCCGATGGTCCGGGGCCAGCGTGAAAGACGCTCGGGACAGTTGACGAATCTGTCACTGACCCAATCGGGCCACTGCGGCGTTGTCACGAAAGTTTATCATTTGCATGTGTTTTTTTAATCTTGTTCATTTAAAATTTTAAGCGATCACAGAGAGACACGTCTTTGACGGACAAATACCTTACAAGCCTATGTCAAAATACTCGTCTTGACAATTAGCTTTGTAGCTTTAACAGTGATCAATCCATACTTAATTTATACAGTGAAGTACAGATGCACCGATCTACCGGACATATTTCAACCGATCTCTGTTATCTTTTTTCAAAATGTCATGTGTGTGGAAATATTACGAACTCTTTAAACATCCGTTAGCAGAGGTTAGAGACGCTGAAGACGAACGCAAAGAGGAAAAAATACTGTAGCAGGCATAGCAAGATCACGGTTCACAATGCGCAAAATATTGGAAATATTATCCTATATATTGGTTTATGTGAATGTATCTTTGAGGGGAACTGATTGTTTTAATAGAAGTTCACATGGCGTTTTCTTTTCATTTGCCAATGTATGACGCATTTAAAGTAGCGCTCATAAGCTCTGCGCTGCTTTGTTTACAGCGGTAACCATAGAAACGTAATTTCGTTCTTATTCCAAAAGCGCCACCTGCTAACAAAAAGACTTTGCGTTCTTCCAGTCTGTTTTTCCCTAAAGCATCTTTATATTTGTAATAAAATATTAATAATAATAATAAAATAATTTTTGAACAAACAAATAATATTTAAACTTGATAACATGAGTCAAAAACAATGATAACAGCAACTATTTAATTTTTTTGTGGTAGGGCAAGTGACAATTTTATCCAGGCAAGTAAAAATTTTAACCACTGGCCCAAATGGGCCAGCAGAAAAAATCCTTAGCGTTGAGCCATGAAAATATATATATATAAATAAATAAAATATTTTTTTTCCCAAATTAATTTTTCTTCTATTTTATTTTTTCTAGACTCTATTTAAATTGTTAAAAATTATTAATGAAAAAACATCTAATTAGTTGAAATCTTGACACTTACACAATTTAACCGCAATTTATTAAAGGTTTAACAAAATTTGCAGTTTTAAAGCCTTATGAAATAGATATGAAATATTTTTTCCTCAAATTCAGTTTTATTTTTACCACATTTTGTGTTTTCCACTAATTTTCTGCATTCCATTTTAATGGTTTCACTACATTAAGTAATATACTTCTTCAGTTATGCATGTAGTAAACGAAACCACGCATCTGCGCCACTCGTTCACACCGACACGCAGAACATGCAGGATTCATATTAAAATTGCATTTTTACAGCTTAATATTGACAAACACTAGTCCATCACATTTTGATGTAGGTCTACTGACCTACTTTTGATTTTTTCATCCAAAATTTGACCATTTGCGACTTGTCCACATTTTTCACATTGTAGAAATCATAGGGCACTAGATTTCAATGTGCCAGTGTTTGGGTTGGAGGCTAAGAATAAGTTTAGCACATATTTTAGTAAAAACATACCGGCCGATCAAAGACCATGATCTCCCAGATTACCTCTGCCACGTCAGGCAGAGTGTAAGGCGGCAGGCAGAAACAGCAGGTGTTGATCAGCTGAGTCACTAGCTGCAGCCCGTGCTGCTCCATCACCTGGCCAATCAGACGCTTTCGCATCTCAAAATCATCCTCGTGCTGAAAGACAAGAAAATCAGTTATAACCAATGAATGAACAGGAATGAAACACACATACAAAGTCTTGGTCAAAGAGTTGGTTTAGTTTGATCAACCGTGCCGCTTACGTCATTGGTGACCCCGGTGTGAATAAGGTCTCTGATGAACTTCATGACGCTGCAGTTGGCATCTCGATGGTCCAGGGTGGTGGCAGCGATGGCACACTGGATGATGTGGACAATAATAGTGCTGTTCAGCAACGTGACCGGACTGCGCTGGACAAACCTAAATTAATGAGAGAAAATAGGATCTTAATTAATGTAATTTTTGTGTGGCACTTATTTATTTATTTAAAGCTTGTTTTTCTAATTGCAGAAGCACAGAACAGGTACCGTGTGGCGAGTCTAAAAAGATCGTCCACTGTGTCGGGGTGATTGCGCAGTCCGTTAGGCTGCTCTAACAGCTGGAAGGTCGGCATACAGAGAGCCTGCAAGAGTAAAAGACACAGCTACTGATCAATAACTCTTAGTTCAATCAATCATAATTAATCACAGCAAAAGTTTATAATAAAATCACTTTGTATGAGGGTCAACAAAAACTGAGAACCACACGTGACCTTTCCAACGTGATTACGTAATGCGTGAAGTCAGAGCTAGTGCAAGACGAGCATTTGTGGTTAAAAAGTATATAATTTTTTACTTTTTTTTTTTTATTAGAAAATGACCAATCGTTTTGCTAGGTAAGACCCTTATTCCTCAGCTGGGATAGTGTAGAGCCCCTTTGAAGCTGCAATGAAACTGCAATTTGGACCATCAACCCACTGATTTCCCATTTGAGTCCACTATATTGGAGAAAAATCCTGGAATGTTTTCCTCAAAAACCTTAATTTCTTTTTGACTGAAGAATGCAAAAACAAGAACATCTTGATGATTGAAATTTTAATTCTGGAGTGAACTAATCCTTTAAATGTAGCTTCTGGATAGACTGGTGTGTATTAATTTACCTGTAGCATATCCAACAGGCCTTGTCTGCATCCTTCCTCCATGCCATACTCGTCCACTAGAATGCTGCCCAGGTACAGGAAACAGGAGTGAGGGTACACCTGGTACACACTCACCATCTGAAACACATACATTTTTTTAAGATCTACACTGGGTTTTCTATTTCAAAAACACACACTCAGATCAGTGGATGTGTATTTTTAAAGCACAAAGACAAACCTGAGTAACAAGTGGCTGTAATAGGGAAGCAGAGCCTTTGCCTACGCAACGCACTGCAAATCTCAGGCAGCGGCAGCAGCGCTCTACTATCCGGTTATCATTCTGGTGGGCGTTTAACGTCTCAGACAACACCGGCCATATCTACAACAAAAAACAGAGATGATCAGAAAAACAAAACAAACAAAAAAAACAAAACAAAACATTTGTGACCCTGGACCACAAAACCAGTCGTAAGGGTCAATTTTTTGATATTGAGATTTATACATCATCTGAAAGCGGAATAAATAAGCTTTGTTGGGATAGGACAATATTTGGCCGAGATACAACTATTTGAAAATCTGGAATCTGAGGGTGCAAAAAAAAAAAAAATCTAAATAAATAATAAATAAATTTAAAGTTGTCCAAATTAAGTTCTTAGCAAAGCATATTACTAATCAAAAATTAAGATTTGACATTTACAGAAGGAAATTTACAAAATATCTTCATTGAACATTATATTAAACAAAATCCTAATGATTTTTGGCATAAAAGAAAAATGGATAATTTTGACCCATACAATGTGTTTTTTGCTATTGCTGCAAATATACCCGTGCTACTTCAGATTGGTTTTGGGTTTTGTGGTCCAAGCTCACATTTAAAGATAAAGTATGGTGTAATTCAACACACAGGTAAACGTACCTCTTGAATGACCTTCTGGCAGGGATGTGTCTGTCCATTCTCTACTATAGGGTTTGTGTGTCTAATAGAGAGAGAGGAAAAAAAAAAAAAAAAAACATTTTAGAAGGGTTTTTTTTTTTTAAAAAAAAAAAAAAAAGCATGACTACTTAATGAGAAATAATGGGGGGAGGAATTCAATTTTATCCACCAGGATTTAATTGTATCTTTAAATGAATTAATGCTATTTAAAGACCTTTTTCTATGGCTATTTTCATGGCAAAATAAAATAAATAAAATTAAATAAAATATTAAAAATAAAATGCATAAACAAATAAAAACAAATAAAACAAAATAATCAAAAATAAAGTGAACAAAATTTTTTTAAATTTATAAAATTACCAAACTATCATTTAATAATCCATGTATATATATATATTAATAGGTTTAGGGCTGTCGATTATTCTGACAATTAATCGAGTAATCTGATAATTATTAATGTTTTTGTGGTATAAAAATAGACCTAAGTGAACAATAGCCTTTAAAATGACTTAAAATACATATATAATAGAAATGAGGCAATAATAATTGGTTCAAATAAAGTGTCAAAAGTAAGCAATCATATGGTTTTATTGAACAAAACTGTTAAAATACATAATATATTATAAACAATAGAGCTAATGTGCATTACGCATTATATCAAACACCTGCAGAGGGCACCAATAGCCTGACAATTGTTTTCACACTTTACTGCGCAATCTAATCCTCGTTTAATATTGACTAAACAACGTTTAATTCAAATGTCCACTTAATCTTTAATATTTGGCCATTTCTTTATGACAGAAATGCTAGAGCCACTGTAATTTCTTGAAAACGTGTAAACACGGAGTTCGAGCTTTTGTTTTGAAATTGAGATGAACAGTTAACATATTGAGAAAGATAATGATGCATTCTCCTGTGTTTGCATAGGTTTATAAATGATTTACCATACAAATCTGATGAAGTAGCGCACGTTGCGAATAATCTACACGCATGTTAATTGAAGCGCATAAATAAAAATATGCGATGCAGGTTTAATATAATTAAATCAAAGTGTTTGTGAATTCCCAATAGCATTTATGCTTTAGGATTTTTAAATGGGTTTAATATGTGGAATGCGTCATTTCCGGTATTTTGCTGATTACTCGACACAGGCAAAATGCTACTGATTTTTTAAAAATCGAATACTTGAATAGAATTGAGGAAATGTTGCAGCCCTAAATAGGCTAAACTACTAAAACCATCCAAGTAATTACTTTAAAATCCTTTTCAGGAGTGTTGAGTTCAAGAGCTTTCTCAAGGGACAAAAAAAACCAAAACATCCAAAGCCCAATAAAATATTTCTCAATACTGCGCTTCAAATGCAATGGTGGTTATGTTGGGAGTCTAACCTGAAGATGACAGCCAGTCTGTCCAGCCATACAGTGGGATCTGATGACTTCCCAGTACTGGAGTCCTGAGCCAGCAGCTGGACACAAAGCCAACACATTATTTTATTGAGTTAACCACAAACATTAAGAAATACAGACAAAACAGTAACGAGTATCTAACCTTCCTCAGTGCCATGACTTGAACTGCACACAGATCGTTCAGACACTCTGCGATCTTCTCCAGGGGCAGGCGGGCCAAAACCAGCGCTGTGCCTAAGATAAACCAATCACACCACTTAAACGAAACCAGCCATACAACAAAAGCATGACTGAGATCAACAGAAAAGAGCTGACCTCTATAGGAGAACCATTAAAAATCAACCAAATCAAAGTTAATGAAAATAAACCACATTTGTGACCCTGAACCACAAAACCAGTCTTAAGTGTCATGGATATATATGTAACAATAGCCAAAAATACATTGTATGGGTCAAAATTACCAATTTTTCTTTTATGCCAAAAATCATTAAGATATTAAGTAAAGATCATGTTCCATAAAGATATTTTGTAAACTTAATTTTTGATTAGAAACATGCATTACTAAGAACTTCATTTGGGCAACTTTAAAGGCGATTTTCTTAATACTAGGCTTGACAATAAAGAGTGCCCGATGGCCCGGGGCCAGCGTGAATGATGCTCGGGACAGTTGACGAATCTGCCACTGGCCCGATTGGGTCACTGCTGCGTCTGCACAAAAGTTTATCATTTGCTCGTGCCTTGGTCTATTCAAATTTCAAGCGATCGCATAGAGACGCGTCTCTGACGGACAGAGCCTACAGAAGTATGTCAAAATACCCGTTTTGACAAGTAACTTGGTAGCTTTAACAATGATTAATCTATATTTATACAGTGGTAGACAGTGGCGTACAGATGCACAGATCGACCAGACATATTTCAACCAATACATTTTCAAAATGTCATGAGTGTGTGGAAATATTACGAACTCTTTAAACATCCGTTAACCGTTTTAATCTGTATTCGTTTAAACATCCACCAGAGACGCCGAAGACGAACGCAAAGAGGAAAAATACTGTAGCAGGTAGAGAAAGATCACAGTTCACATTGCGCAAAACATTGGAAATATTATCCTAAATATTGAAACGGGGTTTATGTTAATGCATCTCTGAGGGTAACTTACTGTATTAAGAAATGTTTACATGGTGTTCTTTTCATTTGCCTCTGTATAATGCATTTAACGTTGCGTTCATGAGCACGGAGCTGCTTTGTTTACAGCGGTAACCAAGGAAACGCTGTATCATTATTCCATAAGCGACACCTGCTGGCAGAGACTAAATTTGCGTTCATTCAGTCCGCCTGCTGTTTTTCCCTGAAGCATGGTTTATTTTTCAACAGACAAATAACGTTTAAAGTTTATATTTGTTAGGCTAGTGGGTTTTCCTGTCGAAGTTGGAATCGAGAATTGTACAATTTAATTGGTATGTAAAATTTTGATGTCATATAAGCTTATTTATTAAAATAAAAAGATGACATGAGTGAAAAACAATGATAACAGCAACTATTTTCCTTTTTTGAGGCAGGGCCAGTGAAAATTTTGACCGGGCAAGTAAAAATTTGAACCACTGTCCTGACCGGACCAGTAGAAAAAATCCTTAGCTTTGAGCCCTGTCAATATTTAGATTTTTTTTGCACCCCCACATTCTAGAATAGTTGTATTTCAGCTTTCCGATGATGTACACATCTCAATTTTAAAAAATTGACCCTTATGACTGGTTTTGTGGTCCAGGGTCACATTTAACATAGATGTGCTCCACACCTTTCAGCAAGCCAACCGCAGCATCCGTTGACAGGGCGAATGAGTCAAGCGAACGGGCGATGTCCAGCAGGCCCTGGAAGTGCTGCGCCATGTGATCTCGACACACCGAGCAGATGTTGTGAATGGCTTTAGCTGCCACAGAGGCCAACGGCTTCTCCCGCAAACCCTTCATCAGGAAGTTCAAAACAGGATCTGCCAACCGAATACAGCCATCATGAATACACAAAGAGAAACAACGAAACAATATGTAAGGGCACATGATTGTGACAGTCACCTAACATGCAAGGATTCCGGTCGATCACTTCACTCATCTCGCCGACCAACTCAATGCTGGTGTAGCGAACAGCAAGGTGGACCGTCTCAGGAAGTAACACTATCTGCTCCAGCACTTCCGTTAACGTGGGATTATTCTCACTAGGAATCAGCAGAGGGAGAGGGAGACATTTTAGAGGTACAAACAAACAGCTTAATGTGGTACAGAATCAACTTGAAACAGTTTTTTTAACCAATGCCAGGAAAACTATAGATGTCATTATTAACTGCAATCTTCATTTGAACGATCCTGAAAAATAATGGCTATGGCTTCTAGGGCTGCAGACAAAAACATTTATGCGACCAGATTCACAAAAAAAATATTGTTAGGAGTCAAAAACAAAGCAACCAGTGTAGCCTGATTCATTAGCAAATGACTCTTATGGAACAGTTTTTATAAGTGAATCAAAAATATACAGTGCAACCAATGTAGTCATATTGAAAAATTAGCCAGATTTTTTTTTTTTTTAACCAAAATGGACTGAATAACACCCAAAAGAATCATATGAAAATGATCAAATTAAGCTTGAACATGGTAGTTGTGTTGCTGCCTATGCAGGGTCAGAAAGCTCTCGGATTTAATCTAAAATATCTTAATTTGTGTTCCAAAGATGAACGAAGCTCTTACGGGTTTGGAACGACATGAGGGTAATGAGTAATGACTATTATTGGACGAACCAACCCTTAAAGCCTCAAAACACAGAACAACAAGATAATGAAACGTACATAATCTAAAATAGTATGACTCCAAGCTTGCACTAACCCAGCTGCAGGTGTGAACTTGACTGGTGAAAGCAAAAGTCTTTAATATGAAGCTGTTGAGTCATGACTGAGAGTGATACTTACGGATCGATACTCTTAGCAATGGAAGCCATGATGAACAAAACAGCCTCAGTTACTTCCCATGGGGGGTTTCCCTCCTTCAGAGTTGAATACAGCTGATGAGAAGACACAAAGTATTTATAAAATGAAAGCTACGGTTTAATATTCCCTTTCGTTTCTCAGTAAACCGTTGGAAATTTTAGAATATTTTTGGGGCCTTTTCCTCAAGTCACTTTCAGTTCATGTTTCTGTTAGTAAAAATCCTACCTGTGAGAAACACTCCATGGAGCCTACTAGGAAAATGACATCTTTCACAAGATCGGACACTCTCATCCTGAACTCGCCGAAATCATCAGTGTCCTCTGGGACTCCTTCCTGTATGGGAAGCACAAATTTAAAGATTAAGAAAAAGATGGAAATGCACAAAAGCAATAAGTGCTAGAAAGAAGTGGCTTGCATTTGAACAATTTATGTCTTTCTTGTGAAGGAGGAAGAGAAAGATATAGGAAGTGAAGATGGCTCACATGATCTGGGTCGAGCTGGCAGTGGCGGGCGAGACTGTGCAGTAGTCTCTGTATATACGGCTTGAACACTCTGTGGAGTGCCGGATCGTTCATTTTATAAAGATGTTCTCCCAGACGGTACCAGAAGTTGAACGAGATCTCAACCACCTGAAGGAAAACAGATTCCCAAAAGAGAGTCAAGAGAATGCTTGGGATAATTTAAATTCTGCCATTAATAACTCACCCTCATGTCGTTCCAAACCTGTAAGACCTTTGTTCATCTTCAGAACACAAATCAAGATATTTTTAATGAAATCCAAACACTTTTTTAGATAAGTCAGCATGGACATGGACTATTTTATCAATGTCCTTACTACCTTTCCGGCCCTTGAATGTGTCAACTGTGTTGCTGTCTATGCAGGGTCAGAAAGCTCTCAGATTTAATCAAAAATATCTTAATTTGCTTTCCAAAGATGAATGAAGGTCTTACGGGTTTGTAACGACATTGTTTCACACTCGCCTCATATTGGGGATGTCCGGCACAAATAAGCAGTAACTCTAGGGTGCGTAGATCTCCCATGCCCTGACCAGGAGTCCTTACTGTCATCTCCAAAAATGTCTCACACAATTCCGTAAAGATCCGACAATAATTTAGCACCCTGTGGTGGAAAAGAAAGCAAGAAAAGAGGGGGGAAAAAACAGATCTAGTTTACAACAGATTTTGTTGTTGGCGCCGTCCCAAAACATAATAGGCTTTCTAAAGAGTATGAATATTCTTCCTTCTTCTGGCTAAATTATAAGGCTTAATAATGTTCCTTTCAATATGAAAGCAAGTCTGTTTGATTTATGATGTTGTCTTCCGGCATCCTACTGGGTATCAGAACAGAGCTATTTTGTCTGAGACTTGCATGAACTGCATATGTGACCCTAGAAACACAAAACCAGTCCTAAGGGTAAATTTGTATGGTGTGTTAGGATAGGAAAATATTTGGCCGAGATACAACTGTTTGAAAATCTAGAATCTGAGGGTGCAAAAAAATAAATCTAAATATTAAGAAAATCGCCTTTAAAGTTGTCCAAATTAAAGGTCTTACCAATGCATATTACTAATCAAAAATTAAGCTTTGATATATTTACAGTAGAAAATTTACAAAATGTCATCATCTAACATTAACTTTACTTAAAATTCTAATGACTTTGGCATATAAGAAAAATCGATAATTTTGACCCATACAATGTATTTTTGGCTACTGCTACAAATATACCCATGCTACTTAAGACTGGTTTTGTGGTCCACATGCATTGATCATAAACTATGCCATACATACTTATCAAGGTCCTCTCGGGCTACAGCCATGTGGTAGGCTGTTTCTAAAGAAAGGACTCCCTGGAAGAGCTGCATGGCCAGAGGCATGTGTATGGCTACGTTCTCGATCGCATACAGTGCTGAGCACACGCAGTCCGACGCTGCCTCATGAAGGTTTGTGGACGTCTCATCCCTCTGCTGCAATGAAAATGAAAAAAAAGATCGTTTTAAGTAAAAGTAGAGAAAGAGGGAGCTAAGTGAACGTCTAAAGGCATTTGCTGATCTCACCAGAACTTGGAAGAGAATCATCAGCAGTTGATTGCTGGCCATGAAGTTGTTGTCCAGCACTCCTAAATTAAACCAGCTCCCCAAACACCGGAACACCTTGATAAGCATCTTCTCATCATGTCCAGACTTCTCCGCACACGTCACCTGATCAGGGAAATACACCAACAAAAGAAGCTCAGAATCATAAACCATCATTTAAATGTTTATGCAGAGCCTAAACCACTAAAATGATTTGCATGGATAGAATAATAGCACAAAACAAAGGATGATAGACCCATAGAGGAAGTGATGTGTTTTTATGCCTTGCACATTTTGAGAATTCTGCAGAATTAAATAAGGTAAACCTAGCTGGCTAATAACGTCTAAATTACAAAAAGCATTCGCCTGAATGAGTAAAAAATTACAAATGTATTTTTATTTTTATTTAATATATATAAAAAATTACATTTGGGAAATAAAATATGTAAGCACTAAAAAAAAAAAAAAAAAAATCTAAATTTGAAAAAAAAATAATTAACAATACCCTTTGACCTCTGCATGGGTTTTCATGTCTCATGCATGCTTTAAGTGTCTGGTATGTGTGAGATAACCACTTAACCTTTGGACAGATAGGCTAGGCATCTTATTTAGATTGCAAAGTGGAAAATAAACTACAGAAATTGTTTTGCAGGTGTAAAAGTATCCGTACCAGAAGAGTGACCACTGTGGTAGAGTAGTAGGCCAGATCCTCAATTATCTCCGTCCGTCGATTGGCTCCAATCCTCAAAGAGCGGCTATGCACCTCCTCTGGCAGAACAGTGAGTATCTCAATCAGGAAAGGCATGGAGGAAATATCGTTACTGTATCTGAAAAGAGTAAAATAGAACGTTGGGTAGATGATGACATTTCATGGTGACATCAACTGTCTAAATGCAATTCTTTTAGAATTATTACACAGTTTTGAGCCCATAATAACTTAGAAGTTACATTTTAAAATCAAATCAAATCAAATCCTGACTCACTTTTACTATACGTAATAATACCCATTTTAGAGTAAACTATCCCTTTGAAATCAGTTGTAACCAAGGCCACAGATAAGGAAAATGTCAATAAAATACAAATTAACAAAAGTCTAGAGTACATTCTTACTTTTCTATGAGGGTGTGAACACAGCCTTTCCACGAGGCCATCTGAAGAGCCAGATCTGCGATTGCCAATGCAAGCTGGGAGAGAGAACGCACATTAGAACACCAGCGACACTTTTTAAACAGCTCTCAATATTTAACACTGCAGTGCGGTTGAGATGGACAATCCCTGTCGTCACTTCACATCATGAATGCCAGACGTTTGAGGTCATCGGCATTGACTCGCATTTTGATTTGGGGCACGTATCGAAGTCATGCTGATGGGACGTTACCTGTGTGACGATGATTGGAGACAGGTCTTTGAGGTTCTGGATGTGAGACAGGAGTGAATCTCTAAGTGAGGTGTGGGTTTCTGGGGGAAGCTCGTAGAACGCCGTCTGGATCTTCATCTTCATTGTCTGGGCTGCGAAGTAACACGATTCCACGTCTTGCTTCAGCTGCAGGAGCTGATCCGAAATCTCCCACGCATACATCTGTAAGGAAAAACAAGTTCGATAAGGAAATGCATATTTATCAATTCATAATTTAATTTTTGGATCATTTTTATGTCTCCATCTCTCTACGTCAGCTGCTTCCATTAGGGATCAGTTGTATTTTGAATAAACAAAAAAAGACCAGTTGTATTTTGCATAAAGGAGGAAAAGCAAAAAGTAAACACTTCAACATCAGATGCATCACACCTAGATAAATATTGCTGATGCAAATAAATAGAAGCATCAGGAAGCAGGAACGCATTGTGTGTAACCTATAACACACAACCGAAAATACAAACGCCTCAGTAGTTCAGCTTATGTGTCTTAAGGTGAACTTGAAGCCACGCAGTTCACACTACTGACGTCATAATATAGCAGCACATTCTGGGGAAAAAGGCAATTCATGTTTACTGCAGTCAAATTATAGAGTCATTTCATATTTCAACAGAATAGAAATCAGACATTTAACAATTCTCACAGTTTACATTTAGACTTACTCAGAATCTGCATGAATGCAATCCCATTAAATGGTCCCCCAAGCATATTTAATGAAAATATTAAACAAAAAAAGATTAAGAAGAACATACGAGGCCGATCTTGGTAGATCAGCGTGTGGTTTGGAGCAGGATAGTTAACTTAAAGAAACAGTTCACCCAAAAATAAAAATTCTGTCATCATTTACACATCCTCAAGTTGCTGGCACCCATTGACTTCCATAGCATTTTTTCCACATTACGTAATTCAATGACTACCGTCAAGTGTTTGGTAACCAACATTCTTCTAAATATTTTCTTCTGTGTTCAACAGAAGGAGGAAATTCATTTAGGTTTGAAATAAGACGTGGGTGAACAAATGATCACAGAATTAAAATTTTTGGATGAACTACCCCTTTAAATGTCAAATAGGAAGACATGCAATTCACACAATTATTGGGCCACTTAGTTCTGCAAAAAGGAACATACGCATTGCAAAATTTCTCTTAATGCTTTACATTATTAACACCTTCCTTATCACTGATCTTACAGTTTGCTGAAGCGGAACTAAATGAAGCAGCAGCAACTCAAAAGGCAAAAAGCAAACTTATGATGTTACCAAAGCAGTGAACATTAAAATTACACTTGCAGTGTTCATATTATAATATTAACATTTAAAATTCGTCTAATGATGCTAAAAAACTGTCTAAATATTCAAGTTTGAAATCAGCCATCTTAAACTAGAAATTATAGGTGGTTTCAAGCTGGTTCGGGATGGTAAAACATCTTAAAACGAGCAAAAACAGCTACTAGTTGGTCATTCCGGTTTACACGGTGGACTAGCTGGTTTCTGAAACATGGTAAACCAGCTAATGCCCAACAAGGAACTAGCTACCATGTTCAAAACACAGTCACTAGCTTTCTAACAAGCAGTCTAGATGATAAACCCGCCTTAGATCTCCTCGCTCAAATGACTGTGTTTACAAGGACTATTTCTGATAAACTTGCTACTTAAATCTATCCAAAACTCGATCTAAAGCCGTCAAGCTGAATGGATTTAGCAATGGATACAAATAAGCCCCCACAACAGTCCAAACACATGTGACCACCTCCACTTCTCTAAACACTGCTGCTGCTGCTGTTAATGGTTTACAAAGCTTCACTGCGGCCCTAACGAACACTATTTTAACGCAGTGCGTATTATAAATGTTTATTAACGAGTGAGGGTGCTATGGCGCAGTAGGCCCGCTCAAGAACGCACCGATCTCTGCAGCTCTCCCAGCCAGACCGAGGCGCGCTCCTTGCCGGCAGGGTCCGGGTCGTGATACAGCGCCTGCACGGCCTGGTAAACCAGCGGCAGGGAGGGTTTCCCGCCTTCCATGGCGTCCTTCTGTTTCTAGAGGGTGTAGATATGGGGTAAATGACACGGCTTGCGCTTCTCGGGAAGTTGTAGACGCGCAGGTTGACTGTTTATTCGGCCCTCGCGTTCTCCGATCTGGCCGCCATCTCAAGCAGACACAGGGCGCTCCTGTCAAACAAGTCCGTGTGGAAACCGCGGCACAGGAACTATAATGAGTCCGGACTAGAGCGATATTTGAATAATTTCTTGCTATTTTTGCAATTTTTAGAAATATATGCGCTTCTAAACAAGAACGTATCAGGTTGGAATGTGGTTTAACGTTTGTGATCTGAATATATGACGAGGTATACTTATTACGAAGATAATTTCGTTCGAGACACACCCACTGCTACGCACTATTTAAGGGTCATTCTCATGGAAAGGTGACGGAGCCATTTGTGTTCCATATAGGAATTGTAAAGAATCGATTCCGGTTCCAATTCCATTCCGACACTTCTTTGCGATTCGGAATCATCAACGCTGCCTCTATCGATTATTTTAGTATTTTCAAGGAATAAATATTTTAGGGGGAAATGCACTTATTGAATTTACTGCTTTCAGCACAACAGAAGAGAAATAAAAAAATCTGAAATTAATGTATCTAAATACAATGTTTTCAAAAGGTAAGTTTACAATTTTTAAGAGTCAGAAAAAATGCTATCCTGTTAGTTAAATTAGTCCTAAAGTAGGCCTAAAATATTAAACCAAAAAAAAAAAAAGATGTTTACTCAATAAATTACCACTGATTACAACAAAATACATAAACTACATTTCATTCAAACAAACAGTCAGTCAAGTCTCTGATTTATGTCTGTAAGTCTTTAGCCACACATAGCATAACACAGTAGAGGTTCTGGTTCATTTCCAGTCAGATGTGATAAAATATTTTATACTTGTTAGAATTCAACTGAGTCAGTACCCCGCCCTGACTTAAGTGTTTTGATTCACTAAAAAGAACCGGTTCAGAAGAGTCATTTGTGCGTGAACCGGACAACACTGTTTGTCCTGAATGTTGATTCACTAAAAAGAACTGGCCAATAAAAGTAGCGTATTTCGGTTGTTATCTATATTATATAGTAATTGACACTGTATTGAGTTAATTTGTTGTTTGACAAACAGTGGTTTAATATTTTAATATGTTATTAAGCATACGTTTATTGATCTTATGGCATTTCTGCTGTACAAGTTGCACATAAGAATCAAATCATAGTTGTTAAATACTAATCTGAATAGCCTACTACAAAAATTAAAGGAATATATGTGAAATGGCAAAACAATCACCTTGGCTGATGATGTCTGGAAGAATAAGTGTTGGTAATGTAGCTTGTTGTTTTCTAATGTATAACATATCTTAAATATAATATAAGGAGTTAGAAAAAAATGTAAGAATGAGATTTCTTTTTTCTTTTTTTTTTTTTTTGCAGACAAGTTTCAACCTCTTCAGTGTCTTTTTCAGTGTCTCCCTCTTTCATCTCTGTTTCATTTTTTTTTCTCACTTACACATGCTTCTCCCACACACTGGCATAACAGACTAAAATAAAAATCATCCACACAGCAAAATTCCATATAGCTAGCTTTAATACACATGCATGTATAATCAGTTTTAACATCTATTTTTTATTTACATACATTCAGTGAATATAAACATTTGATTCAATTTTCGTTTCCTGATGTGAAGTTGATAAAGCTGCATTTTGTAGTTCATCTCTGTAATTTCCAGGATGTATATGACCTTCCTGTAACCCAGGTCGTATCATACCCATGCAACCCAGATACATAGCTTGGTTACAATACAACCCCGGGTCAGTGGATGGCTTCTGACTTTCATGAATTAGATCGTTCCACATTTATAAGCCTACAAAATAAATACACTGTACAAAATATCTGAGTGCATTCTTATTTCAAATTTTACAAGTAGCACATTTGAATTTATCAAGAAGCTGGAGGGAAAAAAATACAAAATATACATGGAATATAAATTAATTGTCAAACCTTCCAGTTATTAATACTGAATATAATATGTTAACATAACCCATTGTACATCCAGGTATAGGCCTATAAACAGAAAACATATTTCTCCAAGAGAGTTGAAATTAAACACCTGCAGACAATCAGTTAAACATGAAAAACAGAACTGCAAAATTTTCATTTTGATTGTATCTATGTCTATGCAAATAAAGATCACAAAATAAACAAGCTGAACTTACAAAACCAACAGAAGCATTACTTAGCATTAGCAATGAATAAATTAACAGGTTATGATTAATTTCTAAATTTTAAAAGTTTAAATGAATCATTATTATCTAAATTCACACTCTAATATGTTTCTAACCTTACCTGCTGAAACCAAAGAAAAGAAATGAAAGAGAGGGGAAGGGAAGATTCTCCAAGGGGAAATGAAGCAACCAAAACGAGGTGTATAAAAAGAGGCCGGACGTATAGGATTTACAGTTTAACACTCTTTATCTCTCTCCAGATTATCAAAATTGACCCACAATCTAAGTCTTAGCTAACAAGATAAAGTGCCAGTTTGCACGTAATCCCTCTGTGACATCAATATGGTTTGTGGGGATTTTTAACGATTGGTTTAGGTAAATCTTGTTTCCAGATTACGGCTCATCCTTGTGCTTGGGGACCTTAAGAGTTTGGTTTGCCTTTCGCCTGCTTATGCTGCTGCTCATGAAACGAAAGCCAAGAATTAACAAACTTGTTTGGCCAAAAAAACTAGGCCAATACTTTAAGTAAGGCTAACTTACCTGTTATATTACCTTCCATGTGATTTAGGAAAGTGTTTTTAGATACCTGTACTCAGTAGAGAGAAACTCTGTGTTGGATTTCAGAAGTTTCAAAACTTTTCAAGCAAAGTTTCTTTAAAGCATTAGCCAATTCAGAAATATACAGTACTGTTAATTCTCACATTTCTTATGAGGCCACAAAACTGCAGGATCATTGAATGTAAATTCAAAGCTAAATCATAGATGAATCGTAAAATGCTCAGAAAAACAACGTGACAGCTTGTTGTTGAGCTGCCAGACATACTGAAATCAATCCAGGCCGATGGGTTTCAGAAATTAGGATTCAACTATCCACCATATTCACCAACGCGGAAGTAAGCGTCAGAAACCTCCGGTTCATTATCCGCTATTAGAAAATAACGAGAAGAATATCAACGTGCGGTAAACGGTAAAACGGTTTGCACTACAAACTACTGTGTTCATAATTAAGGTAACACATTAAAATAATATCGTAAGACACACCAATCTGCAATATTAAGCAGCAAAACGAGCTGTTCTGTACAATAGCTATACACATAAGACACATGAAATATACAAATGCAACGCCAGCGGAAAAAAAAAAGTGGATAAGCATTGATTCATACCGTCAAAAATGGCTAGGCTAATCAATGTGCTAAAGTTTAACAAGTGTTTAACCTAGTGTAACCTAGCTGACTGAGCTCAACACATTAAATTGGAAAAATATGAACTGATCCAAGATGGTTTGATTACATTACAAACCTGAAACCTTCATCTAAATTTTAAAGGAAAAAGCAGGTCAAATATGAACCAATATGTGGGTTGTTGAGTGTGTAAGTTAAATGCTAATACCCACTTACCGCAACTGGCTGAAATACAATAAAGGTTTTGCACTTACATCACGGTCAGTTATATGTGGTCATATCAGAGATACTTGGACGTAAACAACAGCACTGATTGCATGGTTAATGTACTACTGAATACGTTGTACTGCTAATTTATGATGTATAAACCACGGGAAAAACGCGTGGAAGCTGCTAAATCATATAGAGAAGGACCTAGTAAGCAGGAAAGAGTGCAATAGTTTGACAAACTAAAGTTAATAGGTGGTAAAAATACATAAAAGTACTATTAATTAAGATATTAGCCTAATATTTCACCTATCTGACTGGAAATGATAAGAACAAATGTAAATGTTGTCCAGATTCTGGCCCAGTTTGGCCAACCACAAACGCCTTTTGTTCCTTAGACAGTTTTTTGCACTCTTCTCCTTGATTTGCTATAAGTTTTAGCAGTCTATATTACTCCAAATGTTTTTCCTGGTCAGACTGATTAGTACAGCACAAAACATGACAATAATTGACCGTTTTCAGGAGCAATAATCAGCTAAATTTGGGAATTTTGGTATTGTTGTTGTTTGGTATTGCTATTGTTTTCGTTCAGTGCACTGGTATGGCTGATTGATGACGCATTGTGAAAATACTCTATAATGCCATTATTCAGCTCAAATCAGTTCAAAGTTTATTAAATTATGTTCAATTGTATCAATGTTGAGAACTTAATCAGTTATGAAACTAATCAGACTTCTCTACAAATCAGTTCAAGTTTAACACGTTAAAGATGATATTGCTGAATATAGAAATGTCTTTCTAGATGTTGAATATGCTGTATCAATGTTGTTTATGCTCTAATACAACCTAAAACACATAATATTCTGCATTTGTAGAGCAACACGTGTTGCCTAATCATGTGCTTAGAGATTTCAGAAGGGTGTTGATCATAATTTGCACGGACAGGACGGATTATCCCAACAACAAGTCCGGAAGATCACCCGGAGGATGATCTTCCTTTTCATCCTCATCTACCCCCCCACTTTTTACACCAGGCAAGACTTTGAGGATTTTATAAAAGGCCGTCCCGTCCGTGTTTGGCCAGTCAGGCTGCTCGTTGATTCCACCAGGACAACGTGAAAGAACTAGTCCACTGACGGCGCAACCATGGACGCGTGGTCCGTTCAATTTGGAAACCTCTCCAAAATCAGCCCCTTCGAGGGCCCACAGTACCACCTGGCCCCCAAGTGGGCTTTCTACCTACAGGCAGCCTTCATGGGCTTCGTATTTTTCGTGGGCACACCTCTGAACGCTATTGTTCTTTTCGTTACAATGAAGTACAAGAAACTCCGACAGCCTCTCAACTACATTCTGGTGAACATCTCTCTAGCAGGCTTCATTTTTGACACTTTCTCCGTAAGCCAAGTATTCCTGTCCGCTCTTAGAGGTTATTACTTCCTCGGTCATACGTTGTGTGCAATGGAGTCGGCTATGGGATCAATTGCGGGTAAGACGGAGAGTCTTCAGAATGAAGCTTTTAATTGCATCTATGGTTCCATACTGAACGTTTGACATCCATGGAACATTTCCATGCCACAAAATGTTCTTTATAGTTAAAAAGCGTTCTTTAAATGGTTCTTTGAATGGTACATGACACTTTTAAAAATTAAGGTTTTAATGGCATCTGTGGTTCCATGAAGAACATTTGACATCCATGGGATGTCAATTCTTTAGAATTTTAATGTTCTTCACAAAACTTGTGAAAACATTGAGGGACTATTCACTGAAAGGTTCTTTGGAAAATCAAAAATGGTTCTTCTATGGCTTTGCTGTGAAAATTGTGCACTTCTTCTTACAGGTCTTGTGACGGGATGGTCTCTGGCCGTCTTAGCTTTCGAGAGATACGTGGTTATCTGCAAACCCTTCGGAAGCTTCAAGTTCGGTCAAGGCCAGGCCGCTGGAGCCGTGGTGTTTACCTGGATCATAGGTGCTGGTTGTGCCACTCCTCCATTCTGGGGATGGAGCAGGTGAATTTTCTTCACAAAATATATGCAAACATGCATTTGTAATTTGAAGGACTGACTTTTCTTACATCTGAATTTGCAGATACATTCCCGAGGGTCTCGGCACCTCCTGCGGACCTGACTGGTACACAAAAAGCGAGGAGTACAATTCAGAGAGCTACACTTACTTCCTCATCGTCACTTGCTTCATCATGCCAATGACCATCATCATCTTTTCCTACTCACAGCTCCTGGGAGCCCTACGTGCTGTAAGTATCCCAAGTATCTTAACTTTTTGCTTTTATACACCCTTGTGGACAAATGTAGATAGACATTTGTCACACTTTCTACAGAAGGATCAAACTCTCACTGATGCTTTAGAAGGAAACAAGATGCATTAAGAGCCAGGGGGTGTAAACTTTTGAATGGAATAAGGATGTGTACATTTTTTGCCTAAATATCATATTTTTTTAATTTAGTACTGCCCTTCAGAAGCTACAGAAGATACTTACATGTTCCGCAGAAGACAAAATAAGTTACATTTACCCTGATCTTCAAATTCCAAAAGTTTTCACCCCCTCACTCTTAATGCATCATGTTTTCTTCTGACGCATCAGTGAGCGTTCTGTAATAGTTGAATATGAGTCCCTCAGTTGTCTTCAGTGTGAAAAGATGGATCTCATACAGTCATACAGTCATTGTTGGAAAGGGTTCAAATAAACAAAAGTGCTGAAAAACCAAAGAATTTGTGGGACCTGAAAGATTTTTCTGAAGAACAGCGGGCATTTTAATTGTTCAGGACAAACAGGGTCATTTTTATAAATTTAACAGCATCTTCTGTAGCTTCTCAAGGGCAGTACTAAATAAAAAATAACCTGCATTTTGAATGATCCCTCTTATTTTGGTAAAATAATTAACATTTGCAGATTCTGCAGTGTTTGTAAACTTTTGACTTCAGCTGCATATTTCACAAGCTTTCAAAATTTACCCAACAGGTTGCAGCCCAGCAGGCTGAGTCAGCCTCCACCCAAAAGGCAGAGAAGGAAGTGTCCAGGATGGTTATCGTGATGGTGGGGTCTTTCGTAGTTTGCTATGGCCCTTATGCCATCACTGCCATGTGGTTTGCCAATGCTGATGATACGAACAAGGATTACCGTCTGGTGGCCATCCCTGCTTTGTTCTCAAAGAGTTCCTGTGTGTACAACCCGCTAATCTATGCCTTCATGAACAAACAGGTGAGATGGGCAACACACATGCATTGAATAATAACTGTGCACATGCAGACAAACACTAACACTTTGCCATTTTGTGTTCCAGTTTAACGCCTGCATCATGGAGACTGTATTTGGCAAGAAGATTGATGAGAGCTCAGAGGTTTCCAGCAAGACTGAAACCTCCTCTGTGTCTGCATAAATTATTCCACACCCCATTTACCACTTGTCCGGACCTGTTTTCCTCTTATCCTCCCCCTGATTGTACAAATCCTGCACCTTTATATCTTCAAGGGCGGAGGGACTCGCTTTGTCCTGAAGACACCGTTCGCTGGATGGCCAAATTGGAGGGCGATATCCTACCGTCCTTTCTGTGCAGAACTGGTACACCTTCAAATAAGTCTATTTTATTTTTTTGTAATGAAAAACATTCATATTTCATGTTAAAACAATGCATTGTGCATTGTCGATGAAGTAGAATATTTAATTATCAACTTGCAAAAGAAAATGTAAAAAAAAAGTAAATAATAAAAAAAGAAATAAAAAAAAGAAACATCCTCTGATATGAATGGACTTGTGCAAACTGAAAATGGAAATTCCTGATTTTCAATGGCAGTGTTTGTATTATATCACAATGAGATCTTCAGTAAACTAAGTAACATTAAAGCCCATATCAATGAAAAGTGCTTGTTTCGACAAAAGAGCACAGCGTAACTAAGCGGTTTACTGGCGTCTTCATTAAAGAACCTACTAAAGACCAGCTTTCTGGCTGGATTAGCCAAAATATATAAGATCACAAGGGAATTATCCAAGTCCATCCGTTTGTTTGCAGCCGACGAACTGTTCATTGCAAGTTTGCTGGTAATAAATCATGAGCGACAGCTTTTGTCCAGTCACTGGCTTCATGACGTTGGATCTCTGATATCTGTATCTATACTACTTCTGTACATGTTTTGTTTCAATTAGGCAGGAAGTGTGCATGAATTTGTTCATGTGCCCGGATTTTAGAATTAATAAAGATTTATATTGTTTGATGCATTTTTTCCTCTACCTGCTGGCTTCTATTAATAAATCTAAATAGCCTTTATCTTATTGGTGGAAAAAGACTAAAATCAACATTGTTTCAATATTAAATGGTATTTAGTATTTAGTCAGTAAATGAAAAGTTGGGTGATAAATGCCAGTTATTATAGTTAACTAAAATTAAAACTAAAAGCATAAATATATATAAATATATTTGTTACTTGAAGTAAAATAAACGTTAACTGAAATAATTAAGTTATTTGGTATTTAATTAATTAAAATATTTTTTAAATATATATTTTAATTTCAGCTTGTTGCCAAGGCATCATTTCTCATTTTTTTGTTTAACTTTAAATACTAACATATCTAAAACTGAAACTGAAGTAATATATATTGACAAATTTTTGACTAATAAAAAATGTATAAAAACTAATGAAAACTATGAAAACACAAAACAAAAATTACCAAAACGTTAATTACAATTAAAATTAAAATGAAAGTTGAAAATACAAAAATTAAAACTAATTCAAAATGTTAATAAAAGATAGTACATCAATGATACTAAGTAACACAGACAAAGGCTACTGATCCAGAATGATAGATTTAAACATGTAATACATATTAATTTTAAATTTTGTTTGCTCTATTAACTTAATAGGTTAAAACTGTTAAATACATAAACAAAAAATAATTTTTCATCTGGGATAAAATAAAACCAAACTGTTATTGTAAAATCTATATAAAAAATATTTAAATAATTTTAAACAATATTGTCTACTCACAAAAAACATGAAAAAAGTTACAATTTCAGTCATAATTTTTGTTTTATTGACAATTTGTTGTTTTCAACATACAATCTATAGGTGCTGAAATGGCACCACGTGAAGGAAGTCACCTGAAACCACTGGTTGCTAAAATATTTTGTATAGAAAAAATAAAAATTCAAAAGTCAACGAATGGACCACAAAGTACATTGCTGTGTTTGTAACATAGACATATTGCAAACTTCATATAATTGACAGTGAATTTCAAATAATGAAGCTGAATGCAACAAGCTATTCAGTAACATGTTTAACTGGACCCTAAAAACCAAAACGATCTGAGGTTTAAGACATATAACCCTAACTAAAGATCCAAATCAAATAGAAAATTCAGTGAAAGGCACAATGAGAGTGTCTATTAAAGTTCAAAATCAGGGAGTCTTTAAAAAAACAAACATCTTAATAATAGAAATTCTGGGATGCAGGACTGCATAAGACAAGTTTTTCTAATAAATATTGAAGGAAAACAGGATATTGCCTTTAGAAGATCATGAGCTATGGTTCTAAAATATGTTTGTGCCAAGACAACTACACACAGGAAAGAAATGTGAGTTTTTATGTATAAAACTACATACATATTCACATATACAGTGTGAATATATACATGTATTTTATACCTATCTGAGAGGTTTCTGTACTTACTGTATCCTAATAAACAGGACTGTGAGCAGCAGGGGGAGCTGATCATAGATCAGGTGCAACAGGTATAAAACTGCTGTGAATCTAGCTCTGAATAAACTGCTTGACATTAAAAAACAAATATTAAACAGTTATTGAAATGATAATAATGCTGTACACGATTTCAGACGGATCAAATAAACAATGCTAACACACTTTACAGCAAAAAAAAAAAAGTGTATGTAATATGTAAAGTCATGAATGCATTTCCATGTGCAAAACGGAAAACAATCTATCATGTGAACTTAATTTGAGGAATTAGCGTTATGATGAAGCAATATAAAATAAATTATATTCTTTTACCAAAACAAGTTAAAAAGTAATTATCTATTATACTAGAAAAGTTTTTTAAAACTCATCATGTCGAACTAAAGCCTCCCCGAAATCTGTCGCTTGACTTCCCACAAACAAATCGTACTTGTTGAGTATTTCCTCTTTGGTGAGTTTGCCATCCTGAAAAACAGTGTGACAGACTCAGCTGAAATGATTCCAGTTATAACTTATGAAAAGCTGACAAAATCAGTTTTTAATTTTGGCTCACCTTGTTTGTGTCAGATTCGTACACCAGATGCTTCGCTTCGGCTTCTGCGTGATCATAGTCAGACGGTAGGATCCAGTCCATGGTTTCCTCTTTGTCCATCTTCCCATCCCTGTTCTTGTCTCTAAACTCTGAAAACTGCTCTCGCTCTGTCGCCACCCATTCTGGCTCGTCCATTTCATCCTCGTGGTTGTACATGTCACCTGATATTCAAAAAAATAAACGATGTTAAAGGGATAGTTCGCCCAAAAATGAAAATTACCCCATGATTTACTCACCCTCAAACCATCCTAGGTGTATATTACTTTCTTCTTCCAGATGAACACAATCAGAGTTATTCAAAATTATGCTGGCTCTTCCAAGCTTTATAATGGCAGTAAATGGCTGTTGAGATTTTTAAGTGAAGTAAGTACATCCATCCATCATAAAAAGTGCTCCACACAGCTTCTTTGTTTGTCACTGCATGCTATGTCATCTGCTGGACACTCTCTCGTGCATGTGTGTACGAAAGCTAGCAGAAGCTAGAGATTATATTTTATGAAGTTTTAAATATATATATTTTTCTTACAATGCATTGTTTCACTTCAGAAGGCTTTTATTAACCTCCCAGAGCAGTGTGGAGTACGTTTTATGATAGATGGATGTACTTTATTGGCCTTCAAAGTCTCAACAGCCATTCACTGCCATTATAAAACTTGGAAGAGCCAGAATACTTTTAATATAGCTCTGACTATATTCATCTGAAAAAAAAAAAGTCATATACACCCAGGAAAGTTTGAGGGTAAGTAAATCATAGGGTTATTTTTTTACATTTTACAATTTACATTTTTATGCAATGCACATTGCGTTTTTCGTTGTTGTTTTTTTATTATTTAATAAAGTAAAAGTGTTTGTAAGAGAGTTTCCAATTTAAAATATACTGTATTTCACTCACCAATATACTCCTCCAGGTCAATAAAACCATCACCATTCTTATCAATATCCTCCATCGTTTCCTGATGATAAAATTAAAAGATTAGTAAAATAGGTCACAGAAATGCCAGTTACTATATAAAAATGATCCAGTTAATGTCCTTCATATATGCTCCTGGTTTTATTGTGCAAAATGCATCAGTACACATAATAAAAAAAAAAAAAAAACTTTTGTCATTTTTCTTTAACTTTCTTTCATTTGACGTCACCAATTCCCAATAGATAAAATGATGCCACATCCAACATTTTACCACCATTATACAATACCATTCAACAATATGGGGCAAACTTTTTTGCAAAGAAATCCTTTTATTTAGCAAGGATGCATTTATTTGATTAAAAGTGAGAGTAAAGCCATTTATATTGTTAAAAAAGATTTCTGTTTCAAATAAACACTGTTTGTTCATTAAAGAGGCCTGAAAAAAATGTATCATGACTTCCGCAAAAATACTATGCAGCACAACTGTTTTCAGTATTGAAAATAACAAGTAATATCTCTTAAGCACCAAATCAGCATATTAGAATGATTTCTAAAGAATCGTGTGACACTAAAGACTGCAGTACTGGCTGCTGAAAATTTAACTTTACCATCACAGGAATAAATTATATTATAAAACATATTAAAATAGAAACAGTTATTTTAAATTGTAATAATATTTCAGAATATTACTGTGTTTTTGATCAAATAAGAGCAAACTTGGAGCATAAAAGACTGGTGTACATCAGTTTTCAAAAGTAAAATGGGATACAAACAGGTTTCACGTTAACTTTAACCTAGTTAACCTTTAACCGACATGCCAGTAATAACAGACCCACCAACACAACGATTTCCTTCATATGCTCATACTCCTCAGGATGGAGGAAGGCAGTGAATTCCTCTTTGTCAGCAATGTGGTCTCCATTTCCATCAGCCATTTTGAAGCGCCGTTCATCTCTAGCCATCATCTGCTTGTAGTTGTAGCCGTCGTCAGACTCAGGATCATCTAGAAAAACACAGACAGCACAAATGATTAAATTATTAGAACAACTGATTATTAAAATACTTATTGCAATTCTGCTTGGTGGCGCTAGTGGTGTAAAACTACACACGTCACCTTAAAACTTTTAAAGGGGTAGACACAAAAATGCACACCCCTGTTTCAACCGTTTTTATTCAGAAAATGAAAGTCAGTGGGGTCCACAACAACACTGGACCCATTGACTTTCATTATATGGACCAAAAAATACACTGAGACATTTTTTCAAAGCATCTTTTGTGATCCACAGAAGGAGGAAATTCATACAGGTTTGGAACAACACGAGTGCGTCATTTTTGGGTGGCCAATTCTTAAACCTTGTTTATGAAAAAAAATGCATTTTTACCAAGGTAGGTGCCATATGTGACATTCTTGTATTCGTCCCAGGAGATCATGCCATCATTATTCATGTCAAAATCCTTCCACTGTCTTTCCACATTTTCATAGATGTATTTCTTTTGAGCCTTTTTAATCCATGCTTTCAGCTCAGCCTCTGTGACAAAGCCATCCTCGTCTGCATCAATCTTCTCCACAATTTTACTGAAGGGCAGCACAAAAAGAAGATAGAGTTTAATATTGAAACAACCAACTCTCAATGAAACTAACGACTTACGGTCATCTTGTTGCTCTGAATCACTACTAAATTCCCCTTAACACTCAGCACAATTCTTACCCAAGCCTGTTCTTGCTTTCCTCAGGGGTCAGGTCATCAAACGTCTTGGCTTCATCTTCCCCAAGGAAGGCGTCGTGGTCATAGTCAAAGTTCGTGCCATCGTCATGCTCCTTGCTGCTCAGCGGCGCATCTTGGTGCACACGGTCCTTCTTCTCTGTGGGTTTGCTGGTGGCGTAGACCACGCACAGAGCAAAGCACATCAACAGAGGCCTAATCTCCATCTTTATCATATAAGCTCTGGTGAAAGAGAGAGCAAATAATAACATATATATAAATATACCAAATCTCTTTTAAACTAAAATAAATACTGATCACAGGAATTTCTAATGTGGTAATATTATAAATAATCCACTGTGCAAACATGATTTACAGTATGTGTTAACAAGGTCTTTTTAAATCAGTGAATGTAAACACTGTGCATGTTTGAGTAAGAGGTGTGGCACACACTACAGTTCAACAGTTAAGGTCGGTAAAATTGTTTTTACCAAGAAGTCTCTTATGCTCACCAAGAAAGCAAAATCATGAAATATTATTACAGTTTAAAACAACTGTTTTTTTTTTATTTAATATATTTAAAATGTATTTTAAAATGTAAATTTATTCCTGTAATGTCAAAGTTGATTTTCCACCAGCCATTGCTCCAGTTTTAAGTGTCACATGATTCACAAATTATTCTAATATGCTCATTTGCTGATCAAAAA
This sequence comes from Cirrhinus mrigala, assembly GCA_036247105.1. Taxonomy (NCBI): domain Eukaryota; kingdom Metazoa; phylum Chordata; class Actinopteri; order Cypriniformes; family Cyprinidae; genus Cirrhinus; species Cirrhinus mrigala. Next base: position 28,314,875 of record CM070010.1, read on the forward strand.
ATTATGAATGTTGAAAACAGCTGTGTTGCTAAGTTTTTTTTTTTTTTGCAGAATTCAGGATTCACTGCGATATACAAAGAAAAAGCGGTTATTTGAAATCGAAATCTGCAGCATTATAATGTCTTTATGGTCACTTTTGTCCAATTTAATAGGTCCTTAATAAATAAAAGTATAAATTCCTTGGAAAAAAAAGTAAAGATTTTAAACAGCAGTGCAAATGTATGTAACAGGGAAAAAGGGCAATCCTGACTGGCAAAATATCAGGCATAATCTTTCACAGGAAACAGTGTCGACATGAACAAAAATGTGTTTCCAGAGCATGTGGAAAAAAATAAAAGGGGAAATAAAAAGATGAAAATGACAAGTAGCACAGCCAAGTGTCTAAGACTTACAAACAGCTTCATTAGGACTTACCTACAGTATAAGAAACGTTTAAGATGAACAATTTTTGCCTTTCAAAGGACACAATAGCTGTTTACTTCTTGACCAAAAATTAGCACAGATATGGTTCGGATAATCTGAGCAGCACAAACACAGGCAGAAAAGTTACCTTACAACACATTTAAGATCTGATGGTCACCATTCGCTTTTAGTGTATGGAAAAAGACGCAATGAAAGTGAATGGTGACTGAGGCTGTCTTCTAAACCTGTAGTTTGTTTTCAACAGATTAAAAAGTCATAGACAATTATAACAACACTGGGGCGAGCGAATGATGACAAAATTGTGTTATTTTGGTAAACTATCCCTTTAACGTACAATACTAACGGTCCCTTTAAATGAGTCGGCATTACAATGTAACGTTACACGGTCAGTCAATGCAGTGGTAAATCACAGTACTAAACACCACACATGCAAAAACGTATTAAAGCGTGTATAAATACAAACATACCTTAATTTAATACGAGGCCGAGAATCCCAGACACAATACTGGTCTTTGGTTTACTCTGCACACCCCTGTGCCACACCGTTTTTTCGGACTGGAGCAACGCCGCAATCCAATCACAGCTCAAACAGTGGAGTTAGTCCACTGCCATTGGGCCACTTCAGCACATCAAACCCCGGATGTAACGGAAACCGTTGTTGAAAAAAGCGCGACTCATCACACTCTCTTTTGATTGGCTACTGGACACGGGTAAACCAATCAGCGACGAGGCTTCAACATCGGTTAATGCATCGCTCAAGGCCGTTGTGCATCTAGTGGATTGTCTTATTGGGTACGTCTTGCCACGTCCCCAAATTTGAGAAACCCGCAAATTTCCGAGGAAAGGTGCTGCCATCCTTGTACTTAACATTATTTGTAAAAATGATTAATGACGTATCAGTCGAATTATAATGGTTGGATTAACTAAATGTAACTAATGCTAGGTTTAGACATTGATTTAGCTATTGTTTAGCCATTCATAACGCTACTTTTAATTTAAAGTTACTAGCTAATGTTAGTTAAACCGCACATTTCAGTAAGTAGTAACGTTAGTGATGGCGAAATTATAATGTGCAATGTACTTATAATTGTAATTGTGTTTATGCTTTTCTAAACTGTTTACTAACATCTGTTAAACAACAAACAGTACAAGCAAACAAACATATATAATTAAACAAACCGATGTAATAATAAATAATTGTAATAAATTAGTAGACTACGTGCAGCTTTAATTACACGTTTATTGCACAAAACATGACTGTGACCATAAACTGATGCAATACAGGTCAATTTTACATGAGAAACCGAAAAGCTGAGGAACATAGCTTTGTTATTAGTAGAGACTGATAATAATAATTATATATAATATTAATATTTAAATGATTTTCTATTTATTCCAAGATGACAGAGAAGTTAGGTTTACAGTTTGAAAATTGTACATTCATTAATGTAAAGTCTACATAGGATTGAACAATTAAAATAAATAATTATCTTTTATGGAAACTGAAGCAAAATACCCAAATATAATGTTTGCCAGATGAACTAAGACAGGCAGGATGTTACATTTGACAAAAGCAACAATATCACTTAAAAGGATACTTCTTTTATTTGTGAGAAAGAATGTTTGCTGTAAAGACCAATTTAATTGCTCAGAAACTGTTCCACAAGAAAATCTAACCAGTGAGAGCATCGTAATAAACCACTAATTATACCACTACACAAACACTAATTGTGCATTAAAGCGTCATAACAAATCGGCTTACAGCCGTGCGCATGCGCGTATCTTGGGACGCTGCAGCCCTCACCAAGGTAACAGCAAAGCCTGTAACCGAATCTAATCTTTACTCCACCAAGAGTGTAACAAAAACACTTCTTTTGTTCACGGACCTATCTGTGCACTAGTCACCACTGGCTCAGACTCAGAATGCCTGTCCGTTTTAAGGTAAGTTAATTCAGCTATCACCCACTGGAAATGGTGTATAATATAACACAATTGGATCAGATTGAAGGTGCACGCGCTCGTGCAACGTCATTTGTTTGAAGGAAAGAGAGCGCGCGCTGCAGGCTGCAGAAATGCTTTCAGTTTTGACATTTATTTCGGCTGTTTACATTTAGGTAACTAAATATACATTAATATGAATCTTTGTAAGATACAGTTTACGCTTTGCCGAAAACAAAGAAAAACTAACATTATGTGATTTTATTAAGAAACCTCTTAAACGGTAAACCCTGTAACGTTATAAGTTACCGTGAGTACTTCCTGTTATGTCTTGAAGTTTGTGCGCGGATTAAAAGGCGTCAAGATTATCCAATTGTCACCTAAGAGCTAGTTATTAAACACGGTTTTAGCAGGGCTTTTCTAATAAATCACATATATAATTTCCTAGACCTCTCATTGAATATGCAGATTGTATAACATACCAAATGCAAAGCGTCCTTTACTTATGCTATTAAGTGTGCTTGTTTTTGTGTGTTCTACTTCTAATAGGGAATCAGCGAGTATCGAAGTAAATATAAGGGTCGAACAACACGATCCAGAAGCGATTCTCCACATCGCAGGATGCGGCTGGCAGGACTGCGCTCTGACCAGTCAAGTATGTACTAGATAGATAGATAGATAGAAGGGTAGATGGACGGAAGGGTAGGTAGATAGATAGATAGATAGATAGATATTATCAGACAATAGATAGATATTGTCTGACGATTGAACGATATTGTCAGACAATAGATAGATAGATAGATATTGTCTGATGATGATCGATACTGTCAGCCTATAGATAGATAGATGTCTGATGAATAATCAATATTGTCAGACGATAGATAGATAGATAGATAGATAGACAGATAGATAGCTATTGTCTGATGATTGATCAATATTGTCAGACTATAGATAAATATTTTCTGACGACTGATCGATATTTTCAGACGATAGATAGATAGATAGATAGATATTTTCTGATGAATAATCGATATTGTCAGTCTATAGATAGATAGATATCGTCTGACGATTGATCAATATTGTCAGATGATAGATAGATATTGTCTGATGATTGATCAATATTGTCAGACTATAGATAAATATTGTCTGACGAATAATCAATATTGTCATTGACGACAGATAGATATATAGATAGCAGGATATTGTCTGATGATTGATCGATATTGTCAGACTATAGATAGATAGATAGATAGATAGAACAGTAGATATACAGACAGTCAGGGAGATGATAGAGAATGATAGAATGATAGAACGATAGATAGATAGGATATTGTCTGACGATTGATCGATATGGTCAGACAATAGGTAGATAGATAGATAGATAGATAGCAGGATATTGTCTGACGATTGATCGATATTGTCAGACTGTAGATAGATAGATAGATAGATAGAAAATATCAGATGTTTGTTTGATATTGGCAGATGATTGATCGATAGATAGATAGATAGAAAATATCAGATGATTGATTGATATTGGCAGACGATAGATAGGTTGATAGATAGATAGATAGATAGATAGACAGATAGATATGTCTTATTAAAATTAAAAAGATTGTCACACAATAAATTAAAATGTAATTTATTGATCTTTTTCTTGTATTTAAAGGAATTACTCAGGAACCCCAATTCATATCCAAAAGGAAAGTGCCATTTTATCCACCTCAGATGTCCAGTCTGTTCCGATGGAAAGGGCATGATCCATCTCCACAGCGTCAAGAGAAGAGCAGGCCTGTCACACACCCAGCTGTCACACCTGTGCTCAGAGCCCCTAGTGCAGAAAGAGTAGTAACCCCTCTTGCCCCAAGAGACCCTGTGCCACCAGAGGGCACTACTGCACTGTCCCAACAACTACAAGCAGAGGCACAAGCAGCTCAGACATCCACCACTGCTGCAAACCAGCAGCAACAGAAACTAAATGGAGTGAGTCTGGTTATAAGTGAGTGTGTAAAATAACATTAAATAACAATAATGCAAAATGGCACATGTAAAGAGGCCCATTTGTAGCCCCCCCCCCTCCAAGGCTTTACCGACTGCTATGGAGTTTCTCTGATTCCTTATTATGCAATATAAGGGTTCTATAACACAATTGATTTTACATGATAAAAACTTTATTATAAATATTTACATTTTTTCCAAATTCAATTATAACACTGTACTTAGTGTATAATTGTAATATTACATATTAATACCATCATTACTACAGTTAAAGGTATTCAGAGCTTGTGTTTTCTAATAGATTAACCATGTGCTACGGAAAAAAGCAGGACTGAGATCGGAGCGACAGAGGAATGGCCGTTTGAGCTCTGAGTACCAGAGACAGTTCATGTGGAAAACGCCTGTGGCTGATTCACCACTGCTAGCTGCACATGAGGTACTCTGTTGCATTTTTTGAGCATTGTCATAATATAAAATCATTTTTAACATGACAGATATTTCCTGGCCAGATTATCTGACATATTATTGAACAGAGTGCTTCTGGTTTGAATGCTAATTGAACATTTTTGAATATAATGTTTTTGAGTGCATTTTCTTTTATACCAATAAAAAAAATCCATATCCAGTAGATGGCAGTACAGAGTTTTGCATGTCAGTGGATGCATGATTATTTCTGAAAATATATATGTATATTTATGTATATATGTATGTATGTGAGCAGCAACACTGTCTTTCTCAGTAGTATCTTATCAGAATACCATCCTCAGGTTTGTCAGGGTTATTTTTTGTGTTTTCATATCTGTTTTAGATGTTGTACAGTAACAACCGAGCCATTCCACCCTTCAAATCAAACCCGGTAATTATGGAGAGTGAGTACAAGAGAAGTTTCAAAGGATCACCTCCTCCCAGACCGCCACGCCTGAGGCGAGATGTTGAACAATACGAGATCCTGCAGCTCGATGCCGAGAACACAACCCCAGAGACGGTACATGGAAATATCCACATTCAGCTGTGTCACATATACGTCAGTAGACGCAGACTTTCCATATATCACTGCATAACTATGGAGCTGGATAAACCAGTTTTACTAACCATGTTAGTTCCTCGTAATTTCTTGACACATTCTATATGGATAGTCCTCATTGTATAGTAAGGAAGTATACATTTGCAAAAATTTTTGCTCCTTTGACATGGTTTGTCATGCGCCTTTGCCTGAATGCCCACTGTGCCAGAATAAGGGGAACATAAAGAAGAAGAAGAAGAAGAAGGAGGGACAACAGAGCATGAAGTCAAGCTCTGAAGAGGAAGTGACCCACCGACAGCAACAGGAAGTGAGGTCGCCCTGCGCCCTAAAAGACCCTTCACCCAAAGTTATGAGGTGACTGTTGTATTTTTATACAGGTGTAGGGGGGAAAAAACAGAAACAAAACTCAAAAGGCCTGTTTTACATATTTTGCATCGGTAGCACATAAGCACCACATATTTATTTTGATGTCCATATGATTTTTTTTAATGAATTTCACAGAAGTATTTACCAGTGCCCCTTTTTGTCTCCCTGACAGGAAAGTAAAAACTGAGTACAGATCCAACTTTCGTTCTCCCCTCCAGTATAGTTACAAAGATGGAGCATGGGTGAAGATCAAAACTGCAAAGGAGGAGGTGAGCTTCTGGAAAAAGAGGAAATCTATGGGAAAAGGGCACAGAAAATATAATTTTATTCTAATATGGCATTGAAAAATGCTAAATGTTAGAAAAAGTATATAAATAATATACATTAATAAATTTAACTGCCTCTTACACGCAATAGCCTTTGATTCTGATATGACATAAAAAAATGTTTTAAAAAAAATCATCCGAAAATGTAAATTAACAAATTACATGTACTGCATTTAACAAGATTGGAGATGGGGTAATGTCCAATTTATTTCAAAGACTTTTGACTGGTAGTGTAAATAATAAAATATTAAAAAATATATATGTTTTATTATTTACACTTCCAGTCGAAAGTTTTTGAACAGTAAGATTCTCTCTTTTGCTCACCAAGCCTGCATTTATTTAATTCAAAGTACAGCAAAAACTGTGAAATTTTGAAATATGTTTACTATTCAAAATAACGTTTTTTTATTTGAATATATTTTAAAATGTAATTTATTCCTGATTTGCTGCTCATTATTATGTTGAAAACAGCTGAGCGGAATTTTTCCAGGTTTCTTTGATAAATAGAAAGTTCAGAAGAACTGCATTTATCTGAAATAGAAATCTTTTGTAACATTGTAAATGTCTTTATCATCACTTTTGATCAATTTAAAGCATGCTTGCTAAATAAAACTATTAATTTCTATAATTTCATGCCCAAAAACAAAATTATACTGACTTTTTAAGCTTCTGAATGGTATAATGTATAATGTTACAAAAGCTTTTTATTTCAAATAAATGCTGATCTTTGGATCTTTCTATTCATCAAAGAATCCTGAAAAAAAGTACTCAACTGTTTTAAATATTGATAATAATAATAACAATAATAATAATAAATGCTTCTTGAACAGCAAATCAGCATATTAGAATGACTTCTGAAGGATTATTTTACACTGAAGACTGGAGTAATGATGCTAAAGATTTAGCTTTGATCACAGGAACAAATTACATTTTAAAATATATTCAAATAGAAAGCAGTTATTTTAAATAAATAGTAAAAATATTTCACAATATTACTGCTTTTGCTATATTTTGCATCAAACAAATGCAGGCTTGGTGAGCAGAAGAGACTTCTTTAAGAAACATTAAAAATCCTACTGTTTAAAAACTTTTGACTCGTAGTGTATTTCTAGACCTCCAGTTAAATAACATTAAATTAATATACACAAGGGCTGACTTAAAACACAGCAAATCATAAAAGACCAGAGATAATGAAGGCTTAATTCAAGAGTAAATCTGACACAACACATTACATAAAAGCTTGAGTTCATTAAAGTGGAAGAGCTGTTACGAAACAGACAGGTAGTCTCTCTAATTACTGGTCTGTATTATTAATCTTGCAGGAGTGTGAAGGTTTTCACGAGTGGTATCATGAGGTAACCGTTCCGCCTGTTGCATCCTCACTCTCACTCCCGCTGCTGTCTCAAAAGAGACCTTCATTTGCTTATGTGTGTACTGGATGACATCATTCAGAGTTAGACGATACGGTATCATCATGTGGACCTAGTCTTGAAGACTGTGTGTGTGTTCAATCTGTGTATGTGTGCATGAGGCAGATCACTGAGCAAGATGTTATCTGTCAGCACATATGGAACTTTGAAGTCGTCTGTGGTTTTGTTGGTTTTTTTTGCTTTCAGCTGTCTGGCAATCCTGTATTGACTTCTGGCCCACTCACTAATTAGATACAAGCACAGATGAATGTAAAGTAGAGCTTAGAATTAAAAGTAAAAAAACAACAACATTATTTTACATTTATTAGTTTAGCAGAGGTTGTTTTGTATTTATGTTATTTCATTTTATTTCTCATTGGCAAATTTTTTTTGGAGTAGCCAACATTACAGAATAATAAAAAAAAACGTATTTTTCAATAAGATGTTCAATTAATATTTATAGTCATCACTTTTTCCCAATTTGTGTAAGCGTCACTCTGTAACCTTCATGTGGTTCTTTTGCTTCTTAGTAAATAATTACATCTGATTTCTTTGTTTTTACATGGTCAGCATCCGTCATGACAATAAATTCAGCACTCAACTTTTTTATTTTAATGTGTAAGTGCTTTAAATTTGTTGGCTAGGCTATAAACCTTTTAGTTTGGAGCCTTCAAAGCAGTTTTTGTTACATGCTGACCCTGTTAGAACGAATTAACTTTTGTAAGACAAAAGTACTTCATTTTAGGTTACGGTGTCAAGCGTGCTTCGCTGCATCTCCAGCAAATCTTTCATGCAAGACTCCCCACATGGGACAGGAGTGTCTTTCTGAGTCAGCTTTTTTGGAACAGAGCATGACTGTCTTCGCATTCTCCACGGGTTTCGAAGCGGATGCGACAATGTTGCATGATTTATGCTGATTCAATGACAAATTTATATTAAGCATGTGTAAGGACAATATCAGGGTTCAATGATACATTTTATAATTGTTCAAAAATATTTATAGCACTTTTTGTTTATGTTTATTTACAGAGGAAGTAAAAATGTATTTTTTAGATCATTTTAAATTAGAATTTTTTTAACTAAAACATGATTTTTAACCCATTATGTCAGCTGGCCTAAAATTTTAGTGGTCAGTAGGACATGCTTTCTTCTTATCTTTGAGCCCTGAAAAGTGTTTTGTCCATGCTTCCAATAAATTATCAATCTTCCTGTCTAACACATTATTTGCAGTCCACTTATTGTTTACAATTGTTGTATTATTCACAATTCTAAAGTTCTCCCCTTTGTTTTTTCTCAGGTGCAGGAGCTACGTGAAAAGGCTGAGGCCTATAGGAAACGAGCTTGGGGAACTCATTTTTCTCGGCAGCACATGAATCAGATCATGTCGGAGCACAACTGGATGTGGGAGCCTTCCAGTGGCACCTCTTCCTCGTCCTCTATTGAATCTGAGGGCTGCAGAAGCACTAGTAGCAGCCCTGTCATTGAGGCTTTGGACCTGGCCAGGTGAGCAGAGCTCAACCATCAAAATTCATCCAAGTTGATTCAGAGTTTACACCAAATCCAAAAGTAACATGTCTCTTTAGGGATTGCAGTGGCAGGGGAAGCTTTAGCCCTGGGCCTTCTGCTTCTGTGGCAGCCAGCAGGAGAAGCTCTCCCGGAGAGCCTGGTCTTCATGAAGACCCTACCCTCCCTGTGCGGAGGAGGTTGGCCTGGGATGAAGAAGAGGGACTTAGAGAGAGGAATGAGTCGGAGATTTCACAGGAGGAGCTAACAGTTGAAAGAAATGAGGGGAATCCAATAGATGAGCATGGGAGCATAAAGGAAAGAAATGAAAGGTATGTGCATTTTGTTTCTCTGAAATGTCACCTCAGTTATTTTTGAGAAAAGAGAACCTGCCAACTGTAGAACTGACGTCATGGTCTCAGTGTTGGGAAAAGCCAGAATGGAAGAATTGGCTTCTGTTCTATTCATGAGTTGGAATTTGAATCAAGTTGAATTGGAATTTGAATAGGAAGTTAGTTAAATGCAATTCAAAGAAATTAACATAGTCAAAAAAATATAAACAATTGCATGATTCATTTTTACTCATGTCTATTTATTCCCTCATATATTTAAAAAATGTGCATAATTCACACAGATAAAAATAAAATATATTACTAAAACATAATTTGATAAAATTAAATAAATATACACTGCCGTTCAAAAGTTTGGGATGTTTTTTAACCCTTTTTAACACTCTGTGGGATGCCTAAGTTTACTTCACCATATTACAAATAAATCCTAATAATCCTACAAATAAAATCTAATCATGACAAACTATACATCGTTGGAAAGGTCTAAGACTCCTAAATAGATATTTTACCATATTTTTGTGTTACAAATTATGTAATAGATTTTGTGTTACAAATTATGTAATAAAAGTAATAGATTAATATTAGGGCTGTCAAATGATTAATCGCGATTAATCGCATACAAAATAAAAATCTGAGTGTGTGTACTGTGTGTAATTATTATTCATATTTAAATACAAACAATTATGTGTATATATATATTTAAGAAATATTTACAAGTGTATGTATTGATTATGATTTTTATAGAATTTATATCATATATAAATAAAAATATTTTGTATATAAATAACATATTTCTCTTAAACATATACATTAATTTGTGTGTATTTATATATAGATAATAATTACACACAGTACACACACATATATTAGGAACACTCAAACTTTTATTTTGTTTGTGATTAATCGCGATTAATCATTTGACAGCCCTGATTAATATATGTCAAGAGTGCAACTTAAAAAATCTACATCATAACATAAGTTCTGACCTTTGTCAAAAAAGACTTTCTTCATTTCCTTTTTCCCTTTCACGCTTTAGATATTATATATTTATATTTATATATAAGAAATTATATATCAGTTCAAAACTTAAAATCTCAAAGTTCATCCTTTGAAAGGCATTTTAATACCAGACATTGCATTACCATGGAAAATGTACATCAAAATCATATTACAAAATGTTTCAATCATGAATTATAAAAATTTAAGTCTGAATAGTGCATTTTTATGCCTGTGTTCAAAAATGGGAGTGACAGTTAAAGGGTTAAAGATGTCTTTTCTGCTCATTAAGGCTGCATATTTGATTAAAAATATAGAAAAAAACAGTAATATTATGAAACATTATTGCTATTTAAAAGAACAGTTTTCTATTTTAACATACTTTAAAATAGAATTTATTTCTGTGATGCATAGCTTAATTTTTTAGCATCATTACTCCAGTCTTCAGTGTCAAATGATCCTTCAGAAGTCATTTTAATATGCTGATTTATTATCAGTCTTGATAACAGTTGTGCTTAATATTTTTTTGGAACCTGTGATACATTTAGCAGGATTCTTTGATGAAGTTTCTAACAATATAAGTCTTTACTATCACTTTTGATCAATTTAACACATCCTTGCTGAATAAAAGTATTAATTTCTTTCAAACAAAGAAAAGAAGGAAACATTTACTGACCCCAAATTTTGAACAGTAGTGTATATTGTTACAAAAGATAAATGCTGTTCTTTTTAATGTTTTATTCAACCTCAATCCTAAAAAACGTATCACAGGTGCCAAAAAATATATTAAGCAGCACAACTGTTTCCAACAATGATAATAAATGGGCATATTAGAATGATTTCTGAAGGATCATTTGACACTGAAGACTGGAGTAATGATGCTGAAAATTCAGTTTTGCATCGCAGGAATAAATTCTAATTTAAAGTATATTAAAATAAAAAAAAACAATATTTTAAATTGCAATAATATTTCACAATAATACAGTTTTTTTTCTGTATTTTTAATCAAATAAACAGCCTCAATGAACAGAAAAGACTTATTTAAAAACATAAAAATCTTACTGATCACAAACTTTTGAATGGCAGTGTATATTTATTTTTATTCAAGAATATTATTGGAATTTAATTCTGGCTTGGAATCTCTATTGTAAGTATTACCAGATCCACGCGCGATATAACAAAGATGACTTGCGTGCACAAAATGTTTCTGCCCATGCTGTGACACTTTTCCATTTCGACATTTCACATCTCTTTTCTAGGTTGCAAGTGTTGGAAACTGAGTCATCGTCAGTGGTGGACGGGTCAGGTGGTTCCATTGACAGGGGCAGATTGCCAACCCCCAAACTCAGGACCATGCAGACTGTACAAAGAACACATCATGATCGGACCACACCAGCCATTGGTATTAAACCTACTAGACATCACTTTCAACAGCTCAGGTCCCTTGTAAAAAGCATAGTATCTATACAAATAACAGCATCCGTTTATTAAAAAAAAAAAAAAAACTCAGGTCCCATCGCCCTGAACTTTAAATTGGATTTACAGACAGCTGTGGTTTTCTGGGCGGATGCTACATTCGTCTGTCACCTTGAACCTATACATCTGGCATTTCACAAGTTTCACTATGATTGTTTATTGGAAAACCCTTGCAATCAAATCATGAATTATATATGATTTATAGTATTTATTGCAGCATGATTGATTTTATTTAAATGTTATGTTTCCTTTTAATAGGAGGAGCTTTGCTAGTCTCTCCTCCGAAGATCACACAATCTTCCAGGGGAGTAAGAAGGAGTGAGCCACCTTTAGGAAAACCTCACTCTCCTTACAAATATACCACAGATGGCTCTCCACAGAGGCCACACAGTAAGGTATATGATTCTTCAGTTAAATGTGTAATATCATGTCATACATATTATGTCTAACACTACTGTATTGCAAAGGCTGAGAGTGGAAGCTTGCCACGTTCCTCGCCGGCTGCTGGCCTGACCACCGTAGATCCGCTTCCCATGCGTGAAGATGCCTGGTCTGAGGAGGAGGAGGAGGCAGCAGACTATTTCGCCAGTCCAAAACAACACAAGCCATCACAAAAACAACACACCAGCCACCGTTACAAAGCCGCAGTCCCTCCACCTGCCAACAGAATCCAGGGCACAATGAGAAACCCGGAATTTCAGCATAATGGTACGGTTCCCTTTAAAGTGCGCCTATTATGTCATTTTAAAGGTTGCTAATATTGTTTTAATAGACTCCCAAAACAAGTTTACATGTGTGCAAGGTCAAAAAACATTTTAGTTTTCTCCAAAAACAGATTTAATTTTACCCCATTTCTAAATGATTCATAAACAACTTGTGCGAAGCTAAACCCCTCCTTTCCGTAAACCCTCACTGCTGTGATTGGTCAGATGGCGCAGTCCTTTATAATTGGGTTACTGCGTTCAGCGTGTCGGAGAACGAAACGCCCATTGCCATAACTGAATGACAGCCCTGGAGACTTGTCAATACATAGGAAAGATGGCATCGATTTTACCATACCAATTCGAGCCAGAGTCTGACGATGAAACGGCTGAAGTGGCTGATCGACAAGTTAGCACGGCCTACCGTGGAAAGTGCTCGCAATTTGCTTATGTAAGCGAACGGGCACACCTCTATGTTGTAAACTTCAACATTGTATAATGCATTAAGGCGGCTTTCACACCGGACGTGGAAAGGGCTTCAGAGCGCAGCAGCAAAAGTTCATTTGAACTTTGTCTGCGGCGTGCGCGCTCCGTTGCGCGTGCGCTTTGGTCGAGGCAGAAACAAGTCGTCCTCGTGCAGCAGAAGCAATTGAAACGAATGGGTTTCATAGCACTGTGCTTTCCGCATTCGGCGTGATGTAAACGGCGTGATGTGATGTAAACCACATGGAAATTTTACTGTTTGTGGGCGGGCAAGTTGTTCACGACGTAGAACGTGGGCGGACATTATGCGAATGTGTTACTTCGTGACGTGTGGCCGTAACAGAAAAAGATTCGAATTCCTGACGACTCCTTCAGGCAAATGTGAGCCGACTCTTTTTTTTGATAGACAGTAACTTTATTTATCGTGCACGGTCGGCTTCACAACTTTGCAGATAGTTTATGTTCACATACAGCTACATGACACACTGCATGAAAGATCATATTTGAAAAGGCATAATAGGAGCACTTTAACTTCCACTGATGTAGGTCTGGTTGCAGCCATGAGAATTTTATTATGAAAGGCCAACCATTTGCAGCGTTACGAATTCACACTGAGCCTGAAGTCATTTATCTACATTAGAAGTGAACATTTTAGTTTGCGCTACAAAAATATCGCTTTATTTGATTGATGATCATCAGTTCATACAAGGGAAGAGCAAGCGATAGGCTATAAGCACGCAATTGAAACGTGACTGAGTCATTTACCAGCAGAAGGAGAAAAGGGAGGTTAGGTTACCGCTAGCAATAGGGGGAGAATAATCTAGGTCAGTCTCCTGTCTTCTTTTTAATGCACGTTTTTTTTTTTTCCACTAACGTCAGTGCATTATTTTGGTACCACTGTACTGATTCAAGTCCCCTTGCTACCTGGTCAGACTTCCCTTTATCTTCCAGGATTCATTTATGTAAAATGATTAATTTGCTTGTATCAGTTGCAGTTGATGCATACCTACGCAACCAGTCAAAAGTTTTTGAACAGTACGATTTTTCATGTTTTATTAAAGAAGTCTCTCCTGCTCACCAGGCCTGTATTTATTTGATCCAAAGTACAGCAAAAACAGTAAAATTCTGAAATATTTTTACTATTTAAAATAACTGTTTTCTATTTTAATATATTTTAAAATGTAATTTATTATGTGATTTCAAAACTGAATTTTTAGCATCCTTACTCCAGTCACGATCCTTCCGAAATCATTCTAATATTCTGATTTGCTGCTTAAAAACATTTCTTAATATTATTATTATGTTGAAAACAGCTGAGTAGATTTTTTTAGGTTTCTTTGATGAATAGAAAGTTCAGAAGAACAGCATTTATCTGAAATAGAAATCTTTTGTAATATTATAAATGTCTTTATCATCACTTTTGATCAATTTAAAGCATCCTTGCTAAATAAAAGTATTCATTTCTATAATTTCTCTAAAATATAAGATCTTTGGATATTTCTATGCATCAAAGTATCCTGAGAAAATGTACTCAGCTGTTTTAAATATTACTACTACTACTACTAATAATAAACGTTCTTAAACAGCAAAAAATCAGCATATTAGAATGATTTCTGAAAGATCATGTGACACTGTAGACTGGAGTAATGATGCTGAAAATGTAGCTTTGATCAAAGGAATAAATTACATTTTAAAATATATTCAAATAGAAAAAAAAAGTTTTTTCAAATAGTAAAAATATCTCAAAAATGTACTGTTTTTGCTGTACTTTGGATGAAATAAATACAGGCTTGGTGAGCAGAAGAGTCTTCTTTAAAAAAACATTACAAATCTTTTGACTTCTCAAAAGCATTTTTTAAAGAAACTAATACTTTCATTCATCAAGGATGCATTAAATTGGTCAGAAGTGATATCAAATACATTTATAAATTTACAAAAGATTCAGTCTATTTACAAAAGATTATATCTATTTTAAATAAATGCTGCTCTTTTGAACTTAAAAGAATCCTGAAAACAAAATGCATCACATTTTCCACAGAAATGGTAAAGAAAAAATATATTTAGCAGCACATTTTCAACTCTGAGAATTATGATAAATATATCTTAAACACCAAATCAGCATATTAGAATGATTTCTGGAGTAATGGCTGTTGAAAATCTGTTTTCATATAGAAAGCAAAAAACAAGTATTATAAATTGTAATGATATTTTACAGCATGGATGTTTTTAATGAATTTTTAATCAAATAAATGCAGCCTTTGTGAACAGTATTTGAGGATTATTCAGTAATACATATATTGCATTAAAGGAAACCTGTTCAGTATAAACATTGTAAAAAGTGAAAATGCAGTTATTTGAGTTACATAATATAATCCTTAACAAGTGCTAACTTATATAACCGGTTAATTAAAATACTACGTGGCAAAACATGTGCACTGTGTAAAGTGGAGAGTATGTGATTAGATTTCACAGCACATGGTGTTACATTCATTTATGTAATTGACTCATACACGATCACATTATCCTTGTAGGTAACCTGGGAATTTTTCGGCCAGAGCTGTTTGTATTTCCTGAAGCTGAATCTTCCTGTGTATCAGATGGTAAGACCTTCTTAATATTAGCAGATATTAGCATCCATAAGCAGTCATTGACAGTTACTTCACTTTTTTTTGTCTGTCTAGCAGTTTTGGTAGGAACAGGAATCAGATCAAAGTGTCCTTTGATGTGGTGAATGTATTAAGAACAGCTAATGCTTTCAAATCACTGATTATATGTCTGCACTTTTTGTGCATACAGTACGTTGCACTTTATTACTCATTTATTTATTATATTTTATCATGTTAAAATATCTTATATAAATATTTTAGAACTAGAATTTTATGAAACATTATATTTTTTTCTTATTTAACATATTTTAATCTCTCTTTCATATTTAATCAAGATGATAGGATGTCTCAGATCTCATCTAGATCTGCAGCCTCATGTTCCATGGCTTCTGAACTCTTGGGTCGCGCTCAGAGAAGGAAGGAGGAATTCTGGGGAAAGAGCTAATGTGTCGAAGCGCATTATTCGGTTGGGCATAAACTGAAAAATGGCCATTAACTTCTCAGGATGTGAACATGTACATTTCTTCCATTTTTAAAATCTTTCACAGAATTGTTTTTGTGTGACTTTTTTTGGATAGTCTGGTATTTAAAATTAAAAGAGATTTGTAATTTATTTTATTTACTTTAATTTCTAATATGACTAGACCAATACTGTGCGTTCAGTACAAATGATTTTGCTAATAAACACTATAACTCAGTCTGCAAAAAAGCAATAAAATTACATTTTTGTACAACAGAAAGATGTGTGTTTTTTCTCTTTGATACATATCTAATAAAATTAATATTTAATAGCTCTAGGTGAGCAATTAAACACAGTAAATCCATAAAAGCATTACATTCAGACTCATCTACTACAATAGCAATCACACAAAGTGAAAGTTGTACTTACTTATTTGTGACAAGACATACGATGAATGTCTCATAACAGTAGTTACTACAAAAAACATAGCCTACAGCGTGACCCGTTTTGTCTGATTCATGAATAAATGACTCTTGAAATGAATCCGTAAGTTTTTTACTGGCTTGAATCAGATAGCACACATTCATCTGCAAGATGTGTTAAAGATCACTTGATCTGGAAAGCATCTACTGTGTTCAAACATCTTACAGACGTCAGTAAGATGTAAGTTTTACATACATTCTAAATCATAAACATCTTAAAGACATCTAATAAATGTCTATATGACATCTGATAGGAAACATCCTATAGACGTATTGCAGATGAGCAAACACTCTAAAAAATACATCTTGCAGATGTAAATGCAGATATCAAATGGACATTTCCATGATGTATGCGTGCTATCAGTATATATGTATATGATTCACTGAATGAACTCAACAAATCTAGCAACTACTGAATCAGCATATGACTCACTGCAAGTCTACACTAACTAGCCCCAAATTTTCCATAAAACGTACAGAATAAGATAGTATAATAGAAAAATTACAGGCTTTTATAGTTGTGTATACATAGTGAGAGAGAGAGATTATAAACAATAGAAACCATAAAAAAAAAATAGAAACCATCACAGAAATTCTAATGGTTTTCACTACAAAACCATTAACAAGCATTTAGGGTCAACTAACCATTACAGTCAACTTTTAACTATTAAAACCATTAAAAATGATTTTCTGTGGTGCGAATTCTATTAGGATTTTTGGCCAGTTACCAGTAGAAACCCACAGGGCCCATTCATTAAAACCAAGTCCCATTATAACCAGTAAAACCATTACAAATTTTGTGATAACACATGTACGTCTGCAAGATGTCTGTTAAAGATCACTTGATCTGGAAGGCATCTGCTGTGTACAAACGTCTGACAGACGTCTGTAAGATGTCAGTTTTACATACATTCTAAATCATAAACACCTTAAAGACGTCTAGACGTCTATTTGAAATCTGATAGGAAACGCCCAACAGATGTATTGCAGATGAGTAAACACTAAAAAAATGCGTCTTGCAGATGTAAATGCAGATGTCAAACAGACGTATCCGTGATGTACCAGTGCTATCAGAGTATTGTTTTCTTTTCAGCAGGGGTATGGCTTCACATTGTTGTTGTTTTTTTATTATTATTCAAGAATTTTAACCATTCGATTATTTTTAAGTTTTAATGATTTTGCAAAAAGTAGCCTATTAAATCACAAAACCGAATAACTTATATTAATAATTTTTTTTTTTTTTAGAAATTTGCAACAATAAGATTCTTGAGGTATGTATTTGACGTAAGTAAATTATACAGCTCCAGTAAATTCTTAATTATACCGTTTTACTCGTCAAGAGATGTATTATCTAGTTTGACATAACTAATACGATCAACCGCGTTTGGTGATCCTTCCTTATTGTGTTCGTCACAGATGTCGACAGCTTCCTCAAACATATCCTGAAAGTTTTTAACAGCACTATTTGGTTTATGATGTAATATTTTTCCTGTCGACTACAGCTTCCAAACTCATATGAACATGCTGATCAGGAAAAGGGTAATTGCGAGGTCTCCTAGCAGCGTAAAATGGAAAGAACGACATAATAAAGGCGTTATTTTTGTCGCGCCTCTAATTAATAATATTCACCGATGCGGGAAATTCACAGGAAGTAGCTACTCCGTCCACTTCAGACCACTTCAGCAGTCCCATATCCTTATTGCAGTAATTATTGGCAGCTTTATTTCTGTCAGACAATATGCGGTGCGAATTTCCGATGCGATCATAACAGTCAGCGAATATGAAGCATGCACGGTTACTCAGAGATCCGCTTGACCTGATAAACTCAGGTGCGGAGGTTGGGGGATTACGCCCAAGGTAAAGAGACGATACCACAGTGACGTAGTGGTAATAACTGGGACAAAGCAGGAGAATATAAAAGCTCTAGAGTCACAACATGCACTCCAAATCTCGTCTGCGAGGAACAACAGTCTACACAAGAAGAAACATCACTAAATCCACACGATGAAGTTCCTAACTCTGCTTGCTGTGATGTGCTGCTGCTGCTTTCTGCACGGCCAGGCGATGCACCTCAAACGCCCGCGTCCCAAACCTTTAGACAGCTCCGTCACCTGGAACGATCTCTTCTTGATGACTAAACATGTACGTTTCAAAGATTTAGCTGCAAGTGTATTCTGTATACATGGAAGCTCAACGATTTTATCAATATATGATTTTGTTTATTAAAAATGCAATGTATAACGTTTATGTCTTATTAACCCCTCACAGGCACAAATGGAAGATACAGACCACGAAACAAGACTTCTTCCAGTGATCTCCGAGGTTATGCTAAAAGTATGTTATTTAAATCATAACCTAGCTGGTAATACTCTAAGAAAAAAGGTTCAAAGGCTAAGTGGTGGTACCTTACTTACCCCTAAATGGCACATTAGTGACAGTTTTATCTCTTTTTTAAAGAGCATATGTCTTCTGTTGTGACTGGATAAGTAGTTCTCCAATAGTTTTTAGTATTACTATCTGTCTGATTCTTTTTGAGTCAGCTTTTGGAATATGTATTTACTTAGTCATTAGGCTCATTACATATATTACACATAGTCACCATTTATCACTAAAATGTTTTCACACTAATAGATACTAATTCATAGAACTGAAAAGAACCACATAGTCTATAAGTTAGCAATAAGAACGGTCAGACAGTCACTTTGATTGAATTTCAAATAATTCAGCTTTGGTGGTGAAACAATTTTCACTTCAAAATTGCCAGTAAATTTCAATTTATTGCAAAGAAATGGCAACATTTTGAAGTAGAAAGACTGAAATAGTAGTAGTAAGTGTACAGCTGAGCAAGTGCTTAGCAATATGGCATTAAACTAATGTTATGCATTATGATCATTTCTGTTCCAGGAGGAAAATTCTTGTTGTATCAACACCATGATCCTGAATTACTACCTGAACCACATCTTGCATGCAGATGAGCATGTCGATAAGAAATACCCCCACATTCGTTTTGTGAGGTCTGACCTGCAGAGGATCGCTCACGTTTTGAAGCCACATTGTGTAAGTGTTTGAAACCTGTTTGATCATTTCAACCAGCTGACTAGCTGTTGTGTGCTTTGTACTTAAAAGTTCTTATGTTTTTACAGGAAAGCATGGATTTTGCAGAGCATACGCGTGTTAAGGAATTCGAGAAGAACTATAAAAATGCCAGTGCAAAGGAATATGAGGTAAGTTGGTATTTTCATTCAGCGTTAAATCAGTATTAAATGTGTTTGTCTGCATGCATTTAATACCCTTTGTTTTTGTTCTTCAGAAAACTCGCAACAAAGCAGTCGGAGAGACCATCATTCTCTTCCACTACCTCTTTGAATCTTGCAGTGAAAAAATGTGATTCTGAGCTCTCCAACGCAGTATTGCCATCTATTTTTTTTTTTAATATTCAAAGCATTATTTATTATGGATACTTATTTATTTTAGATATTTATTGTATGCTATGTAGATTTGTATGAATGGCATGGAAACTGGGCTTTCATGCTATGTGTTGTAAGGTCACACTTGTGGCTGCTGTTGTGACTGACTTGGGTTAAACATCCCAAGGCAGATCACTACAAAGTAAATGCATTGTAAAAGCATTTTTAATATAAACTATTAATGTATTTTGCAATATTTTAATTTATCTTTCCCCATGCAAGAAATATGTGTGTTTGTTTTAAAATAAAATCAAGATTTTAATTCTCTTAAGCTTGCTTCTGATTATTTCAAGCACACCAAGCATGTACAATGTTTGTTTTAACATCATAAAGGGTTCATCAAAACAACCTAGTCCCACACAGTGATAGTTTAACTCATGATTTCATCATACTTCCTCATAGGTGCCTTAAAGGGTGTTTTGCAAGATGAGATCAATTATTTGATTTTAAACATATATAAAAGACTATTTGACATTTTATTACAATAACATATGCTGGGTTGCTGTCAACACCTAACCCTAACACTTTTAAATTTTTCCAATTCAAATGACTGAAATTGAAATGTATCAATGTGACTTCAAATTTTGGTGTCGTGAAGAAGCGGGTCCGCCTTGTAAATCTACTCCGCCTACATATAGCGACGTGTAATGCCCAAAACTGACGTAATTGCATCAAAGGAAAAATTCATCCGAAAATGATAATTTCCTCATTTTCAAGTTGCATGCATGAACTTCTTTCTTCTGTCGAACACAGAAGATTTTTTCAAGAACGTAACAAAACAGTTGATGGTCCCCATGCAAGTCAATGGGGTCCATTAATTGATTGGTTACCTTGTTCGGAACAGAAATGATCTGGACAACTACTTGTCAGTCACGTCATACAGTGTGAGTCAGTCCACTTTGCATGTACGCATCTGGGCTCTTGTGGGTTTTCATGTGTGGTTTCGATAACCTAGATCAGCGGTCCTCAATTCCAGTACTCGTGACATGCATATTGCATGTCTCTCTTTCTCTTTCTCTTTCTCTTAGATCATCGTTAGAAGACAGTTCCATGCATGAACCGTGTTCCGTTTGACATGGTCCCTACACAGTGTTCATTGTTCCCTACTCCCTGAGCACGGGAAATCTGTTGAAGTTTACATTACTTCTGAACATTCATTCACGGATTTGCGTTACGCCACAGCCTGCAACATCTTCACACAGAGATGTAATATACCTCTGTATGTAAGTAAAATTTAAATTCACGTCTCAGACACTTTAATCCCCTGTTAGTGGAACAAACGTATGAAGTGATAAGAGATACATACAAAATGTGCAGAACAGAGAATCCAGAGGACTGGAATTGAGAACCACTGACTTAGACTCAGATATGAGTTGTGTGTCACAAATAGAAAATGGCTTGACTTCAGTTTGATATTCATACAGACTATATCGAAGCGTCTATTGTAAAGCTGCTGAATAGAAATATAAGTACATACTCTTGTCAATTCCAATGTACATTGCCTAAGCGTGAAATTTCATACTCCACGGTCAATTGTAAGTGGTATTATTGTAAAGTGGAAGAATTTAGAAGATCACTTAAAGTCACTGAGTGATAAGGCACATGGTAGTGTTGTAGTCAAAACCACCTAAACTAAGACCAGAGTGTGTTGAGACCAAAGCAAGACCAAGGTTTTGAGGGGTTGAGACCAAGACAAGACCAAGACTAGGAAAGCGCCAAGATCAAAGCAAATTCATCTGAGAGATCCTCATTTATCAAGAAATGTCTTATATTTAAGCAATAAATACAATTAGAATAATAAGACAGTTTACAAAGTTTCGTTGGTATTAATACCATCATAAAAAATGTGTGGCAGGAGCTTCATGGAATGGTTTTCCATGCCCGAGCAGCTAAGTACAATGCCAAGTTTAACCACTCCGCTCTGAGCGGGTCTTAAACCTGAAACGTCAGCATGGGAGACGAACGCACTAACAAGGATGTTAAAGACCGCAGCCTTTAGTGTCAGTCACTAGTGCACCTCTTAAGATCATGGGAAGTGAGGTTTACTTGCACAGCACTTACTATCTGGCCTATGTTACACTCACACCCCTACACCTTACTCCCATGAGGGTCTCAACCACCCCGGTCTGAGCGGACTTAAACCCAGGTTGCTGGCTTGGGAGGCAGGTATGCTAACAAGGACGTTAAAGACCCCAGATGAGGTGAGGGGAGTCGTCGGCGTGATAGCCTTGTGGGCAGTGCACCGACATACAGCGCCGTTGCGCTACGGGCGTCCCGCGTTCGAATCCCGACTTGAGGACCTTTCCTGATCCCGCCCCCTATCTTTCTCTCACTTTGCTTCCTGTCCATACTGATCTGTCTGGTCGTAATAAAGGTTAAAACTGACAAAAATAAATCTTAAAAAAAAAAATAAAAAAGATGAGGGGAGTTAGGTTTACCACTGGACACTTACCACTGGCCTCCATTACATTCACCCCCCTAAACCTCATTCCCATATGGATCACAGCACTAATGTAAACCCGTGTTAGGACAAGAGGTGTGACTCGAAGCCAGGTTGTGACATGTGAGGCAGGTTTGCTAACAAGGACGCTAAAGACCCAAGCCTCTCAAAAGATGAAGGGAGTGAGGTTTACCACTGGACACTTATCAGCTGGCCTCTGTTACATTCACCCCCCTAAACCTTACTCCCATGTGGGTCCTAACCGCCCCGGTCTGAGTGGACTTAAACCCAGGCTGCTGGCTTGGGAGGTGGGTATGCTAACAAGTATGCTAAAGACTAGGGATGGGCGATATGGGCTTAAAAATTTATCACGATAATTTATGGTATTTATTGCGATAACGATATCAGTGACAATAATTCAGGGAAAACTTGTTTCTTTAGAGAAAAGTATTATCTTTCCTATTTTTACACAACATAG
Organism: Cirrhinus mrigala; assembly: GCA_036247105.1. NCBI lineage: Eukaryota > Metazoa > Chordata > Actinopteri > Cypriniformes > Cyprinidae > Cirrhinus > Cirrhinus mrigala. Next base: position 28,337,798 of record CM070010.1, read on the forward strand.
AGTGTTGTGCGCATTACTGAGTACACTGTTTAATATACTGGAATGTGAATTAAATTGTTTGTACTTTCTGTACTGGAAGCTCCTAAATTCGATGAATTCCTTGTGTGTGAAACACACTTTGCAATAAAGGTCTTTCTGATTTGGAAGCTGGAGGGCGCCCTTCACATATGCTTTATAGTAGAAGTAATAGTACTGACGACGCTTTAGGAATCTCTAATCCAGGTAATGCTGTAGCTGAATAAAACGCAGATAGAGGAATTTTAACTGAGGAAACTTGAAGACAATAAATATTCGATTGATTCAGTATATGGTTTGTCTGTGTTCTTCAAGCAATCTTGGGTATTTTTTATAAGTACAAAGTATATTTATAATGCAATGCTAATCGACATAGCCTTTATAATACTATAAAATAGTATGATTTCTGCCTCATTCTGTGATATGAAACCACGTCTGATAACAAAATGTTATTTCAAACCCTTGACTATGTTATTTGTAAGTTGTAAGTTAATTTGGAGAAAAGGCATTCAATAAATGATATCTTTGTTGGACAACAGGTTTGTAAACAGGCTCAAACACACGCAAAACTGCAGTACAGTTAGTACAATTAACGTTGTTCAAGGCTCAGAATGATTTTTGTCGCACTGCACAGTTTCGACCAAACCAGTTCCCGTAGATTGTAGATTGGAGCTCCTCATTTAGCGATATACTAGTTTCACTTCCGCCTTTAGCATATCACTCCACACTGTGGCACACAGAAATATGTCAATAACTAGACTTTATCGTTATTTTCGCGGGAAGACAAATTCTTATCGTGGAGAAAATTTTTACCGGTATATCGCAAACAATAAGATATCGCTCATCCCTACTAAAGACCCCAGCCTCTCAAGAGATGAGGGTAGTGAGGTTTACCACTGGACACTTATCAGCTGGCCACAATTACATTCACCCCCCTAAACCTTACTCCCATGTGGGTCCTAACCACCCCGGTCCGAGCGGACTTAAACCCAGGTTGCTGGCTTGGGAGGCGGGTATGCTAACAAGGATGCTAAAGACCCCAGCCTCTCAAGAGATGAGTGGAGTGAGGTTTACCACTGGACATTTATCAGCTGGCCTCCGTTACATTCACCCCCTAAACCGCATTCCTATATGGGTCACGGCACCAATGTAATCCCTCTGGTCCTAACCGTCCCACTCTGAGTGTGACTCAAACCTGGGTCGCGACATGTGAGGCAGGTTTGCTAATAAGGACGCTAAAGACCGCAGCCTCTAGCAGCAGTCTTTAGTGCGACTTTTGATATCAGGGAAGTGAGGTTTCTCACTTCTAGCAATTCTAGCAAGCCTCATAAAGGCATGGTTGGATAAGTTTGGTGTGGAAGAACTTTACTGGCCCACACAGGGCTCTAACCTCAACTCCAACAAACACCTTTTGGATGGAATAGAGATTACGAGTCAGGCCTTCTCATCCAACATCAGTGCCTGACCTCACAAATGCTCTCCTGGATGAATAAGCAACAGTTCCCAGAGAAAATCCTATGGAAAGCCTTCCCTGAAGACTGAAAGCTTTTATAGCTCCAAAGGAGCGGCCAATTCTATATTAATGTCTATGTATTTTGAATGCGATGTTGGTATAATGATCAGCTATCCCAAAACTTTTGTGCATATTGTGTAGCTGTGACCCTGGGCTGCAAAACCAGTCATAAGGGTACATTTTGGGGTCAATACATCATCTAAAAGATGAGTAAATAAGCTTTCAATTGATAGATGGTTTGTTAGAACAGGGCAATATTTGGCTGAGATAAAACTACTTGAAAATCTGGAATCTGAGGGTGCAATAAAATCGAAATACTGAGAAGATCACCTTTAAAGCTGTCCAAATGAAGTTCTTAGCAATGCATATTACTAATCAAAGAAGTTTAGATATATTTATGGTAGGAAATTAACAAAACATCTTAATGGAACATGATCTTTACTTAACATCTTAATGATTTTTGACATAAAAGAAAAATCTATTCATTTTTGGCTATTGCTTCAAATATACGCATGCTACTTAAGACTGGTTTTGTGGTCCAGGGTCACATATAACATTTTTAAAGTGAACAAATGTAAACATACCCCAGAAGGAACAAGCGTTAAAGATTACATGGCCAAACAGTTTTTAAATAGAATAAAACAATACAAAATATTAAAGTACATTTAAATAAAAAAATATATATATAGTGCAAGAATTGTGATGAACAATTACATACATTAAGAAAAAAGGTTCACTTTGATATTACGTACACTGTACATAATCTTTCAGTCAACTACTAGCACCTGCCAAAAGTAGCAATTTCTAACTGACCATGACTTTGTAACATTTCTAGCATAATGCATACATTTTAATAGTCATATGTCTGAACAATTCCTGCTTTGCATGCACACAATGTATATAACTGCATCACCACATGCCAAAAAATCCGTTCCCACACCTATGTACTATCCGCCATTCAGTATGTCTGAGGTGCTGTAAAATTCCCAGGAAGTGCCTTACTGTTGGACACTCCATCACAGTCAGTAATACCTCCTTAGAGAGGACAATTGTGAATTGTCACGGAGGTAAACACACAAAAAATGGTGGAATACACAGAATAATGAAAGGCTTGGGAATTTTCAGGTTCATGTTTCCTTGTGTGCATTGTGTAACACACACACACACACGCATACGGACAAAAGTGAAAGTTCCCAAAAATAACACTATATACAGTGAAATGCAATGTGAATGGTTCAACCAGCCGGGGTATTTTTAGCTTTCACCTCTGATACTATCAGATCTTGTGGTTGAAAACGCCGTCCCAGTGTTGCCACAAGTGATATTGGGAAGCTTTTTTTTTTACCTTTTATTCATACTGAGTCAACATGACTCAGTTCAGCGAAGTCAAGATAAATTTGGTCTAGCAGACTTGATCAAACTAATGGTCTTCCAATAAACGCATGTTTTTAACATTGAACTTCCTCTCGCAACTTCTGACTCAAATGTTCATTGTTACGGTTCATCTTTGATAGGCATTTTTATACTGTGGCAGCTCTTGAGAACGTTTTTCTGGGTCAGGTTAGGTTCTTTGCTGAGTGTTGTAGGTGCTGACCTGGTTTGAGGTGGTTAAGTCCTTTGGAAGAGGGGGTTATACTTTGTCAATGTAAAACGTGTTTCAGTAAATGTCAGCAATCACGTAAGTTATTAGTAACCTCTGCTCTAAACTTGCAGGGGGTACTTGAGAAATGATAATGATTTTTTACATACATTTAACTTTTTGTTCAGGACTTGAGATGCATGCATATCTAACGTCATTTAAAATCATTTTAGTTTTAACAACGAATAACTGAATATTTTGTGGTCTTCAAATAGTCTAGGTTTGTCCAACGTCCAAATTGAAAGTGTTGTGCACTTGTGTTGTGTATAATATTTTATTATTATTTTTTAAAAAAGAAACAAAAAATATTTTATTATTTTATAACACTGACATCATCATTTTAACATTCAACATGGTTTAAAAAAAAAATTTTCCATTAGCTAGCTTCAAGCCGCAGTTCGGTATTCACATCAAAGGAAATGCTGTAGGTTTGATTGCATTGCAACACATTTTACGCTTTCGCAACCTAGATTTCATGGTCCAGTAATCAATATGCATAAGGCTTTCCTCTCTAGAATACAAAACCACATAGACCAACAGGTAACTGAACCCACAAGGAAAAATGAGGGCCTAGTCTGTATGCAATCCTCAGCATATGAGGTTAAAAAGAAACTCCGTCACAAGTGTGGGAATTTTTTTTTTTTTTTTTGACAAGGGATGGAGCTATAAAAGCTATGATTGTCAGTGGTTGTTTCAAGCACACTGAGCTACTGTACAAACTGTACAATACCTGTCAACCCTCTCTGAAACCCAACTAGGATGCGGATCGTAACCTTGCTCGCCCTCTGCGCTGCCCTGTGCTGCTCTCAAGGCCATAAGCAGGAAGAGTGCTTGAGCCGGCATATCCCTACAACTATGATCAAAGACATGATGGAGACTTCAGAACTCATCCAGAAATCTCTACCTGTAAGTATCCAAATTCCTATGTGGACTCTGATTATAATATGCACGTTTAATAAGGTGGCATGCATAACAAATGTTCTTCTGGTGTTGCAGAGGGACGATGAACCTTTCCAGCGAATTTTAGGAAAACTATCAAAAAGGTGCTCCAAGGTAAGATAACAATTATGCTTAGAGTTTATCTGCAGAAACAGATAACTCAGTTTTTTGTTTACATTTTCAAAAATCATGTTTTTAATGATGTTATCATGTTTTATTGTTAGTTAGCTGTATTTTTATGGGTTTTTTTTTTTACCTAATCAAAATTACCCAACTGCAGTTTGATTATGATTATTTGGAATGCACATCATTATTTTTGAAAATAGTAAAAAATGTCTTATCTGTTTTTGCAGATGAACTCTTCATATATATATATATATATATATATATATATATATATATATATATATATATATATATATATATATATATATATATATATATATATATATGGAGTTCATTTGCAAAAACAGATAAGTCCATTTTTAACTATTTAAAAAAATATTGTAAAAATATTTTTGTGCATACATATATGTATATATATATATATTTAGTATGTGTATATATAAATATATTTTGTGTGTGTGTATGTATGTATGTATGTATATATATATATATATATATATATATATATATATATATATATATATCTCAGTGATCATGGATAGATAGATATAGGTAGATGATGAATATATCTTTGTTATCTAAAAATGTATTTTAAACCATTAAAAATACAGTTCACATGTATGCATGTATGCATATATATGCATATATATGTAACATAATAATATTTATTGAAATATCAGCCAGTGTTAGGTATCTCAGTAATCCTATAGATAGATAGATAGATAGATAGACAGACAGATAGATAGACAGATAGACAGACATTTGATTGTTACCAAAAATGTATTTAAAACCATTAAAAAATAGTTCATATATATATATAGTACAATTTATTGAAATATCAGCCAATGTTGAGTATATAGATAGATAGATAGATAGATAGATAGATAGATAGATAGATAGATAGATAGATAGATAGATGAACATTTGTTTATCTAAAAATGTATTTAAAACCATTAAAAATGCAGTACATATATTATTATTATTATTAAATGGATGCATATATATATGTAAAATTGTACAATATTTCGTGGGGAAGTACGTCACAATGAGAACCTGCTCTAAAAGTAAAATTGTACTTAATCATGGAACATGAATACCGAAACATGTGAGATCATCAAGCCAACAGCAATCAATAACTTGCCTGAATAATGAATGAATAATTAATATATAGCATTACAAATGTACAACTTGGCCGATCCTCACTTTTGACTCTTTGTGCCTTTGTGACAACTAGCCCCGGTCTCCCCTATTCATCTGTCATTCAGAGTAAAAAAAAAAACTGTTGGCCTTGACCCTTCTGGCAAAATAAAATAAACTCATCTGGCCACTCCTTACAGAAACTGAATGTTGCTGACTTCAAACGCATCCTGGAAATCTATGATGAACACGTATTCCAGAAGCTGTGGAAGAACAACACTCATGAACTGCCAAAAATGTTTACGAATTACTTTGCAAGGCTGAAGGACATGGTGGAGATCTGTGTAAGACATCGTTAACAACTACCACTTTGTACAGTAAATAAAAGTTGTTGAAACTGAAAGTTAATGGTGGGAGGTAGCAACAGATGATTTACAGTATGTTGCCTTACACAGACAAACATGTTTATTTTTTAACTGATTTATTTCTCAACAACACAGGAGACTAAAGGCAAACAAACTCTGTCACTCTGCGCAAGAGAGAATCTTAAAACAATCGAGGACACGTTTAAGACGGTAAGAGATTTTTATTTAGATGATCTGTTTGCAGCCTCCGCTTTATTTGAAATTAACTTGGCCAATGTCAGTGGCTGGATAATACATTTCAGTTAAAGTGATGGAGATTAGAACATATAAACTTTATTAAGTTACATTTTTTTCAATACCTAGTCAAAATTCACAGTTTTTGGCAGATCGGCCAAGTGGGCATAGTATCAGCCAATGAAAAAATCTCAAAATGATCATATACATTAAGTAGATGATGAATATTGTGAGACAGAGGGGTAAATGATGTGATAAGATGCTCATTTTTCTTTGTTTTATCTAAAAATCTAATAAAAAAGCATTAAAAATACAATTCACACATATAGTGATATAGAGATGACGCCCTCAGACCTTCATTACTGTCAAGTTGAATAAATTGTTTAAAATAACTGATAATTTGACCTTTTTATGACAAGACAATATTAGTTCAGGTTGTAAAATTTAATGTAGAGTGACTCCAGAAATATTTATTTATTCATTCATTTATTAAATTATTAACTTGTATTTGCATATTTGCAAACATTGCATGCTTATTAGTTAACTGGATTTTCCCTTTTTTCTTTAACCAACTACTCAACACCGACCCAGCAGCTTATCATCCCTTTTTATGCCCATGAGATGTCAACTGCAATATGATTTATGAGTAACCCTGTTTGTTTTCATACACAGCTGCAGCCAAAAGGTCTCTACAAAGCACAGAGCGAGTTTCGCAACGTTTTAGCCTGGATCAGTAGCGCCATGGATAAAAGGAGAACCCATGAGATCCACTAGCTCTCCATACTGGCACAGAGGAATCAGGATTCAGCAGGGAGACAAATGCATTTCTACACACCCGTCCATTATCAGACATACACATCCTGCAGTCGAGGGTCCAGGTTTAGATGTACACAAATACCATAAAAATCACAATGGCTTGAGTCATATAATAAAAACACTATCACTTCCTTTATCAGTGATCAACAGACTGCTTCCAAAGAAATCTTTGACTTCCAGACTGTACAAAACATCGAGTCACATCCTGTGATTGACCTAACTTTTCATAGAACAAGTCAAAGTCTAGTTTAATTTAAGAAATCTCAGGGAATGGCAATTTTTACATAGCAAATAGATCCAATGCTTACATGCATTGATTAGACAAGCCACGGTTACTGATCTTTTGCGTCAACGTTTTGGTAACTTGGCATTATGAAGAAAAATATTTATGCTTATTACTGTAAAATGCATTATAGTTTAAAGAATACAGAGTAATATAGAATACCTGAAGGCATATTTATTGTTTTTTTTTTGTTGTTGTTTTTTTTTTTGGTGTGTGTGCACATGTGTGTTAATTTTCAAAACCATAATTTATTTTTTTTATTTGTATTTTGTTTATATTTGTAATTCATTTGAACTGTTTAATCTAAAATATATAATATTTATTGTATTAAGTTATGATTAGACTTTACTGTAGGCCTTTAGCAATTATTCTTTGTCAGTGTCATAAATTAACAAATCTGAATTCGATATTTGAATGTACATTGCTGCATGTGTTGTAATATTGTCTATGAACCTTGAAATTGAATAAACTTTAAATTAAACTAAGAGGTTGCCTTTGTGTTTGTCTCCTTTTCAAAGCTTTCCAATGGCATTCTGCTGTAGAATGTAAATGATACAGCACTGATCTAGCTGTGTCACCTCGTGTGTAGTATTAGGTTGCATCTAATTACTGTTCAGGGTGCTAAATGTGACTATTTATTAACATGTTTTCAGTATCAACACACTGCACGTATGAACGGCACACTCAGCGCATAAGAAGCACAATTCCGGGCTGTATTATTTACACAGTGTCTTTTATTACAAGACAGTAAAGGAAAGTTGGTAAAAGTAAGCCTATCATAAAACTAACAGTATCTGTAAACATGTTTGACTACCGTCTGATATTAACAAAAAAGTTGTCATGTTGCCAGTGCAACTTCAGGCGAACGCGAGCATTTATTGAGGTCTAAATGTACGCATTTTGACTAAACTTTTGTGGTTATTCAAACATAAAAAGACAAAATTATGATCACACGATTCAAAACTCTTAATAACAGCCTTTATTGTTCTTTAAAACGTATTTATAATGTCACTGCATCTGGTATTAGAACAACAGGTGTGACGTCACACTCCAGCACCTCAGATGCCCTATTTCTTTTCATTGGCTCCCTCTAGTGGCTCATAATTAGGTATTGCGCATTTTGCAATGATTTTTTTTTTTCTTTTTTTTTTTTTACACTACGGTCTATGCATGCAAAACATTCAACATGCACATTTTAGCTCGATTATAATCAAATTCAAAAGTTTGTAACAAATTCCTATTGAAAATATTGCACAATACAATAGAGCAAACAAACACGTTTTGCTACAGTCATGTTTAAAAGCGTTTTTTGATCACATGAAAGATACGACTGGCATTTTTTAGTCATAAAACGTTTGTATTCGATCCTATGGCAACCTGCCATCGCTCACTGTACACAGTTGCAGTTCCTGGAAGTCGTAGCACCATGAAACGCGACCACAAACGTCTCTTTCACATCGCCACCAAACAACCCAACCTATGCGCAGTTCTGGTGCAACGAAAGGGCGCGGGCATGCATTGTGCTTGCACACACAAACACTTAGATACACAAATAAACACAACTTTCTCTCTCACTATTGTTCTTCTTAGCCACACAAGCACCAATAAGCAACTGCTGCAAGTGCTGGTTACATCAAAACTGCAAGCTTGGAGTTTCAAGAGGTTAGGAAATTTAGATTTTACTCACAACAGCCTGTCAACTCCTTCTAGTTAAACACATCTGCCTGTCAGAAGCAATAATTGAAACATAGCTCACCCAAAAATGAACTACTTACCCTCATGCTTTATTTTGTGCGACAACAAAAAAGAGGTACTTAGAAGAATGGCCAAGTTGCATATGGGTTTAAAATCACATGACGGTGAATAAATGATAACAGTCATGATTTTATTTTTGGATAAACTATCCCTTTAAGTTTTAATAGATTTTTATATAAATACTGAGGATGTAAGCTTTGAATGAACATGCTGCTGTTATTTACTTACCGTCCACTTGTTCTAAACCGAAAAATGAATTTCTTTCAGTTATTGAACACAAAAAAATATATTTTGAAGAACATTGGTAACCAAACTTCCATTTGTCATCATTTATTTACCCTCAAGATACTGGTACCCACTGACTTCCATAGTATTTTTTTCCATACTATGACATCAACTATTTGGTTACCAACTTTCTTCGGAATATCTTCTTTAAAAGTTTATAGACAAGACAAATCTTGGTAGATGATCAACCGCCCACCCCCAAAAGGAAACTCTGTCATCATTTACTCACCCTCAAGTTGCTGGTACCCAATGACTTTTACAGTATTTTTTTTTCTCCAAACTATAGAAGGCTTTGGCTACTGTCAACTATTTGGTTACCAACTTTCTTCTAAATTTCTTCTTTAAAAGTATGAGACAGATCTTGGTATGTCACATATTGTTCACCCCCAAAAGACAATTTTGTTACATTTACTCACTCTCAAGTTGCTGGTACCCACTGACTTCCACAGTATTTTTTCCATACTATGATGTCAACTATTTGGTTACCAACTTTCTTCAGAATATCTTCTTTAAAAGTATATATATATATATATGAGACAGATCTTGGTATAACACCAGTTGTTCACCCAAAAAAAGAAAATTCTGTCATCATTTATTCTCCCTTTCAAGTTGCTGGAACCCATTGACTTCCATAGTATTTTTTTTTCCATACTATATAAGTCAATAGCTACTGTAGACTATTTGGTTACCAACTTTTTTCAAAATATCTTCTTTAAACGTATATGTATGAGACAGATCTGGGTAGATCACCAATTGTTCACCCAAAAAAGAAAATTCTGTCATCATTTACTCACCCTCAAGTTGATGGTACCCACTAACTTCTAAAGTATTTTTTCCATACTATGGAAGTCAATGGGTACCGCCAACTATTTGGTTACTAACGTTCTTCAAAATATCTTTTTAAAAAAGTACATATATGAGACAGATCTTAGTAGATCACCAGTTGTTCACCTAAAAAAGTAAATTCTGTCATCATTTACTCACCCTCAAGTTGCTTACAGCATACTCATTGACTTCCATAGAATTTTTCTCCATACTATAGAAGTCAATGGCTACCGTCAACTATCTGGTTACCAACTTTCTTCCAAATATTTTCTTTAAAAGCATACATATCAGACAGATCTTGGTAGATCACCAGTTGTTCATCCAAAAAAGAAAATTCTGTCATCATTTACTCACACTTAAGTTGATGGTACCAACTGATTTCTATAATATTTTTTCCATACTATGGAAGTCAATGGGTACCGCCAACTATTCGGTTACCAACATTCTTCAAAATATCTTTTTTTAAAAAGTATATATATGAGACAGATCTTAGTAGATCACCAGTTGTTCACCTAAAAAAGAAAATTATGTCATCATTTACTCACCCTCAAGTTGCTTACAGCATACTCATTGACTTCCATAGAATTTTTTTCCATACAATAGAAGTCAATGGCTACCATCAACTATTTTGTAACCAACCTACTTCAGAATATCTTAATTAAAAGTATAATTAGACACATCTTGGTAGATCACTAATTTAAGTATACCCAATGACTTCCATAGTATTTTTTTCTCCATACTATAGACGTCAATGTCTACCGTCAACTATTTGGTTACAAACTTTCTTCAAAATATCTACTTTTGTGTTCAGCAGAAAAAATAAAGACATTTGGAATAAGTGTAGAGTGAGTAAATGATAACAGAATTTTCATTTCTGGGTGAAATATCCTTTATTTTATTAAGCATTATAAGAATCATATACATATCAAACCATTACCATGCAGTACTTAATTTGCATACACAGAATGGAAATATTCTGCTTCCGCAGTAACTTCATCATAAACCTCAGTTCACCATAAATGCTTACATAAATAATTGGAAAGAGTAAATTGCCACCTCAAATCCTTGTCACAAAAGAGGGAAAAGGTGTGAGTGAGAAATCGGGTGAATTTTGACTCCAGTGCTCAGAAGCAGCAGCAGCGCTAAGCGAGCACCAGACCACAGCAAGCTCATTGGAAACTCACAGTTAAGCTGCTACGCAGATAAACAGGCCGCGGAGGAAGCAGTTAGGTCATTGACTCAGTGACTCAGTCAGCAATACAGCTGAATCATTCTCTTTTCCAATAAGGAGTGGAGACTGGAAGGCCCTCGACCAAATTCTGTTCACTCATGGTTTCGTTGTCTTTGACGTACGTTTGACTTACGTTTTTAAAAACGTATACGGAACAAGATCATATACTCTGATAGATAGAGTTAAAACACTCGGTAAAACCTCGGAGTGGCACAGTTTCAATTTATCTTGACATGTGGATGGTAAAAGTTGGGCACGGATGTCTATTTTATGTCATAGTCACAGAAATGCCCCCTTGTAAATCATTGTGGAAAGTGTATGTAGTCCAATTGGCTGGTGGTTTTAGTGAACGTTGGGTGGCAACACTTTAGAATACTGTTCCATCTCTTACTAATGATAAACTATGAATGACTTTCAGTGAATCAGAAATTACTTTTTGACACATTAATGTCAATGATGGATTATGAACTGGACGTCTTACGTGTTGAAAAATAAGGTGGATAGTGTAACCACACTTTTAAATCATGATCACTAAAACCACTAGCCAGTTAGACCACAAATAGTTTTCACTAGTTTCCACTCTTCTGGTTAACAGTTATTAGAATGCTAATATTGTGTTATTAACATTAACAACTTAACTGATTTTACTTTTCTGAGCCATTTTTATACTTACAGTCAGCTGGGTCCAAAATGATTTTTAGTGGATGTATGAAGTTCACATTACAGTATGAACATGACCCGCTAATATAGTTAAGAACTAGAAAATATCTTTTTGTCTTCAATTTGAATAACATAAAATGCCAAGTTCTGTCATGAAACTCTATGGAAGTCAATGTCAACTATTTTGTTACCAGCCTACATCAAAATATCTTAATTAATGGCTCTATATGGCGCAGGCTGATGATATTCACAGTGTTAACCTACTTGGCACTAGCTGATTGGGTCATGTTGCATACGCAGCCAATGAGCTTCCTGCTTTATATAAATGGCTGGTTAGCATTTACTAGAGTATTTCGCAGTCCACCTCCCCAGCTCCACCTGTATAGATCTGCTACGGGTTATTATATATGCTATTTGTGGAGCAGCAATATGTCTTAAATATACACAGCAGCGTATTGGTGTATGTATTGGCAGTAACAAGTTCCTGTACTTGCTTTGCAGCAGCACAGCAGATCTATTCAGCCACAAAGAAAAAAAAAAAAAACATTTTCATATTCATTACCATGCTAAAATCTTCAGTTGTTGTCATGACAGAAATAAATATGAAATAAATGACACTTGGATTCATATTTTGTTATTTAGAGATTTTTAAAGGAACACTCCACTTTTCTTGGTAAGAGCTTAGCATAGATCATTGAATCAGATTAGACCGTTAGCATCTCACTCGATCTAACAGTCTAATCTGATTCAATGATCTATGCTGAGCTTTTAGCAAAAAAAAGTGGAGTGTTCCTTTAAGTGCAGCTAGGTTGTCTTTTATGGCCTCTGAATGTTTGGTTTAATATTCTGTAGTGCCTGTGGGCCATTAAAAATGATGCATCGGTGCAATTAAACAGATCAAAAAAGTAGAAATATAACAAAAAAGAAAATACTTACATATTTCAGAAATATATGCACTCAAAAGCTTACATGAAAGTCTATATGCAAGTCATATGCAATGACTGTTAGGTGAAAATGCAAGTAGTAACAGTTAGTTGCATCTGCTGTTTATCATTTAAATAGAAACCTCTACCCAGTGATGCCACCTGGTGATTCCAGATAGTATTTTCATTCTTTCAAATCTAACTTGTGCACTGAACACTTAATCTACATGTTTTTAAGCGCAATGACAGGCTTGTTTAAGCTGATTTTCTGAGGTTCAGATTCAGAGAACTGATGTTGTCACACCACAGTATGTATGAGGGGGAATTCAACTGAAAAAGTATGTGGCCACAGGCTGTAAAATGTAAATTAAGCAAATCTTAAGCAAACCACAGATCAACCACCAAAGCTATAGAAATGCACATGGGATCAAACATACAAAACATGCATCATGTATGATTTGTTTTTTAGCAGTTTTGTAATAAAAAGGTCATATGTCACCCCAGCTCAAGTGAACTTCAAAATCAAAACAAGTACACGTGCAGGCGTGCATTTATGAATGCACTGAGGATGCATGTTTTACATAATCACACATACAGGAATACATCACATGTCATGAGTATTTGAAACGTGAGCTTGAAGAGATATAAGATTGATGTAAAATCATATAAAGTATAGTTAAGTCTTAAAATTCTTAATTATGACATAAAAATGCATCATAATGAGATACTTAGTTATAACAGATAAACCAAAATTGAAAACTGAGTCATAATTATGACTCATACTTTCTCATACTTTCTATTTTGTTAGTTTCAACTTTTACTTCATTATATCAACTTTTTACCTCATAATTGTATTTGAGTATGTCATAATTAGAATGTATCTCATAATCATGAAATAAACAAAATCGCTATTATGAGATACTAAGTCATAACAGATAAACCAAAATTGAAAACCGAATCATAATTATGAGCTAAAAACCTTAAATTACAACATAAAAAGTTATTTTGATTATGGCTCTCTTTCTCATACTTTCTATTTCGTTGATTTCAATTTTGAATTCATTATATAAACTTTTTATCTCATAATTGTATTTTATTGTCATAATTAGAAATGATTTACTAATTATGAGATTAAAAAATCGCTATTATGAGATGCTAAGTCATAACATATAAACCAAAATTGAAAACTGAGTCATAATTATGAGCCAAAAACCTGAAATTACAACATAAAAAGTCATTTTGATTACAACTCATACTTTCAATTTTGTTAATTTCAACTTTTACTTCAGTATATCAACTTTTTACCTTATAATTGTATTTTAGTATGGCAGAATTACAAATTATCTACTAATTGTGAGATAAGAAGTCACCATTATTAGATACTAAGTCATAACAGATGTACCAAAATTTAAATTTGAGTCATTATTTTGAGCTAAAAACCTGAAATTACAACATAAAAAGTAATTTTGATTATGGCTCATACTTTCTGTTTTGTTAGTTATCACTTTTACTTTATTATGTCAACTTTTTACCTCATAATTGTATTTTATTATGTCATAATTAGAAATGATCTACAAATTATGAGATAAAAAAAAATCACAATTATTAGATAATGTCATAACAGATAAACCAAAATTTAAAATCGAGTCATAATTATAAGCTAAACACCTAAAATTACAACATAAAAAGTCATTTTGATTATGACTCATACTTTGTTTTGTTAGTTATCACTTTTACTTCATTATATCAACTTTTTACCTTATAATTGTATTTTAGTATGTCATAATTAGAATTTATCTCATAATTATGAGATTATAAAATCGACATTATGAGATACTAATTCATAACAGATAAACCAAAGTTAAAAAAACGTGGTCCTAATTATGAGCTAAAAACCTGAAATTACAACATAAAAAGTCATTTTGATTACGACTCATACTTTCTCATACTTTAAATTTAGTTAGTTTCAATTTTTACTTCATTATATCAACTTTTTATTTCATGATTGTATTTTAGTGTGTCATAATTAGAATTATGACTTAGTATTTCATTTTTTGACTTTAACACAAAAATGACTACTTTTTGTCATAATGTACATGTATTTAAAATGTGTGTGTAGCATTTGTGTATTGAAGCCCATTTCTGCAGTTCTGCAAAAATAAATAAATAAATAAATAAAAAAAAATATATATATATATATATATAAACACACAATACACAAATGCTATTATGCATAACACAACCAAAAAAAAAAAGAAAAAAAAGAAGGATAGCCATTAGTTATACCACAACCTCTAAATGTGTATATACATGTGATGATGATCCAACTTTCAGTCTGTTGAGTCATAGTTCATCTGAAAAGGTTGGCGACCCAGTTTCTTGAAGGCTTGTTCGGTGGCTTGCAACCATAGCAATGTTCAATAAACAACAGTCATATTAATCCTTATGAAAGCTGGCCATTGCATATGGGGTTGTGTAAAAGCAGGATATCTCCGGAATACAGGAAACCTTTTTTAGAAAATCAAGCCGCAGAAACCCCAAAACCAGATGGGCATCCCCTGCAACCATTGTGTCATTGCTGCTCTTAAGTTGTGCACCTATATAAACCCACAGCTCCATCCTTGTCAAAATCACTCACCTGCTGACTAGCGTCACGTTCAGGGGTTGTGTTTACAGCAAAAAAAAATGTACTTTCAGGTTAATGTGGTGCGCTTGATATGTGCACTTCTCTTAGTAGTGTCTCTTCAAGGAACTGACGGAGCCAGACTTCCACGGTCCCAAAATGACAAAGAGCAAATGATGACGATAGTAACAGAAAAAATCGACTTTCTGCAAAGCCATTTTGTAAGTAATGTTTACTGGCAACTTATGCAGTCTTAAACATGTTTGTGCAAGCATAAATCACTTTATGCCTTAGTTTGTAGTTTATTTATAACAGTCACTCTCTTATGTCTGGTTTTTAGGATACAGCTGGCAAAGAATGGCTTGGAAAATCTGTTTTGCTTCCTCATCTGGACCAGCTAAATGTAAGTATTCAAATGGCTGTTACAGTTGCTAATATTAAGTTCAGAAAGGATGCTAATGATGCTTATTTTTTTTAGTCCAAGGCCTGCACTTGTCAGTCTCTGCTGCTTGATAGAATGTTGAACATCACTGAAAGCATCTTCCAAGAGATGAGGGGGAAAGCTAAGAATGAAGACGTGAAAACCAGCCTAACAGATGTAATTGGTGAGGTGAAAATGCTGAGGCACAAGTACAGTGAAGAACAGAAAGTCTGGAGGGAGCTTCAGGACATTCACTCAGTTGAGGTACTAATAATGAGTATAAAAGTTGCCCGTAAGATTATAATTTCTAGTTGATCTGTAACCGGTGTTGGGGGTGACGCATTACAAGTAACACAAGTTATGTAATTAGATTACTTTTTTTACTAGTAACTAGTAATGCATTACTTTTCAATTTACAATTAAACATCTGAGTTACTTTTTTTAAATATGTAACGCAAGTTACTTACAACTGCCAAAAATATAACTTTGCATTTTCTGATAAATAATAAATAAATAAGCAAGCCCAGCTCAGATGAAAAAGTCATCCAAAAGTAACGTAATGCATTACTTTCCACAAAAGGTAACTAACACGTTTTAATGATGTAACTTTCTCCAACACTGTCTGTAACTAAAGTTAAATGTTGGTTATGATATATTATATATATGTTTGTTCTCAAACAGGTGACAAATGGCACAATCCAGAAGGGAGCATTGACTTCCTTTCTCATGTTGTATGGTCTGGCCTATGAGAAAATCCAGGAGAGACAATCGCCAGGACAAGAATCTTCTTAGTTTCTCTTGCTGTATGGTCAATTATTTAAATTATTGTTATTTATTGTCCTACTGGACTAAATTAAACAAAATAAACATTTCACATTCATTTATGTCTTGTGTGATCTTTTATGAAATGCACAAACAAAAAGCTGATTTTCAAATAAGTTTTGAAGTTGACACAAATAAATAAATAAATAAATAAATAAATCTTTCATTTAAAAGCTGGCCACCTTAGATTAAAGTCTTACAAGAACTAGTATAAAAATCACACATAAAACTGTCAAAACACATTTATGGTGAGACACTGCAGATGAATAGGGTAAAAAATTATCGCCTTACTTACCCAGCTGAACAAACATTTTTTGTATTATAAGTTTTCTAAAATGTTAGAAAATGTTAAATATGCAAAAAAGGCATTATTTAATGAAATATGCGCTTATTTGCATACATTTCTAGAACAAAAATTTAAACACTGGATGAAGTCAGTTTCAAAATTCTTGTTTGATTTTTTTTGACATATTAGAGTCAAATGTTTTTACAGAGGGAATTTTTGTCACTCCATAATTCAGAAAATACTTACAACAGACAGAAAACAACATATTTTCACAATTGTTGGGGGAATAAAATGTGGTATATAATCAAGCTAATTATATATGAACAAATCCCTCTGTAAAAACCTTCAGGATATAGACATAGATATTAAAAGTAAGGTTTGGTGTGTAAGTGCTACTGAAGTAGAGATTTATGGCTCAGTGTAGGAGAAAAAAACTCATTTTGAGAAAACGGCCTTTAAAAATATGTATTGTAATTGAAATATATTGACACAAATAGATAAAGTGCTGTAAAATAAACATTTAAAGGTCCACTGAAGTGCCTTGAAATACGCAGCGTTATTCTAAGTGGTGAAGTAATTTCAACTGAAAGAGGAAAACAGGGCGGGACATATCGAGCAGCCCCGCCCCCTTTTTAAATATAGCCAATGGCGTTTCGTTTATCTGCTTGGGCCAGAGCCGTTGAGCTCGGTAAAGCAGCACTTGACGGCCACAATCTAAATGATTACCCCCTAGATTCAGTATGAAACTCCTACTAAAACAAAATAGTTATCATAATCATGCTGAGGCTGTGTAGTTTTAAAAGTGTCTAATATATGCTGACTCGCGCATATGATCCGCCCGTGCGATCGCGTGTCTGGACCGGAGCCAAAGTCCGGAGCAGACCGTGCGTGCTACAGCGCTTCGCGTGACACAACGCAAAAGCATGACTCATTTGCCCTAATCGAAAGCATATTTACACTGTCTGAATCGTTCCATATCGCCTCCATTGTGCACTACATGCCAGAAGATACTAACACTGTGTGAACAAGTGACCCATCTCAGCTGCTGCTTCGACGTCTACTGCCGCGTTCCAGACAAGGTCGGAAGTGGGAACATGCAAGTTCCAACTTCAGTGTATTCCAGTCAATCACACTTCACGTTAAAGGAGAAGTCCACTTCCAGAACAACAATTCACAAATAATTTACTCACCCCCTAGTCATCCAAGATGTTCATGTCCTTCTGTCTTCAGTCGTAAAGAATTATGTTTTTTGAGGAAAGCATTTCAGGATTTTTCTTCATATAATGGAATTCAATTGTGCCCCCGATTTTAAACTTCCAAAATGTAGTTTAAATGCAGCTTCAAAGGGCTCTAAATGATCCCAGCCGAGGAAGAAGGGTCTTATCTAGTGAAATGATCGGTCATTTTCTTCGAAAGATAAAAATGTGTATACTTTTTAAGCACAAAAGTTTGTGTAGCACAAATGACGCATCCTCCCGAGGTCAGGGTAGATCGATCTGCCCTGAGCACACACGTCGGATATTTGACTTCAAGTGGTGTTCCAGATGTTATTTCCAAGTAGGAGGTGGGAAAAAAACGAATTTCGAGTTGTCTGGAGCACAGCATATGTATAGAGACAAAGTGCATTTAGGCCACGCCCACACCGGGCAATCCAACACTCTCCTTTGACTTCATATTGCAGGAAGCTGCCTTCTTGTCATGTCTCACCTATTACAAAAAACAGAACAATGTCTAAAAGCTGATATGTGACAAGGTGTACAGTAAACAAGCTACAGTAAACAAGCTTCAAAGGGCTCTAAATGATCCCAGCTGGGGAAGAAGGGTCTTATCTAGTGAAACGATCGGTCATTTTCTTCGAAAAATAAAAATGTGTATACTTTTTAAGCACAAAAGCTTGTGTAGCACAGGTTCTGGCATGCGTGTTCACAATGTTACGTACTATGGAACCACGTCGAAAGGTCACGACGAATGTAGGCGGAACCACAGACCCAGTGTTTACAAAGCGTATGTGCATAGACTAAGAAAGTGCAAGTAAGTCAAACGCTGTTTACAAACAAAAAGGTACAATGTGTTGGACGGTTCTGAAGCATCCGAGAGCCTATGCTACGTGAGCATTTGTGCTTAAAAAGTATACAAATTTTTATTTTTCGAAAAAAATGACCGATCGTTTCACTAGATAAGACCCTTCTTCCTCGGCTGGGATCATTTAGAGCCCTTTGAAGCTGCATTTAAACTACATTTTGGAAGTTCAAAATCAGGGGCACAATTGAAGTCCATATGAAGAAAAATCCTGAAATGCTTTCCTCAAAAACCATAATTTCTTTACGACTGAAGACAGAAAGACATGAACATCTTGGATGACAAGGGGGTGAGCAAATTATTCGTAAATTGTTTTTTTCTGGAAGTGGACTTCTGCTTTAACATATTTCTGTCAATTATGACAAAAACAGAAGAAGAAAAAAAAAAAAAAAATGCTTAATTTAGTTTTGAAAACAGCTGACGAAACAATAAAATGAAGATATAATTTTATAAACTTAATGTCTAATGTTTTAAGGTTGACATATGGGAGCTCCACACTATGCTAGTTGGAAGCAGTGATGTCAAATGACGAGTCCTGCCGAGGTCGGGGTAGATCGATCTGCCCTGAGCACACACGTCGGATATTTGACTTCAAGGGGTGTTCCAGATGTTATTTCCAAGTAGGAGGTGGGAAAAAAACGAATTTCGAGTTGTCTGGAGTGCAGCATATGTATAGAGACAAAGTGCATTTAGGCCACGCCCACACCAGGCAATCCAACGCTCTCCATTGACTTCATATTGCGGGAAGCTGCCTTCTTGTCATGTCTCACTTATTACAAAAAACAGAACAATGTCTAAAAGCTGATATGTGACAAGCTAAAAAACCCAGAACTACTTTTTTATAAGCTGTCGACCCCAAAAAACGAGCGTTTAAGGACACAAATGGTTTTAGGAGTCAGGGTATTTCACGCTGGGCCATTCAGTTGGATCATTTCTCCAGCAAAAGAAAGGTAAGTAAAAGGAGCATGAACAGACAGATAAAATGTAGTTTCTCAATATATCTCCTCCTCTCAGGTTTACATAAGGTGGTGAAATAATCCTTTGACATGGTTAAAAATAATGATTGTTTTTTGTCACGATTAAGTTTCTTTCCAGTCAGCATAGTTCTCATCGTAATATGACACGTTGAGCTCTACTTTTGTCCTTAAATGCTCGTTTTTTGGGTCGGTAGCTTATAAAAACGTAGTTATGTATTTTTTAGCTTGTTTACTGTATACCTTGTCACATAGCAGCTTTTAGACATTGTTCTGTTTTTTGTTATAAGTCAGAAATGACAAGGAGGCAGCTCCCTGCAATACAAACTCAATGGAGAGCATTGGATTGCCTCCCCCCGCCCCCCGGTAGGCGTGCTTTTCGGATTATAACGTGTGTCACTCGGTCTATATAGTGTAGGAGGTGGGATGCTTCGGATTCTAGAGAGCATTTGGTTAAACAGAAAGTTTGATGAGAAGCTGATAAGTGCAGCGTGAAGTCATCAAAATCGTTGATTCATATTGGCAGAAGTGAGAGACCGTAAGTTTTGAATGCTCTTGTAAACGTGAATTTTGTAGTTGTTTTGGAGCACACTAGCTTATAGATAACCTTAAGGTTAACATATTCATACTAAAATCCCCCAAAAATGTAATTTTGATTTCATGGGGACTTTAACAGTATCTTTTGGATGTTTTCTTTCCACTTGTCTCAAAAAACAGTTGATGAAAAACCAAAAAGCCCAAAATGTCAAACTTGACAGGTGCATGAAAAAACAGTGTTTTTGCCTGCAGTGTCTCCTCTTAATTCAAGAAAGCGAAAGACATTAGTGATGGGAAACTCTTGACGTCAGTACAGCTTCCTTTCGAAGTTCTTGTGAAATGCAACATTTACATAAAATGATCATCTAAGATACCTTATATTTCATATTTCTTTGTGCTCTGCAATGAAGAGTGGGCAAGGATATGTTTGGAAGAGCGAGGGAATGGGAAACAGCACGTGTACATGTATGTGAACTGCTGAACCAAGACTTTGATAATAACCTTGCTTGTATCCAAATAGCCTATATTGCATTCAAGGTACACTTTGTCAGTTCACACCTCCCCAGGGAATCGAACCCACAACTCTGAAACTATTACCGCCAGCGTACTATAGGAGAAGCAGTTCCTGAAAGTTGCACTGTACTGCACTGTATTCACAATCCATCCCTCAGCTTACTGCACACAGCTTCATTTACATCTTCACCATGGTTTTAAGATTTTTGAGGTTCAGATTCAGAGAACTGATGTTTGTTGCTACACCACAGTCAGTTTGAAGGGAAATTCAACTGAAAAACTATGCGGCCACAGCCAGTAAGCTGTAGATTAAGCAAATTTACATTACCACAAATTAACCACCAATGCAAAAGTAATGCATATAGAATGAAAAGTACCAAAAGTATGCAGTACGTTTACATTATGCAGTATGCTGAATGTTTAGCTATTCAGTATGCATTGCATTTGCAGCAACAAATATACAAAGGTACGTATGCATGAACTTTCACACATAAACAAACACTTGTGGTCAATATGCAAACATATGCGATTACAGATATGCATGCAAACAATGCATATTAATGCACACTGATGGCAGGCAGCAGTTAGATTTAGCTGGCAGATATAAAACCAGTCGATACCACTGACGTTGTTTCATTTTCACACCAAAAATAATATCTGATAAAGACCCAACTTTCAGTTTGGTGATGACTAATTGCGTGCGTACTTATACAAGCCCTTATCCCAGTTTCACAAAGGTCCGAAAGCAGATTGGCTATTCGACCTTGGCTATTTTTAAAAACTACTGTGTCCAGTCATACAAACTGTTGAAGTTGCTCCCGGCGTGTGGAGTTATTGCAACGTCACTCACTTAAGAGCATCACATCTCTGATTTAAAGGAAACCTTCATAGAAAAGTAGCCCACAGAAACCCCAAAACCCCAAGCACATCCACTGCCGCCTTCATGCTGTTGCTCTTTTTAGGCTGTGCACCTATATAAACCCCCGGCCCCTTTCCGAGCATCAACACTCACCTGCTGACTAACATCAGGTCAGAACGTCGCGTTGAAGTTGCTTGGTTCACAGCATTGAAACACAAACACACAGAATGGATTCTTGGCTCAATATGCTGCTGCTGTGTGGATTTCTGCTAATAGCGTCTCTTCATACAACCAACGCGTTCAGATTTCGACGGTCCAAAGGCGACAAGACCCAAATGCTGAACGCAAATATCCACGCTCTCCAAGTGCATTATGTAAGTGATGTCTACTGTCGCGAACTTCTACAGCGAGTTTGAAAGCAACTCAGTCTGTGTAAGCAAGATGAATCACTTTAGGTGCAACTCATATCTGTATTGCAGCTAATATTATCAAAAAGACCAGGTGATTCAGAAACCACAACTATTGCACAGTCAACTTTGTGACCGTTTGATCTTAAACTAGGGGCTGGGATTCACAACGCGTAATTTATTCGTAACGGTCACTGTTTTGTGCCTTTCTTTAGAACACAGAAGGACCAGAATGGCTTGGAAAGTCGGTTTTTGTGTCTCATCTGGACCAGCTGAATGTAAGTTTTTACTATGCCTGTGCAAAAATGCTAAAATGTAAAAAAATGCGATTTTTATGTTGTGCTAATGATGCTTGTTTCTCTTAGCCCAAGGGTTCCTGCACTTGTCAGGCACTGTTGCTTGAAAGAATGCTGAAAACCTATGAAGACATTTTCAAAGACATGCTAAACAAGTCTGAGGAGAAAAAAGTGAAAGCCAGTCTAATGGATGTTATCAAAGAGGTGGAAAATCTGAAACACAAGTACAGTGTAGAACAGAAAGTATGGAGAGAGCTTCAGGACATTCAGTTACTCAAGGTAAATATAAAGAGAACAAAACTGTACATTTTACATTTTAAAGAAGTTACCAAAAGTCAAAGGCTGTTTGATATGATATCTGATACATATCTTTGTTCTCTCAAAGGTGAAAAATGGAACAATCCAAGCAGGAGCATTAAATGACTTTCTCATGGTGTTTGGGCGGGCCTACACAGAAAAACATCCATGACAAGCTGCAGTGAGGAGATCCCAGAGTCCTGTCTTCTATGTAGTAAACTAGTGCTTTGCTGTTGTATTAGCTTATTTATTTATAAATTATGTGGAAATAACTATTTATTTTTTTGTTTTATAATGTACTCTACTACACAATAACACAAAGGAACTTAACTTAAAATCTAACTTATTCTCATTACAAGTGTGTTTGCGTTATTTACAGTGTACTCAACCGGTAAATGTTGGTTATTAACTGTGGATTTGCTTGAAATGTTTTGAGCTTCACTGGCTGAATGGGAATAAAACATACTTTGCAATAATTCATCGTCTTGCTTGTTCAATAACAAACTTAACAATGTATATATACAGTTGAGGTCAAAAGTTTACATACACTTTGCAGAATCTGCAAAATGTTCATTATTTTATCAAAAAAAGAGGGATCATACAAAATGCATTTTAGTTTTTTATTTAGTTCTGACCTGAATAAGATATTTCACATAAAAGGCATTTACATATAGTCCACAAGAGAAAATAATAGCTGGGTTTATAAAAATGACCCTGTTTAAAAGTTTACATACGCTGATTCGAAATACTGTGTTACGTAAATAATCCATAGCTGTGTTTTTTTTGTATAATGATAGTTGCTCATGAGTCCCTTGTTTTTCCTGAACAGTTAAACTGCATGTTGTTACTCAGAAAAATCCTTCTCAGTCCCACAAATTCTTTGGTTTTTCAGCATTTTTGTGTATTTGAACCCTTTCCAACAATGACTGTGTGATTCTGAGATCCATCTTTTCACACTGAGGACTAGTGATGGGAAGTTCGGATCATTTTACCGACTCGGTCCTTTGAGTCTCGTTCAGCAAAATGAACGAATCTTTTTTCGAGTCATTTCGTTCATTTTGTTCATTTTAGCAAAATATAATTAAAATGTCACGTTTTACTTCCCTAACACATCTACTGCTTACACAAACGTTGATCACACTACAAACAAAACAAAACTATAATGCTATAAGAAACAGAAAATATTAATTCATTGTTTACCTGTGTCTTTAGTCTATGATTCGCTCACCTCACCTCTTATCTGACAAGATTTCGGGTTTGAGTCGTTCGTTCATCACCTGACAGCCCAATTAGCTTAACCAACGCAGCCTGAGCCGGAAAGAGAATTGATTAGTTCATTTCTCGAGTCCTCGGGTTTGAGTCGTTCGTTCATCACGTGACACCCCCGTAATGTTAACCTATGCAACCTGAGCCGGAAAGAGAATTGATTAGTTCATTTCTCGAGTCCTCGGGTTTGAGTCGTTCGTTCATCACGTGACACCCCCGTAATGTTAACCTATGCAGCCTGAGCCGGAAAGAGAATTGATTAGTTCATTTCTCGAGTCCTCGGGTTTGAGTCGTTCGTTCATCACGTGACATCCCCGTAATGTTAACCTATGCAGCCTGAGCCGGAAAGAGAATTGATTAGTTCATCTTTTGAGTCTTCGGGTTTGAGTCGTTCGTTCATCACGTGACATCCCCGTAATGTTAACCTATGCAGCCTGAGCCGGAAAGAGAATTGATTAGTTCATCTTTTGAGTCTTCGGGTTTGAGTCGTTCGTTCATCACGTGACAGCCCCATAAGGTGAACGAACGACTCTAAAACAGGTGAACTAATTCCAGTACAGGACCTAATAGGATGTTGCGCATGCGCGACTGAACGAATCACTCGCCGAGACGACTCGTTCGTCCCGAGTCACATTAAAGATTCGTTCAAAATGAACGAATCGTTCAAGAACGACCCATCACTACTGAGGACAACTGAGGGACTCATATACGACTATTACACAAGGTTCAAACACTCACTGATGCTCCAGAAGGAAAAACTATGCATTAAAGGGGTCATCGGATGCCCATTTTCCACAAGTTGATATGATTCTTTAGGGTCTTAATGAAAAGTCTCTAATACACTTTGATTAAAAATTCTCAATTGTTTTGTAAAACAACACCCTTTTTACCTTGTCAAAATGAGCTCAGCAAAAATCATCTCATTCTAAGGGATTGTTCCTTTAAATGCAAATGAGCTCTGCTCGCCCCTCCCCTCTCTTCTCTCTGTGGAATGATGATCTTGTTTACTTTAGCCTAAACTTCCTAACTACCACGTTATAAGGAAAGGCGATCGCAAAGATTCATAAAACAACGCTTATACACACTTCTGCTGTAAGGGAAGCTGGATCATGAATGATTCGTGCGAACATAGACGGATATATGTAGATCGGGAGGCGCATTCCATTCACAAACAAATGTAATCTACTGCATCTTCAGCGTCTCAGATGTCGGGAGTAAATGACAACCACTATGTTCATTATTACATCCAGCAACACAACACCTCAATCGGTCAATCGGAGATATTCTTGTCTAACTTACATCCCTGCTCTGGCATCGAAACAAGGAAAGTTACAGACCAGCTGTCACAGTCCAGAGGTAAGAGCTCATGTCAATCCACTATCGCGGAGTGGCCACACCAACAGGCATCTGAGAATGGCTCGATCTGAAAAAGGGGATATTATTTTTACAGATTAATTAAAAACCACTGCATGGATTTTATCATTATAGGGTAGATTTGTACATACACTGCCAACACACATTAATGTTCAAACAACATGAAAAAGTGAACTTAGCATCCGATGACCCCTTTAAGATCCAGGGGTGTAAACTTTTGAACAGAATCAAAAGATATTTTCCCTAAATATCATATTTTTTCATTTAGCACTGATCTTCACTGATCAAAATGTTTTCACCCCCCGACTTCTGTAATAGTTGTATATGAGTCCCTCAGTTGTCTTCAGTGTGAAAAGATGGATCTCAAAATCATACAGTCGTTGTTGAAAAGGGTTTAAATACACGAAAATGCTGAAAAACCAAAGAGTCTGTTGGACCGAAGAACAGCGGGCAGTTAAACTTCTTAAACTCTTTCACAAAACACAACACAGTATTAAGAATCAAGAGTATGCAAACTTTTATTTTTATTTTTATGTGAAATATCTTATTCAGGTCAGTACTAAATAAAAAATAACACACATTTTGTATGATCCCTCTTATTTTGATCAAATAATTAACATTTTACAGATTCTGCAAGGTGTATGTAAACTTTTGACCAAAGGCGATTTTAATGCTCTGCAATATTAAAAGCGGCTCCCTGATGTCCACGATTAATATATAGTATAATTACCCAACGATATAAGCCTTGAAATATATTTTCCCTCCCAGGGGTTCTGGTATTCGGATTTGGGCACATCACTATCAGCAAGTGTATAATGCTGGATATTTCAGATTTCAAAAGCAGCCTTTAAATATTTAACACATTAAGAGGTAAATGTCATATAAACAAGCTTTAGACTTTAAAAATCGATTTTGATTGTATGACCCAAAACAATGGCCCAACATCATTTTAGCTCAGAGGAGAGCAGTGTTGCCAGATTGGAAATGTCCAAGTATCGTACCTGAAGCTCAGAATTATCGTATTTTGAAGAAATTTATCACACACGAGTCAAACATACAGAATACAGCTATTTATCTACCAACAACTTTTTGACACAACCTGCAAATCACCACTGTAGATATACAACTAGCCGTACTTTTGTGGAAAGGTCCAAACTCAACTCCAAACTCACTGTCATCAGAAGCCTGCCAGATGTTAAGGGGGATATAGATTTGATGCCGTCAAGGACCGGCTTAAAAGCAGGGCATCCTCCGGCATTCTTAGCGCACTTTAATGTGTGCGCGATCGATGAGTATAAGAAGCCCTATGATTACAATGACCATTTGAAGTGTCACAAAATTCTGATATTATCATACATTTTTTTATATAACACTGCTGTCACACCTGCAGAATAACAGTGGCAATGATATTTTCGATATTTTTCCCAATATTGAATGTCTGGTTACATCCTCATATGACTACAGATGTTTAGTAATGAGAAACTTGGATATCACTTTAGTCTCCTGCTGAAACAAATGAAACATTTTACAAGAGCGATTTCGAATGATTAGCCATTCACTTATCTTGGATCACTATAGACCATCCAGTGTAATCCAGTATCCAGAATAATTAGTTATAATTCTGGTTTACACTTAGAATCCCAGTATATCTTTAACACGAGGTGATTGGCAAAATATGGGTTTTTGAGCTGACGAATACATGTGACGAAAACTGACGAAAACATGTGAAAATGTTGAGTAAGCGGTTCATAGAAGGAATATCGTTTTTGGTTTCCACGTGGTCTGTGTGATGTATAATGAGGAGTCTGGGGTAACACCGTATACAGCCACAGCCGCGGAAAAATCAACCACACCTATGACACTCAGCTGGAAATTGCGACGTACCTCCAACATTGAGGTCTGGAGTATCTGAGTGACAGCCGATAGGAACTGAATTCACACTTTTCCAACTTTTTATTACGTACATATGTAAATGCGGCATTTTCACTCGCATTTATGGTCTAACCATAATCTGTTTGGAGGATCTTAATCATGAAGAAAAGTTAAGTGAGGTCAAGCTTTTTTAGATTTCAGATGGCTTTCTTCTATCCTTATGTACATGTAGTGTCACCTCAAGTGACCTAATGAGAAAACTACCTTCCCCTCCCTGAAACTGCACCTGTCTCACACTACTCATCACTTTTTTGTCTGTCTCCCTCTCATTCTTTTTCTCTCTCACTCTCTCTCTTTTTCTCTGTGCGCAGGGCTGAGCTGATGAAGTGTTAAAACCTCAAACACTGTTGCATCTCAGCACAACTCAATTTTCCTGACACCAGAGAGTCATAAAGTCCTTCTTTGTATGCATAATCATTTTTTCTGAGCTCAATGTGTGATTCTGAGGAACTTCTAGTGAATTGGTAGTTTTTCCACCTACTGTATCTAAAAGAAAAACTACAAAAATGTCATGGTTAATACTCTTGTGTTAAACACAACAAGCTTTATTCAACTAAAAAAAGGAGCAAGAAAAACTAAAAAACAAACTTTTGATCTCCTAGCTGTCAGTTCGCACAAAAGAGATGTATAGACAGTTTATTGCATAACGCATGTAGAAGCTAAAAAAAAAAAAAGAAATAGGCACACAGGTGACACAAGTAGCTTATAAGATCAAAAGCTGCAAAACTTGGTGCAAGGTCATTATTCGAAACCTTAAGATAAGAAAAAAAACGCTGATTCCTTTCCAGCTAGGAGCCATTCATGCATAAGCATCATTGGAGCGGCCAAACGAGCATCAATTTTCAGGCCCACGTGTCCCGAAGCCCTTACTTAATCATCATAAAGATTCCCAACCACAAAAACCACGAACAGCCCCGCCTAGTGCCATCCACAGGATTCCAGGCTAGAAGATGCATAGTGGGCTCGATAGCGTTGAGTATCATGGTGCATTGTGATTTAAAGGAAACTTCGGCTGTAAAAGCCACACAATTTCACACCTTCATCACTGCTCGCTCGCTTGCTCTCACACATAACTATAAATACCCCCATTCAGTCAAACACATGCATTCAGACCATCACCAGAACACGAGAACAGTCAGGTCTTGCGAGGCGGCTTAAAAAGTTAACTTCGGCTTTTAAAAGACAGGAATACAAGTCAAACTTTGGCGAGAAACTTAAACTAACAAGGACTATGATTGCGCAACACACAATGGCCTTTTTCTGGGGAGTATGTTTGCTGAGTTTGGGATGGATGACATACAGCGAGGCCAGCATCTCCGAGAACCTGGAAAAGAGCATCAATGACCTTAAATCGTACTATGTAAGTAGACCAGTTCGCATTTCAAAGATGTATCACATCGCAGACAGGACGTGAAAAAAGAGTCCAGAAGTTAACTGATAGGCATAGGCACGGTGTATTGTTTCAGGACACGGCCTGTAAGACAGGCCGCAAACCATTCCAGATTTTTTAGGAAAGCTGGCTTTACAAACTAGCCAACTTTACTGCAATTGGATGTTTGAGAGATAGCAGAAGACAAAACAGGAAGGATAGTCTATCATTCATACATACTGAAACTGGCATTTCTTGTATAATGGAACATGTCTGCTTTGTAGGTTGAGTCTGGGTTTCAGATGTAACACGCTAATAACAATAAACACATTTATCTGATTAAGTGAGATGTCTGAAGTCTGAAATAACAACTGATAGAAACGATAACCTTTTCATCTTTTTTCCAGATAAAAGATGACCGTGAGCTACACAACGCACATCCTGTCTTCCTACGGGTCCTAAATAACTTAAAGGTGAATCTTGAGGTAAATAACCTCCTTTGCATAACAGCTTGTGGTCTAAAATACCTAAACACCAGTCTATACATTCTAAACCAAAGGATGTATTGTTTTGGAACATCCTATATGGCATATCCTTTGTTAAATGCATTTTTTTTTTGTTGCAGGAAACTGAACAGAATCTTTTGATGAGCATCATAATGGACACATACAACAGGATATTCACTCGCATGGAGAATGACAGTCAGGATGAAGCTACAAAAGAAAAACTGGTACATGTTCAAGAGCACTTGAAAAAGCTGCAAGAAAACTACTTCCCAGGCAAAAGTGCAGAGCTCAAGACGTATGCTGAAACCCTATGGGCGATAAAGGTGAGACAACCGTTTCGTGCTCTGTGAAATCAAACTTGACACCACGTAGCACTAAACCTCACAGCTATAGAGTTATAAATAGGAAGGCCCAAAAGTATGTTTTTTGACCTACCAAAGGTCAGTGAACTGAGAAAATGTACAGCTTCTAAATAATTTGTGCTGGCCACAAAACAATAATGAATATAAATGAATAGCACAGCTAAAAAATAACTACTTGCATATATTGCCCCTGAACTAATACTGATCTACAGTTTGACTGTAGCCTTGGTTATAAGGCCGCCTTTGGTAAACACACAAAAGGAGTTTTACTTCTAAAAGCGGGTTATCAAGATTTTTGTGGGCCTGGTTTTTTAAACTTTATTTTTCCCTCACAATGCATGCAGATACGAAACCTAAAAATGCACAAGAAAGAGTAGAAATTTCTCATTTTACTAATTACTAACTACTTTACAATTACAGGCAGATGATCCGGTCGTCCAGCGCAAAGCATTGTTCGAGCTGAAGCGCGTCTACAGGGAAGCAACACTGCTGAGAAACCTTAAGAACAAAGAACGCAGGAGACGACAAGCAAAGCTCACCCAAAAGCAGAAGTCTTGATCATCATTTCAAAAAATGGTGGAAAATCAGTGTTATTTATTCTATTTATGAAACTATGTTGCGCACATATTGTGCGCAAGAGATAATTGTTAAAAACTGACATTATTTATTTGTTCTTATTTATTAAAAAAAAAAAGCACTGTAAACCACTTGCTAGTAGCAGTGGCAAATTTTGTAAGGTCTGTGACTGAATAAAATACCTTTTAATAATGCTTGGGGTGATGTAAGTGACTTCCTGTTTCTATATTTAGAAACAAAAATATTTCTCCAGAATTTGAAACTCATCTGTCATCTGTCTCATTAGCATACATTATGGGCTTAGCCCACACACTGAATGTCACATTTAAGTGGCACTGCCTTCACTTAACTAAGCAAAGGACACATCACAATGTTTGAAATCAAACACCAAAGTCACATACAGAGCTCTGAGAAAGCCATTACATTTGCCCCAAAACAAATTAGATACTTATGTCACACTTGAAAGTGTATCAGTGTCACTGTATTAGATAACAAACATCAAACCACATGCACACTTTAAACAAAACATTTTAACAGACAGCAAATTGTTAAAAATCACACTGCGAACCCACTGTAAATATACCAGCTTGGTGGTTATATTAACAGCGTGCAATCTATTCCTTCGCTATTTTATTTCTCTTTTAAAAAGACTGTCAAGTGACCTACCTGTGAAATATAATACTGCTTATACAATTGTATACAATCCTTACGGGAAATCCGGGCGAAAAAGAAAAATGTAATTGAACAGGTTTGGCCTTATCTGTTGGTGTAGGTGAAGGTAGCCTATCACGACACAGTGTAATATAGCAACTGCACACCACAACAAATTAGCTCGTATAAAGTTTCACTTTGACTTCCTCAAAAAAAGTGAAGTTGGAAATTTATACTTATTGTTTGACTGCCAGGAAAAATGTGGCCCTATCAAGTCCAAGAGGGTGGAGAAGCTTTTCACTAACATGGTTCAAACTAGCAGTTAGCATGCAAAACAAACTCAGCTGTGATTTTTAAAAAGCTACGTGAATTTCCTTGCTGCTCCAAGCTGGTTTATACTAGTTTGTTCTGATTTGGTGCAGATCTCACCGGCAAAAGTTGTTGCTGTTCCCCTGCATGTGATGCTGGTGTCTCCAATGGGAAGAGTCTGATTATTCTCATTGGGGACACCAGCATCACATGGTGGGAACCAGCAACAACTGCATATGTAGAAGAATGATGATGCAAGTGTTATTTCTCAGCAAAGCCATTTTAACTGCTGATGATGCATTAACCACAAACCAGCTAAATTGAGAAAGAGAGTACGGATAACATGCTTGTGCTCACCCTTGAACAGCATCTATGCTTTCTTGCTAGCAACAGGATTTGCAAGGATGCTTGGAGCTTGTGGATCTAAGCATTTTTTTTTTTTACCTTTTGGTTTAAGAGTCATGAAACTACCCATTTTAACACATGCCAACTCTCACCACAGTTTCGAAAAAGCTGCAGAGAGCACTGTCTGCGGTCCAGCCAGCTTTACTTTGCTTTAATGGGGTTAACAGTATCAAAGGTTCCCACGGATTTGCAAAACAAAAAGCACTAGTATATCATAGACTGTCATTTATATTCTTTTAGTGTAATTAAATAAATACTGGGCCATTTGTACTCTTGAAGAGCTATGGAGCAGTAAAAAGCATCAATGACTTTTTTATTTAAAGACAAACACATAGTTTGTTCAGTTAAACCACTGTTTAAGTAAGAGATAATGCACGGCTATCTGTGCATTAAATTATTTTAATGCATAACGTGCACTATCCTGCATTTACCATCGTTATTTGCCAGCATTGACAACTTAAAGTCCCATGAAATGAAAATGTACGTTTTTTGGCTTGTAGTATGAACATGTTAGCCTTAAAGGAGTAGTTCACTTCCAGAACAAAAATTTATAAATAATGTACTCACCCCCTTGTCATCCAAGATGTTCATGTCTTTCTTTCTTTAGTCGTAAAGAAATTATGTTTTTTGAGGAAAACATTTCAGGATTCCTCTCCATATAGTGGACTTCTATGGTGCCCCTGAGTTTGAACTTGCAAAATGCAGTTTAAATGCAGCTTCAAAGGGCTCTAAATGATCCCAGCCAAGGAATAAGGGTCTTATATAGCTTATATAGGTTAAAAACTATGTAAATTGTAATTTTTTTTTTAGAAAATAACCATTTTTGTTCTGGAAGTAAACTACTCCTTTAAGGTTATCTGTAAGCTAGTGTGCTCTAAAGCAATGACAAAATTTTCATTTAGAAGATATAACCATTTAAAATTTGAAGACTCTCACTTCCACCAATATGGATCAACGATTTTGATGACATCACCCTGCACTTTAGCTTCTCATCAAACTTTCTGTCCAATCAAATGCCCTCTAGAATCTGCCACGTCCCGCCCCCTACACTGTAAAAAACAATTTGTTGAGTCAACTTAAAATAATTTGTAACCTGGCTGCCTTAAAATTTTAAGTTCCGTCAACTCAAAAAAAGTTTATTCAGCTTGAAATGTTAAATTATACTAAGTGACAACTTAGATATTTGAGTTGAATCAACTTAAAATTTTAAGGCAGCTGGGTTACTTACCCATCTGTTAAGTTTAGCAAACACAAATATCTAAGTTGTTACTTAGTACAACTTAACATTTCAAGTTGACTAAACTTATTTTAGTTGACTGAACTTTAAATTTTAAAGCCGCAGGGTAACAAATTATTTTAAGCTGACTCAAATTGTGTTTTTTATTTTTTACGGTGTACACACTCGACACTGAAGCTGCGACTGAAATTGGTCACTTATTCACAGAATTTGTGAAATGATGCATGAAGCGAATTATATACACTAGTTGGCGCAGACCACAAAACGTATTGGACACATTTGAATTCTACACAGAATGCTATATTTTATATGTAGATCATGTGATATGGATGAGATTGTGGCTGTCATATGCTGTCAAATGCGGCTTTAAACAGCTTTTGCCCAAGCTGTGATATAAACGAAGCGCTATTGGCTATTTAAAAAAGGGGGCGGGGCAGCTGGATACGCCCTGTCTTCCTTTCACCTCGTTGCTGAGGAACATAATCTAGTGATGCAGTGCATTACTGCCAGCCAATCAGAATTGAATATTTGGACCATGGTTTCCACCGTATTCTTCAAATTCTTCAAGCCTATAGGTGAGATTTACGGTTCATTAGCTGCTATAGGGAAATGATGAGAAGAATAACAACATGCAGTAAATGGTAAAATGGTTTACACTACCAACCAGTGTGTTCATAATAAAGATAATACATTAAAATAACATGGTAATACACACCCATTTGCAGTATCAAACAGCAAAACGAGCTGTTTTGTACAGCTAAAAATAGCTGGAGGCGGATGACACTGGAAGCCAGAACCATAAAATTTACAAATGGCTGCGCCCACTCTTACGAGAAAAAGTGGATAATAAAAGAAAAAAACTTGTTTATTTCCCCATGCTGTACTAAAAACATATTAAACTGTGACATTGTGTATGTGTTTTATATATACACACAATAGAATATGCTATTTTTGTGATGTTGATTAGAAATACAAGTGATCTGTTAATAAACACATACAGTAAGATCATTGTAATGCAATGTCAGCCATAATTCTGAAAAAAAAAAAAAAAAAAAAAAAGATGTACAAGGAAGTCATAATGACTTCACAGGGCAATTCTGTTTTGAATGTACACTAGAAATAACATTCCAAATGCATTTATGTTGTTTTAGGAAGTAGAAATATGTTAGAGCAGCAGTACCTGACATTCATTTACCGTCTGTGTTTACTGTGCAAGCCACATGCAATGTGGAAAGCATCACTGCTTTTGACCTGACACATGGCGCTTGTATCCACAGTACACAAAACTAGAAACTTGAAACCTGGAAACTTGGCTGTAAAAATTGCTTGTTGCATAGAAATGAAATGTTGCACAGAAAGTCTGTTGCTGTTTAGCACTGTGAGAAAGCTATGCAACACCTTTGTATGTTAGCACCATGCAAGCAAACACATGCAAACCTTGCTTCTATATATCAGTTTAGCGGCTACAGTGTCTGTTATGGAAAAGTGATGTGCTAGAAATTTTTAAGATGCTATAAAAATGAATGAAACTGAATTTTATGGCTTTTAGTCCATGTGTTAGCTCATCTATATGTTAGTGCTCTCTTAAATTTATAGCTTTAGTCAGTTTAAATACACATAGCAATATCAGTGAGTCATCCTGCACTTTTGTCCAATCAAATGTTAGAATGAGAACGTCCCGCCCATTAATACCACTTGCAGCCAACTAGCAAGTAGCAAATCATGATAGCTGGGATGTAACTAAACCCAGGGTGTTTTGTTTTATAATGTATGTAGGCTTTTCATATGGCCTGGTACATAACAATTAACGTGAGATTCCTTTCATTTTTAAGCAGCTTAGACTGCTTCCTGTTTACACTGACCTACATTTCAAAGAAACAGGGTAAAGGCTGATGAAGTGAGGATAAGAAAAAAAAAAAAGCACTTTGACTGTGGAAATCCCCCCTTACCCCTCCCCAACCTTATTCCTCCTTTTGTGTTTTTCATTTAATGCTGAGCACATGACAACAGAAGCTGGAAATTCCTTGGGCGTGGGGATTGCACAGGTGCGCATCTTAACTGCGTGTTGCTGTTTGGAAATTTATTTGTAGGGGCAACGACACATAATCAGAGGTTTAGATGGAATTTGGTGTGTAAAATGAGGTCTTAAAGAGAAGAATAATTATTTAATTTTTCCACTAAGTGGACATAATTGCATCAGTGGAGAATTGTTGTCATTTTACATGTCATTTCCAACGCATGATATTAGAATATGGCATGTGTTTTTTTGCTAACGGCTAATTTTATAGCCAGCATTTTATCCTGAATAGAATTAAATAATTTTGACTTAATTTGAAATTATGCACACTAAAAATGTTTTTACCTTGATTTTTCATTGTTTTTATACATTATATCTCATATTTCACCTCAGGCATTTCAATGACACTGCCTGCCTACACAAATTTTTAATACAAAAACTGGCAATTAGTGAAATGGCTTCACTGAGGGAAATCTTAAAATTGTGTAAAGGCATCCAATACATATTGAAATCGTTTATGATTATACTATGTATTGTAATAAAAATCATTTTTAGGATGAATTTCTTACATTAAAAGTGGGTTTGGAATGCCTTTAGACATCTATTTCTATCTAGTTTAGAAAATGGTAATAAAATATGACAAGAACTCAAAAGTTAAACTGTAATGTCAGATAATGTAAGATAACTTAGATAACTGATAGAAAGGTATGTAACAAAACATATTCAGATCAAAGTGTCAAATCAAATTTTTACTGATAGTCCACTGTATAAAGCATTTTTGGGTATAATATGTCACAGTTTGCTGTATTTTGCTATCCTCACTTACATAAACAGACTATAGCTAAGTGTGCCCACTAAATTATATCTGGTGTCTAAATAATTTTTGGTTTGACAGTAACAGACATTTTGCTATTTTGATAAAGAAAATGGTTTCAGAGACACATTTAACTGAATAAGGAAAAAAATGGTGTGCATCCTAGTTAATAAAAGTCCCTTAAGTAATAACGTGACAAAGTAATACAGATTGCCACGTTTGAAGGTACTAACCTCAAAAAAAGAATGAGACGAGATGAGATGCGATGAGATACTGCAAAGTGGCCTAGATTTCAAGTCCCCCTCAGTTTCCATTAGTGACCCCTTATCACTTTATCGGTTGATCAATACCCAGTTTCTATTTTACAACTAGTCTAGCCTTAGAGTTATAAACGTACAAATATGACATTTGATACTTTCTAACAATCTTTAGTACAAGAATAATTCATAACGCCATCATAATGCCATTTACGTTGCCCTTAATGAACTTTCCTTGACCAAGACTGTGGTTTGCGTAGAGATTTAGAATCTGGGACATCCTCGAGCCGCATAAATGTCACGACCTCATTATAGAGTTGTAATACAATTTGTGGTGAGTTTCTTTTATTTAAGCTCCCTCGAGTAGCATGAAGCAGCCAGAAAACTTTGCATTCTGCAGCGGCAATCTGAGCCCAGACATGATCCCTATTGGATACATCAGCCAACGTGGATTACATTACATTTCAAGAGTTTGACATCATCACCTGTCTTGATCTCAACTGGAAAGGCAGCAACAAAGGGAAAGGACTTTGCTGACGTCACCAGGAAACTAGAATAAATACAGGTGAGGACCAGAGCGAAGGCAAAAAGAAGGAAGAACGGAATGAGGCAGGTGTATCAGCAGGACCTGCTTTCATATACACTCATTTAGTCACTCTGGAACTGAGTATGGCTGGTGCTTTGCAGTATTGTTTTCTGATCCTGCTTTTCGGCATTCCGACGCACATATGTGCGGCAGTAGTCCAAAATGCAAAGTGCGTCAGAGAGGAACCCTGTTTTGATCTAAACTTGTTGGCTAATATGGCCGAGCGTGTCAGCAAAGACATGGTGAGTATTCTTGTCCTACTATCAGCCTTGTGTTATGCTAATAACCGCATGCGCTTGTTACAAAACTACTGTGAACAAGTAGCTGCAACAACATTACTAGCATGCTTTTTTGGAAATGCCTTGGAGATTTTGAATATTTCAGTTGGTGATGGTTTGTATGATCTTCTCAGACAGCTGCGGATGGTGAGAAGATCCTCCTGAAGCACAGATACTTTGACAAAATTGGGAAAAGGGTAAGATTCACATTATGAGTTGTCGCATCATCATATGAGTTATTCATTGATGCATAAAGCTAGTTACTCCTATTGCTGCATTATAAAATCCAGCGTATTTGAAAGTAATATGAATGTAAACTGGGGGTCCTGTTATGAGGCGGGGCTCAGTGAGGTCCTATATGATACAGCCGGCTAATTGGTAAAGGGGCCAACCCATAAAAGAAGCCCAACCCTTTGGGCCTAATGAATTTTAGCAACAACCTTAATAAGCTTCTAAAAAATGATTTGTATGTCACGTTACACATTTCAGTCTTCAATATGGTTCTATAGCCATGTGCATGTACGCATGACTCCACAGTAAAGAAAAAAGATCAAGACGTACATGTGGAATTTTTTTGATCACAATCATGTTATCTACCTTTGGCATCAGGTTTGACAAAATTATAATAATCTGAACTGCTTTCATTCATCAGAGAAATCTTCACAGCTGTGTCCTTCAGAAAATCATCGATCTATTTCAAGATGTTCTCGATAAGACGAAGGGGAACTACATCCATAACAAGGAAGAAATAAACCACCACCTTGAGCTTGTATACATTATGGATCAACTCAGAAACTGTTTATATAAGGTCAGCACGTTTGTCATAAACTTTGTCATGTTACGTCATCATTTTTCTGAGTGATGCAATTAAATTATATATAAAGGGGAAAATACAAACCAGAAATACCAGCATGACCTCTTTTTCACTAACGCAACTTCACAAGCTAAGTTTAGCTAGCCAAGCACTAACCAAAACCAGATCATCCTGCATGTTCAGCGGGGTGCTAGCTAGTAGGTTAACAATATAGCAACATTTATACTAGAATATGCTCTAAAACACTGGTTTAGTTTCTAAAGGCTATTTCTTTTTCTCAAGCTGTTCTAACGACTGACAAATTTCTTGGCTACCACTTCTTTTTTTCAGACAAAAGATGAGTGTAAAAAGCTATATAAGATGTCAGACATAACCACAACGTCCTCTCCAGTGGTAAATATACTTGCTCATATATATATTAACTGTGAATAAATAATAGAATGAATTTCACTCAGAAGCAATTAAAACACTCATGTGTTTTATCTAGATTCCAGAGAAAAACATGAGCCCAATTCAGCTTGCTGTCTTACAGCTGCAAAATCTGAAGTCTGCCAGAAAGAAGGTAAAAGTTTCAAACTATTTTAAGACTGATTAAACCTGTTTTTGCATGTTTCTCATTGACTCTTTATCTTCACTGGTCTTACAGATCAATGATGTGCGTATCCAGGAAATGGTCGTGGATGAGCTAAAATCGCTTCATCTCTACATGAGGGGAAAAGGCTTCCGGAAAAATACGAACGACTAAAAAAGAAGCATGTCGTTCCGGCCTAATGTGTTGCGTCCTGATCTCTTGACACTCTTAAAAATAAAGGTGCTTCACGATGCCATAGAAGAACGTTTTTTGTCTAAATGGTTCCTAAAGAACATCTGAAGAACCTTTCTGTCTCACAAAAGGTTATTTGTGGCAAAAGAAGGTTCTTCAGATTATAAAAAGGTAAGAAAGAGGTGGTTGTTTAAAGAACCTTTGACTGAATGGTTCTTTGTGGAATCAAAAATGGTTCTTCTATGGCATCGCTGTAAAGAACCTTTTAAAGCACCTTTATTTTTATGAGTGTAAGATGTGCCAGTTTAAGCAGAGACAGAATAACAAGCTATCTCTTCTAAATGAGACCAAACTTATTTTTCTGACCTTTTTTTTTGGTTTCTAATAAGTATTTTAGTTGTTCGTGCTTTTAGTGCCAATGTCTTTGTTGCTTTTTTAAGTAATGAGTATTTAAACAATATACGCATATTGCTTACGTACTTTCGGTGAAAGATTGAGTGTACTGCAGTAAACGCAGGTGAGAAAATAGACAAGATATAGGTAATTTTGTCAATGAAAATACAAAATATATGTTTTCTTTGTTTTCTATTGCATTCATTTGTCTGCTCAGTAAAATATTTTTATATCTGGCTCCATGTGTTTGCTTAGGTGTGTTTGTATGTGTGAAAACCACACCATTAAGAAACTTTCTTGTAATTGACCAGAAACAGTTAGCTCAACTGAATTACTGGAAATTCTCAAGTTGTTGGATTAAACTAATAATATAATTATTTATTAATATAACTGTTTTTTCAGCTTTTTTGTCTTTTCTACCCCACTGTAAATATTTTTTGTTATGTATCCATTTATAGTATATATTTAACTACACAACTCTACAT
Source organism: Cirrhinus mrigala (assembly GCA_036247105.1). Classification (NCBI taxonomy): domain Eukaryota; kingdom Metazoa; phylum Chordata; class Actinopteri; order Cypriniformes; family Cyprinidae; genus Cirrhinus; species Cirrhinus mrigala. The sequence goes on from CM070010.1 coordinate 28,377,052, forward strand.
TAACGACTACACTGACTACTTAACTCTGCCGTTCATCCCTGTATATAAGTGAGACGCAGGCATGCATAAAAACTCATGCATGTTAAACGGAAATAATACACGTGATACACACGTGTACTGCTTATGATGTGATCAGCATTTTTCGAAACTCATAACTCATATTTAAAGGGATAGTTCACCCAAAAATGTGAAAAATTCTTTAATTAATTACTCACACTCATGCCGTTTCAAACCCATTAGATCTTTGTTCGTCTTCGGAACACAAATTAAGAGCTTTCTAACCCTGCATAGACAACAATGCAAACTACCACATCAATAAAAAAAAGTCCATGTGACATCAGCGGTTCAACCATAAATTTGTACAAGAATACTTATTGTGCGCAAAAAAAGCTAACATAATGACTTTATTCAACAATTTCTTCACTTCCGTGTCAGTCGAAGTGTGTTCACGAGAGTACCACGGCATATTGTAACGGCCACCTAATGTTTAACATTATTTATGTTAAGGTCCCTTTAAATATATTTTGCTCTAAGTTTGAACGCTGTTTTGTGAACGCGCACGCACTAAGATAGAGCCGAGAGTGAGGCGAGGGATGGTCGCTCTGCTGCTGAGTACTACAATGCTCTAACTTTCTTTCTTTTTGTATGTCCCTTTAGCAGAGTGTTTTATTTACTGTTTTGTATTCGCCCTCTCGCATGTGTGTAAGAGGAGTGCACTAGCGCGAACAACTATAAAGGCTCATCAAACGACTAATTGCCTTGAGTTTTCTTTGCTTGTTTCTGGTTGTTTCATCCGGGTGGACTCTCTGGCGGACGTTACAATATGCAGTGTTTTTCTTTGCGTACAAAAAATATTCTCGTAGTCAAATACGGTTTAACCACTGATGTCACATGGACTACTTTAACGTTGTCCTTACTTTGACCCTTTGACTTTGACCTACGTGGTCATTGCGTTGCTGTCTATGTAGGGTCAGAAAGCTCTCGGATTTCATCAAAAATAACTTCATTTGTATTCCGAAGATGAACGAAGGTCTTACAGGTTTGAAATGACACAAAATGAAAATACCATGGAGACAGGATGCACAACTTCTGACATTGACAAACAAAAAATATGTATGCATTTGCATCCATTGTAAGAGATTTTTGCTATTCTAGCTATGCACAATTATATTGCATGTCATAATTTGCATTTTAGCATTGTTTTTCTTTTCTTTTAATATTGGTTATAAGATTACACTATTTTTCGGTAAAACATGCTGCTGTGATGTGATGTGTAGTGATGTGCTTGTTCATGCTAATTCAGTTCCACAGTTTGATCATGTTGCATTTTTCATTTCATCATTTGTAAAGATGTTCAATTTGATTGGAAAAACAAAACTTAAATGAAAAGCGAAACTTCAGATACACACCATGACCAAGCAGGATATTATTGCTGCTGAGCTTCAAAACAACAGTGACTTAGGGAGTCGAAAGCTTCTTAGATCTTGATGATATCTCATTTGAATCATGCTGAAAAACAGCCAGAGATACACAAGAAAACAGCAGCGCCCACAGCGGAAACTGTGGCGGCTTGATGAAAGCCGTGAATGTAAATAAAAGAAAGCAGATAATGAATGAATGAAGGCACTACGAGCCTTTCATGACCTTCTAGGTATGAAAAGATGATTAAACACATGTGATTACTTTTTTATTTCATGCACAAGTGCGACAGCTCTGCCTCGTCGCATGAAGTGATGTCACTGAGAAACCCCCAGTCTCCCATCACTTCTGGTAAGTGGCTGCGGCAACTTACGATAAGCAGAGCAAAAGCTGACCACAGACTCAGCCTTCTACTGAAGGGTGGTGTACAACACAAACAGAGTGAGAGAGAGAAAGAGAGAAAGAACTGTGATAGAGGCCTGAGGAAGACGCACAGCGACAGTCTGAAGAATTTGATGAGAATCAATTAAGGTACTTTTCGCAGGAAAACGTCACTTGGTGGCTTCTTGAAAGTGACAAATAAAAAGAAATGAAATAAAACATGATAGTGTTTCTGTTTCCTATGAATTGCTGGATCTCCCTTCACCTGCTGCAGCTCTTGCGACTTTATGGTAGATGTTTCTTCTACATGACCTGATCATCAACCTAGCACTACACTGTCAGCAAACTCTCTGTCATTAGACAGTTACAAGTTGAAAATAAAAGTATATCTATTTTTATGAGTGTATGTGAGTGGTTGCTTGTCAGCACTTTCGTTCTTACTCAGGTCCTGCTCTGCATCCAAAATGCACAGTGAGCATCTCTACACTACAGGTTAATGACATCAGCTTTCAGAGGCTTCTTCCTTGAACAAGTGAGCAGTAAAACTTGTGGAGGGGAAATATAACCTACTAATTATTTGGCAAAATCAAAAGTCCCAGTTAGATTTTAAATGGGCAATTAATTGGCACTTTCCAAGAAGTCGGTTTGCTTTGATGTCTAATTACTTTTGCTGAAGCACATTCTAGTGAGAAATAGTGGGAATGTTACACCGTGTCTACACCGGACGAGACAGCCGGGCTGCGGTGCGGCAACAGCTGTCTACGCTGGACACGACAAAGCGACCGTTGATAAAGCATGTGATTTTTGTTTCAGTACGTCATAAATAGAACGAGCCATCAGTTCACTGTCGGGGACTTGTTGTGTCGCTTCCAATGTAGACAGCATCACTCATTATTATGGGTTCTATAGTATTTTGCTGCGACGCGCCGCTCACGTCTGATGTAGACGCGGTGTTACATTACCTCAGAGGTTTAGACCTTAGACGATGTATATCTGTATAGCAATATTACCATAATTTTGATTATCTATCTATCTATCTATCTATCTACAAAAATTAACCATGGTTCGATTAAAGTAAATGTGCAGTAACCGGCTACATATGGTTAGAATACCAAAACCATGGTTAATTTGTAGGTACCATGTTTAAGTATAGTTACCATGTTTTTTTGGTTTTATTTGTAGTAAAACCATGGTTAATTTTCGTAAGGGTACAGTATGTAAAATTTCAATTAGAAGGAAATGACAACAGTATATGCAGCAATGATTTGTGAAAGATGAGAGAATAGATCAGGTCGGAAAAAAAGTGACGACTGTAGCTAATTAGATCATGCACCTTTGAAGTTCACGCTCGTCACGGTTCTCCTCACCGCATTACCCTGCGAAATCGAAGTTCACCCACTTGTCACTGAAATTTACCGCTGCTTAAAGTTTCGGGGAGAATTTTCAGGGACTGGCACATCGTGTAGGCTGAGGATTTCTAAAGGTTCCACTGTCATATATGGGTTTCTTGATAATTAGGCCTTCATGCAATGTGTGTATTGACATGGTAACGTGCCTATGTTCCCCGGGTCATGTTCCAATTAAAAAGGTTCATCTGAACAACACGATTTAGTCATTTACTTGATGTTAAAAGTAGACTTTATGGAGGACTAGAATGAATTTATTTGGAAAGTTGTTAGATAAGTAGATGTTAAGCAGTTATCCAACCATATAGAGTTATCCATAGACCACGATAATTGAATCCTTGAGTAAAGTGATAGTTCACCCAAAAATGAAGATTCTGTCATTGATTACTAACCCTCATGTCTTTCCAAATCCATAAGACCTTCGTTCATCTTCGGAACACAAATTAAGATACTTTTAATGAAATCCGAGAGCTTTCCGACTTTCTAACTAGCTTTCAAGGCCCAGAAAGCTAGTAAGGACATAGTTAAAGTAGTCCATGTGACATCAGTGGTTCAACCTTAATTTTATGAAGTTACGAGAATATTTTGTGACTTTATTCAATAATTTCTTCTCTTCTGTGTCAGTCTTTGACACGTTCACAAGAGTACTAAGACGACTTTGTGGAAACTAAGAGGTTGTGGAAACGGACATGTTAATCTCCACAAATAAAATACTTGGAAAACTTGATTAAAACATTAAACAATTAATGTACAATTTTGACATTCAAACACACTTCATTCAATATAACTCCACTGCTGTGGACTTGCACAATTTGCAAGAGTTATATCGGAAGCCAGGTGCAAAGTGGTTTGGAGATAAGGATCAGAAACTCAGATAGCAAATTATATCGATGCATATCGTAAAACCAAAACAGACGCAAAGAAGCTGACGCATCCTCTCAGAGAAACTCTCAAGACTGCAGGTACATGTGTCAGGCTTCTGGTGCACCAAACCACAACTATTGCCAGTGATTATTGTGACAAAGGCAAGGTAGATTACTTGAGATTGGGTGAGTTATGGCATTGTGGCGGGAAACAAAATCAAACTATAAAACATCTCACATTAGCATTAGCATCATGCTACAATCCTGCATTTAGCTAATATGTTAATACCCTATTCTCTGTACTCTCTTGTAGACGTTTCTTGCATTTGCAAGCATAAATTCAACCTATATGTTAGCCCCTGCAGCAGTTCATTTGCATATAGAAAAAGGGCAGAAGCAATATAGTTTCCATGAGCTGTCATTTCAGAACGTGTCACATTTCCTGTGCATGCTCAACTGCTCTGCACGCTGCGTGGTTGTAAATATGTAGGAGTGAAGACCAACAAACAGAAACCCTCTGACAAAATGAATACTGTTTAATGTGCTAAATACAAAGTTAGCGAGTGGCTTGAGCACAGTAAAATAGAGAATGAGTGCTATTGTCCATTCGAAGAGTGAATAACACACTGATGCTAAAGGACTGTCCCTAATCTGAACGGGACAATCCTACAATCATTTCTGTTCCATAGGTGAGAAGGTCAAATTAAGAAAAGGTGATTGGAAAATACGGATGAGTCAGGCTCCGCCCACCCACCCACACGCACATGCTGTCTCAAATTCGTTGCCTCATTGACCATGAGTATGAGCGGCCTATATTTGAGTGGTCTTATAGCTGGTCTACTGCCATCTGCTCTTTACATTTTAAACATGCACTTTTAGAAATTAAAATACAAGTACACTATAAACAATATGGAGTTTACTATGATAAGGGATTCCTTTAGAGAAATTACAGAATCACTGACTTAGAGAATATAAAAGCCCTTCTAACTGTACAGAAGTGCCAGTCACAATTTCCAGACTCGCAACTGTGCATTTTGATTCAAAACAGTATCTGTATACTTGCAGGAAGAACACTGCCATCACACTTTAACACCACATACAGCAAACCAGGGATGGAAAATATTATTCAGAATTAATGAGTATGACTGTGGTTATTCTTTGAAGACACCATATCTTTTTTGCCTGTTTGCGGTTGGTCTGGATTACCTTGAGGTTAAAGTTTATAAAAAAGAGTCATGAGGTGTAAAAACAAGCCTTAGCAAGACGTTAGTGTCACTAGGCCATGGTTTAGTTGAAAAAAGGATACTGAGATGGGGAGGGGCTGAGGGTATTTCCAAAAACACAGTTTTCTCCTTAGTAAGGACTGGACCACTGACAAGAAATAGCACTCATATGCATAAGTTAATATGCTACATGAATATTGGAAAGTTATGAGAATTTGTTGTTATATTAATTAATGTGGCAGGGTGCTTTTAACTCTTCACTTTACCTATAAATTGTATAAAATAATAATAATAATAAAGTATGAAATGATTAATTGACAAGATTTTTTTTTTTTTTTTTTTTTTGTCACGTCATTTAATTAATTGCAAAATAGGCCTACTCCTGCATAAACGACACGGTGATATAGCTCCATCTCGTGGAGAACGTCGAAAACTAACTGAACATTAACTAAATTAATTAAAAAAATAAATAAATAATACACTCACAATGTCTCACAACAGAACTCAGGGTTGCCATACGCTGTATTTCAGTAATTATGACAAAAAAATATTAAGAACTGAAATGAATAATTTTATGAAAACAGTCAATTCCATAGTCATAATATTACTGAAAAGGCAAATTTGAAGGGTATTAAGTGGAGGACAAAGGGAAAAAAAAAAAAAAAAGTAACGTCAGCATTAATTTGGCAGGACACTGGCGCGGTGGCTTTTCAGCAGAGACCATGTGTGTTTCTCTACGGTGAATTTTAATAATTAATAGTTAATACTGCACTAATATACACACGTTGGTGATTTTGGTGTAACTTCAATTGTATAACTGGCGTATTACAAATATATTTCGGGGCAGTAACCACAGAACACATCACTTTTTCATTATTTCTCATTATGAAGCAGGCTTAGCAAAGTGAAAATTCGCGCTCTTTTTGAATAGGCCTACTGGACAACTGTATTCTTTATTCTACATTATACTCTCATGTTTATGTAACTGGTTTTGCTACATTTCTTTTATCACAGTTTCTTGGTGCCAATAATTGGCTGGTTTCTCACAGAATGAACGTCTCTGAGGAAACGTTTATGGAAGAACAGAAGGTAACGTTAAGTGACATATGTTAGCCATGACCTTGTCGTGCATGATGAAACTTAACTACAAGTCCACAAACGATCAAACAAAACGGCTTTCCACACGTGAAACATAACGCGAAATGATACTCTTTTGAGTTCCGTTCTTTCTGTTGGATCAAACACATTCGCTTCTCGAAATTACTGACTTACGGTTTAAACGATTAAAAAAAGAGTTATCTTTTGTATCAGTCTGAAATAATGCAGTGCACCTCTGGGCCCACCTTAAGAAAAATATGCTTTTCACTATTGTCCGATTGCAGAAAAAGGTATATATTATTGATGAACAACAGAAAATTAATCATAAAAGCAAGATTGTTTTGCATACAAAATCATAAGAATGTATGGGGTGGAAAGGGAGCCTTTTACCCACAATTGGGGGTATGAATAAATTATAAATATGTTGATTATCTCAAAGGTGAACACCCAAATTAATGAAAGATATTGATAATTTGAATCTAACCATGTCATGTCAACAAATGTAAAAGTCAGCCAGCTAGTTATTATCACATACATTATTGTGCTTTTTAGCCCCAGCAATAGGAGTTATTAAAAAACTGTTGATTCAAAGTCATTATTGAGATCCTTGTCTTAAAATGTATTTGGTTATCTGATTACAAAATGATTCCCATTTGCTACATAAATTAAAAATATATTATAATAAATAAATAAATATGAGATCAACAGTGAAACATGGGTGTTTAGTAAAGTGCTGTGGTGAGTTTTTGTGACATCTAGTGGTTAAAAAGAAAATTAAATTAAATTAGGAAAAAAATCACTTTGTACCCTAATACATAAAATACATTTTAATAAATATATATTATAATAATTATGTATTAAAAATAAATATGTTCAGAATATGCATAACTCATATTTTGCAGGCATCTGAAACCCTCCTCAAAGTGGAAGCTTGTTTTGATCTTCAAAACTTCAGAAAACAGCTGGAGAACAAGGTGAGGGACAACCACAGACATCAAAATAAAGCAAATGTAGAGCCACAGGAAATGCAGAAATGTGAAATACTGAAATCTCTATGTTGAGATCACTTAACTAGCAGTGTCTTGCAGTTCAGTCAAATTCAAAATCATTTTAACTTACCTGTCAATTTTCCAGTGGTCAAAGCACTTTACAAAAAGTAAACATAAAAATCTATCTAAGCTGAACAGACAAGCAAATCAAATATACAACAAACACAATATACATATTAAAGACACAGCAGTAGCATAGGCATAATTCAGATTGACAGAGTGTGGACAATCATGTATGAAACCCACCAGTGCAGACAGAATGAGTTTGGACTTAAAAAAATAAAACTTTAAATAACCAGTGCCCGTTGGAGTGATGAATGCAATGGACGTGACAAACAACCTGCAACACCAAACTATTTCAAACGCTACCTGAAGACGACAGTTGCCGAGACTTCAATTAATGGGATGCAGCATTCACCAATCATAGCCACTACACCACAAAATGCCTTCTTTCAAGATTCAGCCACACCATCCACAGCGACCACGCAGAAACCGGTAGGTTAGCGCATGCCAGGACTGTGAAATGCAGCAGCCACTGTGAGAAGAATGAAGAATGAAGCATTAACAAAAGGCAACATTAAGAAGTAAAACAAAAAATACAGATAACTCAGGTGTGAGTCACTGGTGGTTAATAAATTAAAACAACGCATCCATGCAAAAAAGTGTTAGTATAAAGACAAAGGCCACTGGAATGAACAAGAGCCAGGAAAAAAAAATACAAATTACTGTGTGCACCATTAAAAAAAAAAAGAAAGAAAAAACCTCACATTTAGTTGAAGTGGTTAACCTGAAAGCAGGTAAGTCAACAGTTTCCCCCCTCCTTTCCAACATCAAATATAAAACTGTATGTGGCGATAATACCCCAGAGCATCACAGAGCATCAAATGCCAGGAAATACTGAGGTAAGTGTCTTTAAATTTAATCCTACATACACAATCCCTGATAAAACAGTTGAAACATGACAGATTAATATATTTGTGTTTTTCTCTGTGTGAATTTCTGTGTTCTGCTGAAGAAGTCTTATGAGCCATCAAATGCAGGGGAACACAACTTAAATGTAAAACCACTGATAACTACAGCTGAGGTCAAAAGTTTACATACACCATGCAGAATCTGCAAAATGTTAATTATTTTACCTAAGTAAGAGGGATAATACAAAACGCATGTTATTTTTTATTAAGTACTGACCTGAATAAGATATTTCACATAAAAGATATTTACATATAGTCCACAAGAGAAAATAATAGTTGAATTTATAAAAATGACACTGTTCAAAAGTTTACATGCGCTTGATTTGGGGTGAAAACGTTTTGAATTTGAAGATCGGGGTAAATTAAGCCTTCTGGGAAACATGTAAGTATCTTCTGTAACTTCTGAAGGGCAGTACTAAATGAAAAAATGTGATATTTAGGCAAAGCAAGAAAAATGTACAAATCTTCATTCTGTTCAAAAGTTTACACCCCTGGCTCTTAATGCTTCGTTTTTACTCACTATTATATGGTTGATGTAAAATCCAACTGCCCTCATGTTTTGCTGCAGAACTGCAATTGTAAGTAAATTTTGAAGAGTATACAAAGTAACATATCTTTAGCAACAGTGTGAAAGTATCACATAACAGCCACAATACCGGTAAAAACATAGATATCTATCAATACAATATGAGTCACGATTAAACATGCGTCTTCGTTTTCACAGTCCACACTACAAAATGTATCCACTTTGGAGAGTGTTTTTTAAAAAGTTTTCCTCGTCTTAATGTGAAAGAAAGGCCAAAACAAAGGGAAAAAGATGCTTTTTCAGTCGAAAACGTATTAGTGACGACAATTTAGCTCTAACCCTAGTTAAACACACCTGAATCAGCTAACCAGGGTCTTCAGGATTTTGACACATGGTCTAATATTATCCCTTAATAAAACAGTGCAGTTTTTTTTTAATTACACACTGAACTGCTTTTAGCAATACATTTTATTTTTACATTTGTCTGCCTTGTCCACTTAATATGATGCATTCTGGGAATGCCTTCAGAAAGACCATATGTCTTTGTTTGACAGCTCAATAAGACTATCTGACATTTATCTTTTATTCCAAGCAAAGCACACTTTTTGGCTTAGTGAGCTTTACTCTGATTACTAAGGGTTGCTGCTAACAGGCAGTAGAGACAGACAGGCTGCTCATCCAGTGTTGGATTAAGGTATTTTTATGTCACTATGTGAATCAACACGTGAAGAAATTGTGCTTCCACGGTTTCTTTTAGGGACTTGTGCTTGATAGGTTGAGCAGCAAGAAGTAATGGTGTGGAATAATAAAGATGTCTTTGTTGACTTGCTGTTGTATAAACTAGTTCTGTTTGTACAGATGATACAGAAACTCATGACTGTTCTTGGAACAGTTGTCTTGTTCTTCATCAGACTGAGCATGCACAATTGTTTGAGGACATCCTGAAATCGGCACTTTGGAATTGCTAGCTGTGCAAATATAAACACGGTGTCCCATTCAGCCATCATTCCCTGCAAAGCGTGAGTATGGGTTAAGTGCCCACTCACAAGGGTGCACTTCACACCTAGTAGAATTGTATAGTTTTAGATTAAGTAGCCTTATATTTTCTCTAAATAATTATTGGCTATTTCCGAACTGTAGTTTTTGTAGTTCTATTTAACTGTAGACGGATTGTTATCAAACAAAATAAATACTTATTTACAGGGATGGCTGATTTTTTTTTCTGATGTCCTAACTGTTGCTATGCACACAACAGTAAACAACACCCTAGCAACCAGCGAGACCTGTCATCTGATACAGTTATTTATCTGTCATCTGTCTGCAGGACAGGAGGACTTTCTTTGTATGCACTCTTAAAAATAAAGGTGCTTCACAATGCCATAGAAGACCCTTTTTTATCTAGACGGTTCCTAAAGAACATCTGAAGAACCTTTTTGTTTCACAAAGGTTCTTTGTGGCAAAAAAAGGTTCTTCAGATTATAAAAAGGTAAGAAAGAGATGTTTTTTTAAAGAACCTTTGACTGAATGGTTCTTTGTGGAAACAAAAATGGTTCTTCTATGGCATCGCTGTGAAGAACCTTTTCAAACACCTTTATTTTTAAGAGTGTACCTATATAATCTCAACTTGTCCTAGCTTGTAGAAACTGTCTGATTCTTATGTAAACATCAGTGTTTACAAAAGAAGGTGTCGCAGTGTAGACACAACCAACAGACTGGAACAGGTTAACTGGGCTCCTGGTAGTTAATAGTGCTAAAGTATTAATCAGTTAACGTGTACTCGCTCAAAATGATCTGCTGAGATCACAGTGGAGCAGCATAGTGTGCTTTTCTGCAGGTAAACTATGGATTTCATCTGGTACTGGTACTATTGTTCCGTGCATTAGATTGGACTCTACTAACTATTAAGTAACTTATTCCAGTTAACTTCCTATTGCTGACTGCAAGGTGGATGTTAAGAAACAGGCAGTCTCAAGTTTAACCCATTAGTAAAGAATTAATTTAGGGAGTCCTTAAGGGAGACAAATGCACTTCATTTAGTCTGTCCCACAACTGGGCCTCTGGACTGTCTCTGTCTTGATTACCATCTTTTTCCATCTCTTACCATCTTTCTTTAGTTTCCTGTACTTCTTGAATACACATTTCCATGTTGCTGCAGTGTAAACCCTTCTCATATCCATGCACTTTACTTTGATTCCATAAATATCATTAATAATGCAGTTTATGTGGGTCAGAGTGTGTTGTCTGATTCAAATCAACATTTTCCCTCTGCTCATTGAGTTGAGTGGGTAATATGGCAAAACAAAAGGACAAATGTGTCATCAGGTGACAGTTGTAGGACACAAGTACAAACAAACAAATGTCTGTTTGGGTTCGTTGCTCCACAATGATGTTATAAGTTACAAAGGATGTTCCTCCTATGTTGTTTTGCCAAATTGCCATGGATCTGTTTTGGAAACTAGATTGTTTCTGAAACTCCAAGAACTGCATATGCATAAGAAAATAATCAAAAGCTCATCTTCACATATAATGACTCCATAGAGTCATCTAAATAATTGATTGTACTTCCTTTCCACGTCTGTTTTGGAAGCTCCATTAGATCAAAGACTAATATTCCATTTGCAACAGAGTACAAGTATAAAATATACATCTCTTTCAAATAGACATGGCTTCCATTGCGGATTCACTTTTAGGTATCTAACCAAAGCTTTGCATCAGCAAATCTACAAAGTAAATCTAAATGTAAACCAAGCATGATACTCCACTTTGAGATTCATTCTATTCACAGAAGGCAACTTAAATGCAAACATGTTTAGGATAAGACTCATCATCACATGTTCTTTAGATAGATTCAACATCAACAACACCTTCAAGCTCCTTAAAGGTCTCTTGCACTGCACAAAAGTCTAGTCTGTTTTAACAAGCAGCATAAAGTAAAATCTCTGCTTTTATAAAACAAGTTGACACTGATTCTTTTTTGTGTAAGTGAGGAACTATTTGCTTGGCAAGCTGTGTTTTTACATGTGTAGTTCTCTGCCTTAGGCTGTGGACAACACACAGAAGACATGAATTATTTAGAAAGAGCTTCTGTTCCTCTTCATGCTGGTCACTAGGTGTCAGCAACAGAGACATCAAACAGTGCCTCACAGCATGGGAAAGGTAGTATATACAGTATGTATGAATATGAGTGTGTCTATGTTAATATAAAATTTTGTTTGTGGTTTAATAGACAAAGATAAATGAAAGACATGAGATAAAATGAAAAATGATTGGTTTAGTCATTATGAACACACCAAAGCCTAATGCTTTTCTAGGAAAGGAATATTCTATGACCAACATCAAACACACATCAGTGTCTGTTTGCTTATGACTATGAATTTTAGTTTTGTGGAGCTGGCAGAATCTGTTACAAATACTGCACACATGCCTCATGCAGGTGCTTTCTAAGACAGATTAATATTTGAATAGAAAGATGGATGGCTTTATGTTTATCTAGGGTAAACTACAGGTCACTGGTGATAAACTGTACTGTTACCTTCATCTCTGCATATGCACTAAAACGTTCATTTTGCAGACCACATTTTCTATGTGACGTATGATGCTTTCAAGATCAAACTTATGACTTCAGTGTTGTTAGTTCTTTGCTCAGAAGTCAAAAGTTGAATAATTAACCTTTTAAATCTATACTTTGATTTCTAAAACTCCACTGAAAGACTATTTATGCATCACAACTGAAGTGAAATGCAATAGTAGTTTAAAATGTACCCATTATTAACACTTCACAGTTATGGCAAATGCATGCTTGATTGTTACTGTTTATTCTTGATGCAATAACTCTATATTATTCATCTTTTTAACTCTTAAAAAATCCCTCTGAATGGCTATTGTACAGAAATGGATTGCGAATGAAATACAATACAGATTTGGCATTGTCTGAGCTGACTTCAGATCTGTATATATTTTTTTCCTGAGACTTAGTGTGGATCAGTACCAGTTCCCAGATTGTGGGAATTCTCTGCTTATGCTCTCTGATGGTCAGAAATATGGCAGTTGCAACTTAAACACATGATATTATGTGTCTTAGGTTTAGGAGTTGTCAAACATGCCACTAGATTTTGACATGTTTACATGGACTAAAATGTCATTACATTCAGCATATGCCTAGGAAGGAGGGCATGCGGGATATGAGACACCACAGCTCTGTCTGCCATGTAGATGAGTGCAGAACATGAGCCTTAATGAGATTTGGCAGAGGCAAAGTCTGTTTATTGATTGACAGTTCCACTCCAAGGCTCTGGCATCTGCCAGCCAATGCAATCACTGGATCTGGAGTTGGGAAAGAAAAGGGGTAGGTCCCCTCCACCTGCCTGGAGCCAAGAACTGAGCCTCTGCAACCGCAACCATGTGAGGACCACTGTCGAGCTTGTCTTTCAAAACGGCTTGCTGAAATACCATCACATGGAAAGTAGCTCTTTACTCAGACCTGTGGTTCACAGGCTGTCAGTGACAGGGACTGTGGTTTCCCAGGCGTAGCTTCAACCACAGGCTGAATGGGAGCCATTACTGGCGTGCCATTCATGCGAAAAGCACCCACCAGTACTAAAGCAACTCGGATCAGTCTGTTGTTTGGCACTGCTAGAGCACCATCCTGAATGGGATAGCTGGAGGATGAAATGATCTGTGATGAAACCAGATGATGCGCACTCAGTGTCATGGTAGGCCATGCCCTGCATGCTGATTCGGTCAGTTTTCACAAGCACTCTGTTTTGAAACTGCTCCTTGACTGTTACTCTATTCCGAGAGTGATCATCAGTTTCAAATGCATTCCTCTGGGTATCTTATCCATCCTGAGAATGACACAAGAGAGTCAAGTATGAAATTCTAAACTAGTCTTTGACCACATATATGACAGCTTTGTACAACTCTTGCAAATCACTCTGTAGAGCTCATATGAGCCGATTGCCTTCAATCATTTTTAGAGTGGGTGATCTATCGGACTTTTGTACCACTCAGCGAATCCCCTACCAACAATCCTTAAATGGCATTTATAACTTCACTTTTTTGAATTTGGATAAATAATGTTAAGGAAATTAAAGGATTAGTTCACTTCCAGAATAACAATTTCCTGATAATTTACTCATGCCAGTGTCATCCAAGATGTTTATGACTTTCTTCAGTCACAAAGAAATTAAGTTTTTTAAGGAAAACATTCCAGGATTTTTCTCCATATAGTGGTCTTCAATGGGGATGAACGGGTCTAGCGAATCGGTTGATAAAAATGTATATACTTTTAAACCACAAATACTCGCCTTGCACTAGCTCTGCGATGCGCGACTTGACGCATTACGTAATCACATTGGAAACGCCATGCACAGTTAGCTCTTCATCTGTGTATTTCAGGTTAAAAAGGTATGGTAGGGCGAAAAACTCCATCTCATTTTATCCTGCAACTTCAAAATCATCCGACATTGTTGTTTTACCTTTTTTGGGTGTTCGCTTTGTAAACATTGGGTCAGTACTTCCACCTACGTCACGCATGACCTTTCCAACATCATTGCGTAATGCGCATGTTCGGTCTGGTGCAAGATTTTTTAAGAAAATGACAGATCGTTTCGCTAGATAAGACCGTTATTTCTCGGATGGTATCGTGTAGAGCCCTTTGAGGCTTCACTGAAACTGCAATTTGGAAGTTCAAACCACTGGGAACCATAGAAGTCCACTATATGGAGAAACATCCTGGAATGTTTTCCTCAAAAAACTTAATTTCTTTGCGACTGAAGAAAGAAAGACATGAATGATGAATCATCTTGGATTATTGGATTATTTTTACTCTGGATTAACCCTTCAAGTAAATGTATTTCAATGTGTGAATCTTCATATCTTAGTACAGTATATCTTTTTAGCAGAATATCGAAGAGAAAAACGTCTTTCCAGCATAACATGTAACATGTCAGATATGCTTATGCTTCAATGTTTTCTGAAGGGCTATATGGCTAAAAGTTTAGAAATGTGAATGAAGCCAGAAACTGCAGGAGGAAAACTGAGAAATTAAAGTCTGTAAAAGCTGGACAAAGCTGTTACTATATTCCTGCCAGATTGCAGGTTAAATGGGTCATTGGTTCCAGTGTCCTCAGTTTACCGTTGGAAGAGATAGAAACTACATTGTTACTCATAACAACATGACTAAACGTCTTTTTTTAGGAGAATAATAGGGTACTCCCCTGCAGAAGGCCTCCCTGAAACCAGAGAGAAGTAACCGTTGTGTAAAGAAAAAAACTTGTTCATTCAAGACTACCTGATAAACTTTGATGACTGAAGTATCTACGTCTGACTGGGCTGTTATAAAAATACCAGCCCAGGTATTCTCAACTAATTAATGTCGCAATCTTCAACTGGAACCAGATGACAATCCTTTATTTAATAAACTATTAAATGCAAATTAAACAGTTCCACTGAGTCACAGATTGCTCAGCTGAACAAAAAATAGGTTTGCATTAGTACAAATATCACACCCTTTGCGTTTAATGAAGCTCCAAACGTAGGTTTGGGAGGAGCCTAACCATTCAGTCCTGCCAATCATCATTACGAGCCTATATAAGCAGCCCTCATTGCACCGTCCCAGCCTCAGTTCTTCCGGCATTCCTCCACCTCCCCTTCTCCTCCTCTGTTTCTGTTATTCTCCCTCTAGGTAATATCACAATGGGGGGGTTAAACTCTGCGCTCAAGCCGAGCCTCGGGTTCGAGCCTCCATTAAGGACAGCAAGCCAAATTTGTTTACCATTGCCCATCAGGACTGAATGGGCAGGAGAACTTGTGAAATGAATCATTAAAATGTAAAAGTTCAACCCACAAGGGAATGAGAAGGCCACATTGAGAGTTTGCATGACTGGTTGAATAAAGTAGCCTGGTGCAACGCCATCTCATATCTTCTGATGTGCAGTTTGGATTTAGTTTGTCACGTTCAAGTGAGCCGACTGTCCAAACAAGTGTCGATAGATGATTGTAAACCTATAGGGACACACCAAGACCCCAAAAGAGCTTGAGTAATGGAGAACGAGTACAAGTTGCATCTGTTCCAGTCGTGCACCAGAGGCCAACCTTTGATGGAAACATGGCTATTCCTGAGTAGGAACTGGGAACCGGCTTTATATTTAGAGGACCAGTGTCATGGAATCTTCCTACTGACAGATGTGTGAAAAATGTTAAAAGGGGGTTAAAAGTTTCACAAGGTTACTAACAATAGCAAGCGGCCAGTTAGAAGTTCATGGTCCATGTGTGTAGCTATGGTAGTCACTTGCAATTGAGAGCCAGATGAATAAAACAAATGGGCATCATAGAGGTCATGGAATATCATATTTCTATATTAATTTCAAATTCATAAAAGTCATCCTGTTTATTGCTCATAAACGTGGACTAGTGCCATCATTCCACTTTGTATTTGGATAGGAAGAAATAGTGAGCATTGCACATGACAGGCCTAAGATTTAAAAATCCTGAAACAGCAGAACTTAACATTTTTCGTTTAGAAACGATCAGTCAAAGAATAAAGCTTTAAAGATAAAGACATATCCATTACACATGCTCATGAGGCCAGAGGGCAATCGTTTGCCAGCAGGGGACAATATTTTATGCAGCCAATTGGGTCACTTGAAATTTAAGAGCTCTCACTTAACCAACCTGCCAAATCTAGGTCACAGGATCTCTCATATCAGACCAAGGCCCACTTTTGTGTGGACTGACCACCTGCATGGTGATGTACACTTATGAGCTCTTAGGCACATGACAGGAGTTAGCATGAAACCTCAGAAATACCAACAATCAGCCGAGGATAGAACCTGTTTAGAAATTATTTCACATGACCATAAATGAATTTAATTTGCAGGCAAATTTAATCACAGCATTTATACCCTCATGTAATTCCAGACATTTGAAAAACGCCTGTGTTTCTTGTTCATACAGTGAAAGTCAGTGGGGTCCAATGCTTTTTGGGCCTCAGTGTGATTCAATGTATCTTAATATTATTTTAAAGAAAGTAAGTTATACAGGTTTGGAACAACACATGGGTGAGTAAATGACCATACAGATTTTCATGCTTGTGTGAACTGTTCCTTTAAGAATTGTTTGTGTATGCATTAAAACATACTCCGTGTGATAGCCAGTGAATGGACAATGTGCTCATTAGACTGGACATCGCTCTGTTTTTCAAATGACACCCCTATGAAATAGGGGACAGAGTTTGTGAACCAAGGAATGTGGCCAGGCCCCATCGTGCAGTCAGAAATAGCCCTGCTCTAAAGATGTGCTTATTGATTCCTGCAAGCACAAGGGATCCAATCCTTTTGAAAAAAAAAAAATCACTCATCCCTGGCTGGTAACAGTCACTTGGGAACAGTGACACCTGTGTGACTTTGCAAAGATGGGATTTGCTTTGTTGGGATTCTGAGTTATGCTCAAATCCCTCAGACAGATCAGTCATATCATATTACTGTTAAATTGAATGGGTGAATGTCCTGCCCCTGGTCAGTTGGGTGAACCTGTTGAACCCTTCTCACAGACATAGACATGAGGCAGCCGCGGACCAAATTAAGATAGTGGACAGACTGACCCTGATCTTACTAGCTAATGAAGGGCTCTGATATTCTTGGTCTTGGTCTTCTTTTAAGCACTGTAATTTTGTTAGAGTTTGACCTTTTGTCAGTACAATATTTAAAGAGCAGTTAATTTTTTTCTTTTTATGTTTAAAAGGATCCATTGTCATCTTAATAATTTAATTCCATTGTGACTTTTTCCTCATTCTTTACTTGTATGAATGTCTTAGTAATTCTTTTTAAATCTTTGAATCTAACATATGCACATTTTCTTTCTAAATGCTTTTTATTAACTAATGTATCAGATGTTCAAGTAAAAAGCATGGGAAAACTGCCATGAATAACCAACTGTAAACAAGAAAGGTCCATCCTGTCACTCCATGCAAACATGACTCAAAGTGATAAGACTCCAAGCATGACTGTAGGTTCAAATGCTGGCTCAACTGGTTTACAAGATGGTAAACTTAAAGCTGTTTATGTGTCATGGAGAGTACTTGCAAGCTAAGAATGTTCAATGGAAAAAACAGAGGAAAACAAACAAGGTGAAAGAGAGGGGGTCACAAATGTGTCTGAGTGAGAGTACTTATGTGTTTTTCTTATAGAATAGTTGTGCCACTCATATGTCTGGGTCAAGAACACGAGATTAAAGATGAAGTTGTTTAGTTATAATACAAAAAGGTACACTAAAATGGTTTCCATGCCTGCAACTATAATATTTTACCAGTATGGAAACACTAAAGAATAAAAAGGGTAATCGTGACTTTTTATCTCGCAATTTCTGCATTTTGTCTAAGAATTACATGATAATAACCTTTTTCTCAAAATTGTGCGAGATAAACTCGCAATTCTTTTCTCAGAATTGCAAGATATAAATTTTTTAGTTGCAAGTTATAAGGTCATAATCTAGCAATTCTGACTTTTTTCTCAAAATTGCGTGATATAGTCTCGCAATTACGAATTATAAAGTCAGAACTGCATGGTATAAATTTTGCACTTGTGAGTTATAAGCTCATAAACTCACAATTCTTATTTTTTCTCAAAATTGTATGATATCAACTCACAATTGCGAGTTATAAGTCATAAGTCATAATCTAGCAATGCTGCCTTTTTTTTCAAAATTGTGTGATATAAACTTGCAATTCTTTACTCAGAATTGCATGATTTAATTTTGCAATTGCAAATTATGACAAACTCGAAATTCTGACTTTTTTCTCAAAATTGCATGATATAAACTTGCAATTGCAAGATATATTTTCATAAACTAGCAATCCTGACTTTTTTCTCAAAACTGCATGATATAAACTCACAATTGCGAGTTATTTGGTCAAAAATGATCAAGTCTGACTTTTTTCTCAAAATTGCATGATATAAACTCACAGTTGCGAGTTACAAGGTCATAAACTTGCAATTCTGACTTTTTTCTCAAAATTGCATTATATAAACTTGCAATTGCAAGTTATAAAGTCAGAATTGCATGATATAAACTCACAATTGTAAATTATAAGGTCATAAACTCACAATTCTGACTTTTTTCTCAAAATTGCATCATATAAACTTGCAATTGCAAGTTATAAAGTCTAATTCTGATGGAAAAAAAAGATATAAGAAAAAAGTCAGAATTGCGCGTTTGTATCACGCAATTTTGCGAGATATTTTTTATTCAGTGGAATGGCTTACAAACTCCTTACAAAACGCTTACAAAAGCCTGACTCCTTTTTTATTCAGGAGTCAGGCTTCCATACAGAACTATGAAATGTACCTATTGGAAAAAGAGCATGGAAATTAAAATTCAAACTATTCACAGAAAAGCGTAAAACACAAAAACTTATTAGAATTATTGCAATAAGGTATATCTTAGGTATAAGGGCTATTGAGTTGAAGTGGGTGGGTTAAATGATCTGTCTAAAAATGGCTGTGTTTGCATGCAGATACAATCACACTCTCTTGGGACATTCTGCTAGATCAGCGATGGCTAATGGGCTGCACAGTGCAACAGATACTGTCATGTAAAAAGACAAGAACAATGTCTTATACATAAGATAATAGGAAGAAATAAAAAAATCTGTGTACTAGGAGCGCACTGCTTATCCAACGCTTTATTGAGTGGCCCTCACTTGGTGTGACTACAGTCCTCTCACTGGGAGCATCAGGGGGGCAAGGGGCGGTCAGTGGCCAGCAGACGTGGCATTATTCTGGCTATGCATCAAGCCAGGCTAAATATAAGCTTGCTGTGCTATCCTGGGAGGACAGATCTTTTTCTAGTAATCCCTGTGTTGAAACCTGATGCCATGTCAAGGATTGACAGCAGAGGTCTTGGTGTGCAAGACTGACCTATGTGAGGCGAGGTCATTTGCAGATATTGCCTTCAAAGGCTATATCACCTGCATTGCAGTTGGGTACTTGCCTTCTTGCACTTGTAGAGCAAAAAAGCAATAAGATAAATTAGAAAGGAACTGCGGAGGTTTTGCCTAGTGTAGTGCTTATTCATAGAGAGCAACATTTTACTTGCGTCAGTGTTGGTTTCTAAGATTATATAGCTATACCTGTGCATTACATGACATGCATCTCTTGACACATGTTCTTGGCACCCTCTCATCATCACTCATGACAAACAAAGAGACACCCAAGGTCAGCATGGTGCCTGCTTATCCAAATATAGGCTGTCGTTTATTTGAGAGGACTGGCGCTAGTTGATGTTTAACATACCGTACAAAATGATGTATGCAATACATGTTCTAGCACGAATCGGGCATGGTTAATACAGTATGGACACTGGGATATGAACTTATCTCATTGTATATGATAATTAAGTATAACTGAAGTTTTATATGGCAAACACAAGGGCTAGGCATTCATAGCCAGCCATGTTCATAGTCAGACCATCATGTTTGGTTCATCTTTATGACAAAGTTATTGGTGTTAATCTGGCACCTGGTGTTAATTTCCTTAATTATATGACAAACCCGATTTAACTGGCAGCATTCCTTCAGTTTTTACTGAATTGCAAGATGGCAGGCCACTCTAAGGTGACTGAAACCCTGTCACAGGAGGTTGTCCAATGCAAGAAATGCTGGTCATTCCAAATCTGTGATTTCTCGAATATTGCAGGGTTTACAGTGACATTAATTCATTCAAGTCCTCCAAAAAGGCTGATCAACCACGTTAGACTAATGCAAAAGAAAACATGATAACGCAGGGACTCTCAATGGGGAATCGGTTCAGCACTGCAGCTGGAATTGCTTGCCAGTTCAGAGCTGAATGGGGTAAGGATCAGTCTCGGCATGCTTAAGAGAATTCAGACTGAAAGTGCACTCTAAAAAGGCTGGTCAACTAATCCACAAGAAGACAGGATAATGCAGAGACTCGAAAATGGGGAATGGGTTCAACACTGCAGCTGGAATTGCTTGCCAGTCCAGTGCTAAACAGGGTAAGCTCTTGCATGTTTAAGAGAACTTTCATCACTGAAGCTCACCTTTGCTGAGGAGCATGATGTTTGGAGAGAGGAGAACTGGTCTAAAGTTCACTTTGCAAAGTTCAAAGACAGTTTATTTGGGTCTGATGGGAAACATTTGTTCTTTAATTTGTATCTCCATTATATTATCAGATCGGGGTTAAGTGGGACACAGTTTTGTTGCATTGCGGCACATGCCACCACAATACAGCACCACAGTGTGGGGCTTGACAAGCACCATAGCATCTGATAAAACCTATGCTAACAGATGCCCACCATTAGTATATGTGAATATTCTAAATATGCTAAATATGCTAATGAAAGCAATTCACATTTGAGGGCAAGTAATTACAAACCTGGATAATGGTCAGTAACTATTACATGCCTGACAGTTAAATAGACCTCAATATTTCCCTGCTGTCCTCTTAATCTGTCTGGTCAGTACAGTGTTACAAAGATAAGAGATTTGCTTAATTGCATGCAAGAGCCAAGTTCATGCCCAGATTGATGGCCAGTAGATATTAACTGTTGTGTCTCCCCTTTCTGACACTTAAGCTGTTTGTTTAACATCAGACCTCAAAGGCAAAAAGCTTAGAATGTTTACAAGAAGACAGGCCAGACTCTTGACAGATCACTTGGTCAGATAGAATAGAATAGAATCTTTGATAATCTTTTTTCAAACAATACATTTGCTCTTAGTTGCCTCTGAGCAATATGACAAATGGCAAGTTGAGCTAGCAAGAACTTCCACACTACAGAGCAGTAAGGCGATCCCTTCCCCACCCCAACAAATTTATTCTCCTAGATAGGACTTGTAAGGTGATCTGAGACAGATGTTACACGAATCACGTGCAAACCTTACAACAGAATGATGATAGCATCCTAATGTAGCTCAGCGTTCATGGAAATACAAAAAATAGACTAGAAAACTAATGCATCAATTTTTTAATCTATGGCAAATGGGTATAACAGACAGGAATGAGAATCCCATGGCATACAGTACCAACGAATTCAGATCTCTCAAATGGCCCTAGGCATGGTTTTCAACAACCAGACGCTTACAAATGGTGAGGTCATCGGTTCTGTAGCTCTTTTGAAATGTACACTGGACAGGAACTGCAATGAGATCGGCAGACCAAATCACTTTGCAGTCTTTAGAAGCATGTAGTCTCAGTTGAGGACAGTGATTGATTAACCCTTTAACTGTCACCGTCCACTCTGTGGGACGCCTACGTTTATTTCACCATATTACAAATAAATTCTAATCTAATCATGACAAACTATACATCGTTGGAAAGGTCTAAGACTCCTAAATAGATATTTTACCATATTTTTGTGTTACAAATTATGTAGGAAAGTAACAGATTAATATATTTCAAGAGTGCAACTTAAAAAATCTACATCATAACATGAGTTCTGACCTTTGTGACAAAAAACTTTCTTTGTTTCCTTTTTCCCTTTCACGCTTTCGTTCAAAATTTAAAATCTCAAAATTCATCCTTTGAAAGGCATTTCAAAATCAGACATTGCATTACCATGGAAAATGTACATCAAAATCATATTACAAAATGTTTTCATTCATGAATTACTAAAATTTAAAGTCTCGATAGTGCATTTTTATGTCTGTGTTCAAAAATGGGAGTTAAAGTGTTAAACTGCACTAAAACATGTTTTTATCTATACCTATAATATCTATATTAAATAACATATTATAAAACCATAATAGGCCCAACGTAGGCATCTTTATTTCACATTTATGTCTTGCACAAGATCCCGCATATTTAGTTTGTAATGTTTTTTAAATGATGCATGTTTCCATGACGCATCATTTGGGATCCCAGGACAGCTTTATCCTGTACCTGCTTAGAGGCCGGCTAATCAGATTAGCTCAATACGCAATACCTCACTTTGATTCTTCAATTACCCAGCTAAAAATCACAGAAGAGGAGGACATGACAGGGACAACTTTCGTCATCTAGACACGGACGTGCTTATTTAATCCAACACCACAGTGTAATGGAACATTGTTTTGATTTAGATAAATGGCTTGCTTTGTATGGGGCTAGTGGCATATTTTGGATGTAGATTAGCTTTGCATTTAAAGTTACCTGTCATTATTTACTCACCCAAATATTCACAAGAGAATTATACTGTTTCCTTTGCCCTTTCACACGTGACCTTTCTGTGATAGTAGGACAGTCTTCATTCTGTCACTGTATCTTGGCCTTATACGCTTTGACACAAACATACAATTTATTGCCCTGGTTCTAATTGTGTAATGGAGTCACATTTCTCA
The DNA here is from genome assembly GCA_036247105.1 of Cirrhinus mrigala. Classification (NCBI taxonomy): domain Eukaryota; kingdom Metazoa; phylum Chordata; class Actinopteri; order Cypriniformes; family Cyprinidae; genus Cirrhinus; species Cirrhinus mrigala. The sequence continues at coordinate 28,400,320 of CM070010.1, forward strand.
AGAGAACGACGTGCTAGTAAAACGATGCCAATAATATCCACACCCGCTAAAAGACAAGCATCAATGAAAGACATATATTGTTTGGGTGAAAAGTATGTGTGCTTCGCTGGGTACACTTGACCCGTGCATCCTCATGGGGCTTAAGTGTCCTGATCTATTAGCAGTCACAGAAATGCATTTCACACTAATCAAATCTGATGGCCTGCTTTTTAATTCAGACAGAAGATCATCTATCTAACTGTGGTCCAGTGGATTATGCAAACACCTGTAAGAGCTGTAAGCTCATAGGGACCCAGGTTGACTCCATGTCATGATACCACTAGCCACTTTAATAGACTATTAGACTATTCAATCAATAAAAGCAAAAAAATAGCAAAAAGTGACATGTAGTTACTGGTGCAAGGCAGTTTTCTGCATCAACCACTTAATGAAGATAGATAGATTGTTTTGTTTCACGGCATTGGCATTGGCTCAGGACTTGGCAGTCTGGGATGTCTGTGTCACCTCAGCTCACATAGTGGACCTTTCTTGGCAAGCTCATGGTTTGACAGAAAAAGCTTTCATCTCTATTTGACAGCTGCCTGTTATGAGGCCTCATCCCACTCCAGTCCATTGTCACTCCCTGAGGGACCCGGGCAAAGACAAACAACGCTGAGAGAACCAGTTACATGTATAACCTGGCCATGCTGTGGCCAGAACGAAGATTTATGGGTGATGAAATTTAAATTTCAAACTCTGCCAATGGCCTAAATAGGACCCGTAGACTACAGGCAGAAGAAACTTGAACCTGAGGCTCCATAGTGCGTGCCATGTGCAAATATATCATAAAGTTCACTCCCCTATATAGACGGCGATAGCCAGGCCCAGGGACTAGAGGCTATTTCAAAAGCTGTTAATTAACACTGACACCTGGGCCTCGTCGGCCTCCTGGTGGCAAGCCGTGTGGCTAGTGAAGTCTACATTTTAGACCCTGTGAGCATAGTGAGATCAACACAGTACCATAAAAACAGCACTGATAAAAGTGTAAAAGATTAATTTAAGCAGGGTGTGAAAAATTATCCTGTAATGAACTGTTATAAACAGCCATGATGGATACTTGTGTGAAACAGCATTCGCACGTTATAGAGATTTCTATTTATCTCTGACATAGGAAATAACGCTGTCAAGAAATGACAGCTTTTTTATTTATATTAAAAGTCCACCAAAGTGCTTTGAAACACGCAGCGTTATTCTATGTGTTGACATAATTTCAACTGAAACAGTAAGACAGGACATATCAAGCAGTCCCGCCCCCTTTTTTTAATAGCCAATGGCGTTTCGTTTATATCACAGCTTGGGACAGAGCTGTTGAGCTCAGTAAAGCCGCACTTAAAGTGCTCCTATTATGCCATTTTAAAGGTTGCTAATATTGTTTTATGAGACTCCTAAAACAGGTTTACATGTATGCAAGGTCAAAAAACACTTTAGTTTTCTCCAAAAATAGATTTAATTTGACCTCATTTCTAAATGATTCGTAAACAACTCGTAGGAAGCAGTTAGAAAAACCAGTCTCTCTTAATCCCTCCTTTCCGTCAGCCCTCACTGCTGTGATTGGTCAGATGGCGCAGTCCTTTATGATTGGTCTACCGTGTATAGCGTGTGTTGGAAAACTAAACGCCCATTGCAATAACTGAATGACAGCCCTGGAGCTTTCACACCGAACACAGAAAGCACTGCGCTGGCCGCTGGGTTCAGTGCAGCCCTTCAGAGCACAAAAGTTTAACTAATTTGAACTTTGAGCGCGGCGTGCGCGCCTTGCGTGCCAGCAGTGCGCTCCGCTGCACGTGTGCTTTGGTCGACGCAGAAACAAGCCGTCCTCACGTGGCGCAAGGAATTGAAATGAATGGGTTTCATAGCACAGCACTTGCCGTATTCGGTGTGAAAGCTGCATCGTGCGCCATCCTTTATCATTACTCCAACTAATGAGACAGACAGACAGTCAAGCTGCATCAGTCACAAATTTTTATACTACAGTGGGCCCACAGCTGAACAACAGACCTACAGAAGCGTGAGTTAGCCAGTTAGCAAGACATGTGCAGGGTTACACAACATAACATACACAACTACGTATTTTGAACAATCGCTAGAAAATACAATCTTTGTGGATTCATCTTTTGGAAGTGAATATAAAACAAATGTATTCACAGCTTAGGATACAGCGTCTCCTCGACATCACATAAACCACATGTAAATTTTACTGTTTGTGGGCGGGCAGGTGGTTTGCGACGTAAAACGTGGGCGGACATTATGCAAATGTGTTACTTCGTGATGTGTGGCCATAACAGAAAAAGATTTGAATTCCGGACGACTCGTTCAGGCGATGGTGAGCCTACTCTTTTTTTTGATAGACAATAACTGTATTTATCGTGCACTGTCGGCTTCACAACTTTGCAGATAGTTTATGTTCACATACAGCTACATGACACACTGCATGAAAGGTCATATTTGAAAAGGAGCACTTTAACAGCATATGTCAGCCACAAGATCTCATCCATCTTGCTATAAAATATACTATTCTGTGTAGAATTCAAATGAGCCCGACACATTTTATGGTCTGTGCCGACTCACATATATGATCCACTCTGTGGTATCGTTTCACATGACAGTGCGAAACCAGCCTTCTTTTGCCCCAATGGAAAGCATATTTACATTGTCTGAATCATTAATGTACTATATAGTGCATTACGTGCCATTCACCATATAGAAAATACTAATTCTGTGAACAAGTGATTCTTCGGATTCTAGAGAGCATTTGATTGGACAGAAAGTTTGATGAGAAGATCACTGAATTCTCATCAAAATGAGAATTCTTGGGGACTTTCAATTCTTTGGGGGTGGTTTATTCAAAACTGAAAAATTTCATTATCATGTTATTCCAAAACCCACAAGACCTTCGCTCACCTTTGAAACACAAATTACGTTGGCTCCTGCGTCAACAGCACCACACTCATGCGTTGTGATATTCTAATGAACGTGCGTAGAAAACTGACATGGAAAAGAAGAAATTGTTGAATAAAGTTGCTGTTTTTGTTGTCTTTCCACACAAAAAGTATTCTCGTAGCTTCCTAACATTACGGTTGAAGTACTGATGTCACATAGACTATTTAATCAATGTGATTAATACCTTTCTGGGCCTTGAACGTGGTAGCTGCGTTGCTGTCTATGCAGGGTCAGAAAGCTCTTGGATTTCATTCAAAATATCAAAAATTTGTTCCGAAGAAGAACAAAGGTCTTATGGGTTTGGAACGACATGAGTAATTAATGACAGAATTTTAATTTTTGGGTGAACTATCCTATTTATAGAAGCGTATGTAATTGCACTATAAGTAGCCTATAATATAGCAGTAAAACTTGCAAAACAGGGAATAAAGTGAAGTTGATCAGTGAGTCACTGAAGAGACAAATAGTCTTGCTAATAGTGGCATTAACATGACAATTAACAAATTTTCTAGAGCTGACATGGAATGCTCTTGCCCTGGAAAGCCTGAATAGTTTTGGGGAAAGTGCACTATTAGCAACTCAGAACAACAGGGAATTGAGCCAACAGAAAAGGAAGCTTTGGGAGCTCAGGCTGGCCAGGCAGAGGGAGAGAGATAGGCAGGTGCAAATGGAGATTGATGTAGAGAGGAAATGACCTAGACCGAAATAAGCATAAACAAGACCGAATGACAGGACAAACAGGACAAATTAGAAAGACAAAAGGACAAGAGAAGGAGACAGACCAGGCAGGGTGACAAAGGGAAAGACAAGGTGAGAACAAGTGTTGTCAACTGCAGCACAGATGAACCATTGCCGTACTTGTATATCCTACCATGTACACAAATGCACAGCCAAAATGAAGAGTTATCCATTTTGTCTACCTATTGTTTAAGCCATGTTGGCAGCACTGCTGTCCCCACATTATCCATTATGAAAGGACAAGAGAGTGGAGCTGGCATGAAAAGAAGGCCCTGTGCCATGCAACTCTAACAAAAGGGCCCCCACACATGTGTGCAGTTTACTGGCTGAGATCCTTGGGCTGAAAAATAACAGGCTCATGTAAAAGCAAGCTAGGATTTGTGGTTTTGTCCTTATTTTTAGGTGTAATGGCTGATGCAATAATAGTAAATTGTCTCTGTTTTAAGTAACAACATATACTGGCAGGAAATATGTTTATCTACTAAATACAAGTTTACAAGTACTAAATACAGTCTGAAAGGAAAGTCGGTAAGGCATTATGGCTATTTCTAATGTGTTTTTTGGGGGTATCTTAGTGCTGGTGCTGGAACCTGGACTTATTCATTAGACATCTCTAGTTTCAGCATCCACTTTAAAAAAAAGCTCTGCAAACACTCACTTCTGGATGGTGAGTGCATTTCATTGCTCTAGTAAATGGCTGTGTAGTTTCTCGGCTGTCATTAACAGCAGTTGAAGCTTCCATTAGAGTAACGGATGTACTCACTTGTAAGCAAGTGCACTGTAATTTCTCTGCTTTCCAAGCATAACCGATGCTTATAGTTTCTGAGCAAAGAACATTAAATAGATGTCAGATATTTGACAGTTAACCCTGATTTACAGCCCAGTGTCCTATTAACCACAGTGCCAAGCATATAACCTTGCTAGGGACCTGGTGTACCTGATCAAAATGGCACACAGTTAGTAGGGCTGAGGCTAAATATAAAAGGGTCATGCAGTGTAAGACCTTTGTACAGAAACAGCTGCTTGTTGTTTGTCTCTGAAGAACAGGTAAACACTAATTTGATTTCAAGTATACTGTGACTGAGGGGGACAGAAACACTCACATTTGGCAGGCCAAGTGTAGAAGAATGTGAGTCCTGTGATGCCTGTGGGTGAGGAATCCAAACCTCGCTCGCAGCTTCCACCAAGTCTAGCCTCACTGGCCTGTAAAGAGAACTGCACAACACATTCATATACAAAACAGATCATTTATAAAGTAGACACATAGTAGTCGCACGATACTGAGCTACTGGTGTCTCCTGCTTTTACTACTTCACGCAAGCCCTACAAGCCAATGTTTAGCTTATGACGGGCTTTGAACTTTCACTTGCCTACATTAATTACTGCTGATTGCAATAGGGGTTTAACCTGTTGCTTTGCAACTGCACAGAAGGAAGAGACAACCAAAGATTATGTGAAGAGTAAAATAACCAATTGGTTTTCCAAGGAAGCACTGCATTTTTGTTTAACTGCAGATTGACTAAAACAATATTGGGTCAAAAAAAACTAATTTCAACACATTCAACACACATCCTGTATATGCTGCTCCAAACTAATTTAAACCAATAAATGTGCTTAATTAACAAGACAACAAAATCATCACATCATCAAATAAAATTAAATATGCTAGAGCAATTTTAACAAATTAAAGGAGAAGTTCACTTCCAGAACAAAAATGTACAGATAATTTACTCACCCCTTGCCATCCAAGAAGTTCGTACCTTTCTTTAGTCATTAAGAAATTATGTTTTTGAGGAAAACATTTCATGATTTGTCTCCATATAGTTGACTTCTACGGTGTTCCTGAGTTTGAACTTCCAAAATGCAGTTTAAATGGAGCTTCAAAGGGCTCAAAATGGTCCCAGCCGAAGAAGAAGGGTCTTATCTAGTGAATCGATTGGTTATTTTCTAAAAAGATTGACAATTTCTACCTCAAATGCTCATCTTGTCTAGCTCTGCATGAACTCTGTGTATTCCGGTTCATAACAGTTAGAGTAGGTCTAAAAACTCCCATCTCATTTTCTTCTCCAACTTTAAAATCATCTTACATCGCTGCAGAAGTACCGACCCAGTGCTTAGAAAATGAGCATGCAAAGACGATCAAACGCCCTTTACAAAAAAAGGTAAAACAGTGATGTAGGACGATTTTGAAGTTAGAGAAGAAAATGAGATTTACCCTAACTGTCATGAACCGGAATACACAGAATTTAAGCATAGCTAGACAAGACGAACATTTGAGGTTAAAAAGTATATAAATTGTAATTTTTCGCTAGGTAAGACCCTTATTCCTCCGTTGGGATCGTTTAGAGCTCTTTGTAGCTGCACTGAAACCGCATTTTGGAAGTTCAAACTCAGGGGCACCATAGAAGTCCACTATATGAAGGGAAATCCTGAAATGTTTTCCTCAAAAAAAACATAATCTCATAATTTGAAGAAAGAAAGACATGAACATCTTGGATGACAAAGGGGTGAGTAAATTATCTGTAAATGTTTGTTCTGGAAGTGGACTTCTTTAATATTCTGTCCTACATGGCAGGCTACTTATTTCTTCAAAGCAAATAGAACAGGTTTAAAATCATTATTACCGTCAATACACTTTCCTTTTACCTCAGATAACTGTGAAGTCAGCAGAAACAAGCATTTAATCACCTCTATAATAGCCTTCCTTCCTTGTCTCTCTCAAATGGCTACTTGCTGTGCACACATAAGCTGAGGTCAAGATTATCTTGAGGTAGGAAAGAAGGTAGTCTTTTCTCATCTGGCTGAACGGGTTAAAGGGTTAGTTCACTCCAGAATTAAATTTCCGATAATTTACACATAATTGTCATCCAAGATGTTCTTGTCTTTCTTTCTTATGTCGAAAAGAAATCAAGGTTTTTGAGGAAAACCTTCCAGGATTTTTCTCAATATAATGGGGACTTCAATGGGGATCAGCGCGTTTAAGGTACAAATTGCAGTTTCAGTGCAGCTGCAAAAGGCTCAATACGATCCCAGCCGAGGAATAAGGGTCTTATCTAGCGAAACCATCAGTCATTTTCTTAAAAAAAAAAAAAAAAAATGTATACACTTTCTAACTACAAATGTTTATCTTGCACTAGCTCTACGATGTTCGTCTACAACTTTGGTTCAAAAAGGAAAAGGAAAAAGGTTAATTTTGTCCTCCATCTTCAAAATCATCCAACATCGTTGTTTTACCCTTTTTTTTGTAAAGGGCGTTTGACTTTCTTTGCACGTTTGTTTTGTAAAAACTGGGTCGGTACTTCAGCCGCCGTCACGTGTGAGTGCAAGACGAGCATATGTAGTTAAAGAGTATATAAATTTGTATTTATTTTTTTAGAAAATGACCGATCGTTTCGCTAGATAAGACGCTTATTCCTTGTCTGGGATTGTGTAGATGCAGTTTGGACCTTCAACCTGCTGGCTCCCATTAAAGTCGACTACATGGAGAAAATCCTGGAATGTTTTACTTAAAAACCTTAATTTCTTTTCAACTGAAGAAAGACACAAACACCTTGGATGACATGGGCGTGAGTAAATTATCAGGAAATTTTAAATGATAAAGGATATTAAAGATATTGGCAAATTGGAATGACCTCTACCACAAACATGATTGAGACATTACCTTTGTTAGTGCAAGATATCAAAGCCAAAGCAGTGCTTCTCCTATAATTATAAGTACAACAATATACTATTTACAGTTTGCATTAGAAGGTAGATAGGAAGCTAAACTGCTTGAACATCATCTTCAGCCAGCTGATACAGCACATCTCTACAATATCCATAATAGATTTGATCGGCTTCCCGTGATGCTGGAAAGTGCTCATTCGCACATTTCAAACCCTTTCATCTCCTCTGTTATAAAAAGGTCGATCGCAGAAAGCTGCCTCTTCTTCCAACCTTTCAATCGACTTCAATGCGAAGCCATGAAAAAGCCAATATGTCAGTATTAAAGTGAAGTACAGCAACTGAATATTACAGTAGTCTGTATATAATAATTATACTTAAAGCGGTGTTTTACAAATATACAAATGTTTCAGCACTGTTTTGCAAAAAACTACCTTTATTGTAGTCTAGAACGATAGAGAGACTGCTCAAAGAACCAAACAGCTATCCTAGCATGCCCTATCACAGGTCAAGATGTATGCACTTGAATGCAGGCACTCTGATCCCTTGATTCAAAGCTGTTCCTCTTCCCTCTCGGGGATTCTGATGGCTGAAAATAGCATGGCTTCAACTCAACTGACTTAACAGTTCCTGCGAATCATGGCGGTTCCCTATTCTCAGTCTCTCACATTCCTAATATGGTGAGGAAGATGGTCCAGGCTGCCAGCTTCTCCATTACTATCTAGAGTTAATTATCCTGTCACCACTTAAGACTAGTTATTTGGATTGATGGAATCAACACAATCCTGTGCAAATATCGGTTTCAAATCACACCTCAAAAGCAACATGCAACATGTAGTTTTGCCAGACATGCAGCTTTGCCAAACATGGCATAAAAACCCTTCTAAATCCAGAATGCAACTGCAATACTGTGTTTCCAAAAATTTTCTTGAATACATACATTAAACCCAAACATGACCCAAACAAATTTAAATTCGAGAAAAGACGCAGGTTATGTACACTCTTCAAAATGCCATAGAAAAACCATTTTTGGTTCCCCAAAGAACCTTTTAGTGAACAGAACCATTTTGAAAAACATTTTAAAATAACCTTTTCTGCATTTAAAAGGTTCCATGGATGTTCAAAGTTCTTAAAAGAACCATGGATGCCAATAAAGAACCTTTATTTGTAAAATTCATTTAAAGTAATATTTAAGGGAAGAAAATGAGCTTGTTCCACTAAGGGTCTTGAGCCCTCATCTGACCCTTAAATCAGCTGACATCATTATTGACGACAGCGCCTGCTGAGGAAGATTAGCTGCATTTACTGGCCAACTGCCAGAAATTAAACAGACAAGTATATCATTGTACTGGAAAGTTCATTTAAGAAAAACACACAAGAAATAGTAAAATGCAAAACAAATCAAAACCAACAAAAAGTTCTTTTATGGTAGATTTGTGTCCATATCTTCTTGTTTTTCTTGGTGCTAGACTTGAGCAACACACTGTGCAATGATGCATGATGAAAACACATCATGCGTAAGTTTACAGGCGATGCAGTATGTGGGTGGTGTTTTGAATGGCACTCCAAGGCTTAAGGACAGAGAATCCTGATCCTCTCAGCAATGTTTGGCTTGTAGACACTGATCATTGTCATATCATCCAGTTGATGTGGGGACCAAGGGTGGTATCAGGTGCTGTTTGACCATGAGAGACCTCTAAGGTAGCCTGAGGTAGCTTAAAGTTTGGCGAGACCGTCCCACAGAAGCCTCATTTACTCTGCTTCTTAGAAAGCCTTTTCCTCGTGCCCCAACAGGCCAAAGAGCTGTTTGGCTGGCATAGTAATTACATTTGCATAAATGTCCATGGATGAGATTGTAGTCCAGACAAGACCACCAGGTTATAAAATAGAACATAAAGCTGAAAATAGCGTCAGGAGTCATATTTCTCTGCCTCATGAGGTAGGAACTGAATACGAAACACTGAAAGGTCAAACACAGTTTCCTAGGTCATGCAAACGCAATATGCATAAGAATCTCAGAATTGTTAGAAAAAAGCACATCCAGTGAGACTAAAACCTTTTAAGAAATGGATGCTGTTAATACAATAATTAGTTTGTTGACCTATATATTTGAAAAAAGCAGTAACTGAGAAGAACTGCTTGATCCTGAAATACAAGTTCTGCAGCTGTCGGAAGATGATTTATATTTTTTTGATAAGTGGCTCATTACACTTCAAGCTAGATTTTTTTGGGGTCAACTATGCGCAAAAATTCCTAGAATAATCTGAATGCACAACCACTGTTTGAAAAAACAATCCATGTTTTATATTGAAATGTTGTTTCTTTAATATATCAATCTCAAAAACAGCATTTTATATACTTAAGCATTTATTATTAAACAGAGGAGGTAACAGTGATGGTCAGTCTTCCTCTCTGGGGGAATACCCCTATACAAGGCACAGTAAAATGCATTCCTCCGCATTCCAGTGGGATGACATCACCAGCTCTGTTTGTTTACAGAGGCCTATCACATGGGCATTCTTCCCACACTCGCTTGCCCAGCAAAAACGAAGAAAGGCCTATCAGCCGAAACAACAGAAAACTGCACTGAGACAGAAAATCCCTTCTGCATCCTGTCTCTGAGTTATGCTAATATACTTGAGTCATTTAACTGACCTAAAATAAACTGGAACTAGTTCAGTCATGTTATAGCTAGGCTCATATTCTGAAATCAAGGTTGTCAGCTGTAGGTTGCTAGGCGGCATTTAAGAGTACTGGATCAAGGAAGGTCCAAAACAGTAGTTTTTGATACACTAATCTAAAGGACTTATAATACAACAAAAATATCAAAGCACCATATGGCCTACATAAGAGCTCTATACAGCAAAATATTCTGTTAAATCAAAAAAAAAAAAAAAAAAACTTAAAAATCCTCAATTTTTGTGTTTTGTCTACTCTACAAAAAATACACTCAAGTCACCTAGATATTTTCCATCCATTAGTTGAATGGTGTTGCATTCAAAGCTATAGACGAATGGCTTAGATGTTGGAGCAAGACTCATTTCTGATATCCATGCATTGATAAAAATATGCATGATTGTTTTTATGACCTAGAAGACAAATAAAAAACTGATCAAAGAACTAAAGCCCAATCTATCAGCAGTACAGAGGATTTGGAAAGCCTATTAATAGTCTTTCTTTTAAACAATAACTGGCATAGAGAGCAACACAACTTCCTGCTCCAGTCTTATAAAAGACCCAGCATACCACAAATTCTCAGTGCTTTCCATACACGTCAATACTGAAATTCATTAGCACTACAGACAACACATTTACACCGATGCCGAGACTTTCTACCGAGGAACACCTTTATTAGTCAAAGAGAGAAGTTGGGAATTTCTCTGCTTCAGAAAGCTACCAGACTGCATTTTTTTATGATTGGTTGTTGGAAATAACAAAAAGACGGGGACTTTTCATCAAAACACATCCCACAAAGTGATACATTAAACATTAGCTCACAGATGTTTTTCTCTCACCTTTTGTTACGCATGAAATAGGATAGTGAAACAGCTTTCAGTTCTTTCCGCTGCCATGACTCATTTAGAGTACTGTTGGCATTAATTGTGCCCACTCAATTTTTTTATTGCCTCAGGATATGACTCAAAAAAAGTAGCAGAAACACAAAGGCAATGGGTGGTCTTACCCATTTATAAGTGGGAGTTTCTAAACTTCCTGTAAACAATAAATGTTAAAATTTACAACAGGCTGTTGCTCATTAGTGGTTTTCTGTTGCTTGTTACAGGTAAAAAAAACGATAATAATAGTCTCTCAATACTTAAATGGTTTATTAATAGCACACTCATGGAGTGTTTGCATGGATAATATCTGTCTTTAGTATCCAAAGTTTCCTAAAGGAAAACCACAGAAGTGCATAAGGAATTCTGCACTGATACGTGATAAAAGGCGAAAAGGGCTCACTACACAGTTCTGAGCTACTTCTGAACTGTATCTTTACTACTAATGCTGATATGCACGGAAGTTCTTCCCCAGTTTTATTAGCCAAAGCCATGTCTAATATCCATCAAAAATGGATGAACAGTATTATATTGAACTATCAAACTCAAATGTTGCCTACAAATCAACTGTCAATTGGAGGTTCCTTGAAATAACAGCACCACTGCAGAATTCACTTGAAGAATCCTTAGAAATCCTTTTGCAGCCCTTTAATCAGATCTTCTTCTGACAAGAAGCCAAAATTGCATCTATCTTGTTCTCTGGTCAAACCTGCACCTGACTTGATTTGACCACCTGGCTCCAATGACCTAATTATTGCAGAAATGTACTTTTTGTACTTGTTATCATAATTATTATTATCATAATTATTAATATAAGTTATAGTTATCTGTCTTGTTGTGAAAGGACCTGTTCTCAACCCTCTGGTTGTTTACCTTAAAAGTTTAGTTCACACAAAAATGGAAATTCTGTCATCGTTTGTTCACCCTCATGTTTTTCCAAACCTGTAAGACCTTTCTTTATTTTTGGAACACAAATTAAAATAAATTGGATGAAATCCAAGAGCTTTCTGACCCTGCATAGACAGCAACACAGCTACTATGTTCAAGGCCCAGAAAGCTAGTAAGGATATCATTCATCAAATATCAAAATAATTCATGTGACATCAGTGGTTCAACCGTAATTTTATAAAACTACAAGAATACTTTTTGTACTTTTTAACTACTTTATTCAATGATTTCTTCTCTTCCGAGTCAGTCTCCACTGCTATTGACGAGAGTACTGTGGAAGAGTGACCTGGAAAATAAGAACCACTGCTGTCTATGCAGGGTCAGAAAGCTCTCGGATTACATCAAAAAATCTTCATTTGTCTTCCGAAGATGAACGAAGGGTCTTACAGGTTCGGAACAACATAGGAGTGAGTAATTAATGACAGAATTTCACTTTTAGTTACTAAAAGTGTAGACTATTAGTTACTGGCTTAGCTTTTAATTTTTCAGATTGCTTAATAACGTCACCACAAAAAGCATTTTGTAAAGATGAACATTAAAACTTTTATTATTAATATATTCCAGCCACAACAATAAAATTTAACAAATGATCACTAGAAAAAAACTCTTCTTCCGTCAGCTGTACAATACATACAGTATCATGAAACTGGCCGCCAACAATAAAACCCCACTACAGCAATATATGTAGTGTTTTCAGCAGCATTTCACAAAATTAAAACATTATACATATGTACACATCCACATCAAATTCTCAACAAATTCACATATGTACAGTACGTTTCTGTGGCTGAATATAAACAACGTCAACTTTGTTCCTCCGTTTAAAGATTCGTTTTTTTAAAAAAAAGAACTGACCGAAGTTGACAGTGGGTAGCTAGATTCAAGAGTTAGGGCATACATTTAAAAATCGTAAAAAGCACGTCGTTTTAAAATGTAACTTTCAGCCATGTAGTTTGATTTTCCTCAATGATGCTACCACTGTATTGCACACTGGGATGACAACTGACTCGCTGTGGGTTTCTTGGGGTTGCAGTTTTCACTGCTCTGGAGATACATCCAACCATGTCAAGTAACAGAGGTTTGGAGGTATGCTACATCTGTCAGACATTTTAACAGGTGATGTGACTGTCTAATAGAGCTCAAGCATCCTTCCCCTATCATTCCCTCTCCACTGAGGATTATCAAATCTCAAGACATGCCCTTGAGTGGCTTGATGGCCTCTTGAACAGGTAAAAAGTGAAATTCTGGCTTCTTTTCCCTCATAGCCACTAACACAGAAAGGAATGCACTTTGGTATGTACCAAATGCCCTGGATTCGTAAAGTACAAGAATATTACAACAGTCTGAGGTAAAATATTAAAATGTGTTCTTAGTTCTATTGTAATAAAATTAACCAAATGCATCTCCTTGAATACTTTGATGTTAAGACAACATGAATGCAGTGGTGAAGACACTTGTTCTGTGTCGCTGTAGTAGTAATTGTTGTCTCTTACTAAGACATCCCTGTTGGAAAAGGGCCCAAAAGTTATTTCTCCTCTCAAATCATAGTATAAAAAACATCGAGTGTCCAAACTGCAGATACAACCTCAACTGTGCGGCCACTTGTTCCCAAGTTCCATTTAAGGAGCTTTGGGAAGTATCTTTGGGCGATGCTCAAACATGTGCAAGAGAATCACCATGAATATTTCAAAGTAAATGGAAGGGAGAATCGTTGTTTGAAATAAAATGAATGGCATTGATAACCAAAGGCACATTGTATTAAACCTAAGGGCACAATTATTCCACACTGCTGTCAAATCACAGAACAATAAAAAAAGTGTAAAGAACATTGTGAAATGCCTGCTGATGTTAGCAGGTAACTTCTGCATCTATAAAGCACTATGGGTGTCCAAAGGGGCCTGAGCCCCTGTGCAGTGTGCAGTAGGCCTGGAGGGCACTGTGCCAGTCTCCGGTGGAGGGGTGAGGGATCAACATGAGCATTACAGCTTTGCTGGTCTCCCTGACAGCCCATAGTTTGACCTCCGTCCACACCCCCACAATCCGTGACTGGCTGAAAGTAAGCAGGACTACCTCCTGCTAAAGTAGGATCTCAAAGTAGTGGCAGATATATTTCTTGTGCATTACACCATAAATCACTCAATTGATATACAAGCCACATTCAGACCACTGGTTTCACCTATATTAGCTCTTCATTGACACAATAAAATGAAATAAATAACTTAATAAGCTTTGACACCCATGTCAGTCAAATTATTCTTTCCATGTCACAAATGCTACAAAAATGGCCAGTCTTTGATTTCTAAAGTGAAATATTGTTTTTCAAACCCAACTGTTCTGGATTTGGGGAAAAAGTGTTATTAATAACTTACTTGTAACATTATCTGTTATTTAAAAAAAAGGGAACAACCTTTAAGAATTTTAACTCTGGCCTGATATTAGCAAGTCCACACAATGATTTCGTAACAATATGCAATGTAGCCGTCTGTATTGTCTAATACATTTGATTCAAGACTTGAATCGTGTCATGCTCGTTGTCAACCTACAATATTTATCTTCGTTAGCATTATTTCTTGCTTGCATTCAGGAGAATGCTATGTCCAGCTTTCCTACTCTTCAGTTCTCAGTCCTAGTCACTTTAGAGACGAGACAAAAAAATTCTAGACCCCAACTTGCAAACTAACCAGTATTCGCTCATTGTGATTACACAACAGTTTTGCACCTTGAGCATTAAGTTTCAAGCTATAAAAATTCATAAATAAAAAAGGTAAAGCACCATTTATTTCCTTCCAGGACAGTACATGTTCAAAAGCAACTCTTCCAGCGAATAGCTTATTAATTACGAACGTACACCTGTCAAGTACTACTGAAAACAGTATTGTTTCTATCAAACCACATAAATTCCTTTAAATTTGCCACCAGTTTACTGTAGTGTAGACCACTCTAGACACTCTCTTTTCCTCATTTAATATCTTTAAGGAATGTCAAGAGATTTATAGGCACGAACCAAATCTATCATGTAAACATTGTTTCTCCCTGCTACCTCATAACAGTCTGCAACATTCACTCTCCATTATGACCTGTTTCTCCTACCATAGTCTCTTAAAGAATGTTCTCTATTCTTGATATTGACAGCAATAATGCCGGGAAATGCAACAAGCCTCGGATCGCATAGCTTTTAGTAAAATGCATTTTTAAACCTCATCCATTAACGCACTATTTATCTGACAGGATCCGAGGGTGGTGATTAAAATTTCAGAAGCACACAAAACAATGTATCCTACCATTACTTCATTGTGGCGAGGCCATTTACTTTTTATGCTACAAGATCTAGGTATTAAACCAAGTGGGACTTTTTGTTATTATAGACCAGATTGTATGAATGCTCCTTCAAAGCAGCATTCAACACAGCCCTGAGATAAAAACTTAAAAGTGTTGTTCCCCCTTTCTTGGCCATTTGAGTTTTCCTAGAAAAAAAAAAAAATAAGAAATAAAAAAAGAATACAACTATCGGTGCTACGAAGCAGTTCGTAAATGGTGGATATGCATTAACAACTCTTATTCCTAAAAAATGCCACACTTCTGAATGCTCAGCTTTGCACAATTTCCAATATTATAATTTCAAAGAAAAAAAGAAATGAGTGTTCAGCTGACTAATTTTGGCAACACTGTCCTTTGTTGTATATTCCCATTGGCATCAGTCATTTGTGCCAGGTTAGTCCTTAACTTTGTGGCTGAGCCAGAAGGGGGAGGTAATTTGGAGATTGAAGTTATAGCACCAGTACCCTCAGTGATCCGTTTTACGGTGGTTTTCTCCCCAGTGGGAGGTTTTGGCAAGCGTCTTCTTAGCCATGGGTGGCGGAGGGCCTGACTAGGGGACATACGCAGGGACGGGTCCCACTCTAGACACTGTTTGAGAAAGTCCAAGAAAAGGGGGTCGTCGCAGCCCTTGAGTGCCGTCACCCAGTCCCTGCTGCCTGGTGGACCTCTGAGTTTGCCCCTACGTGACCTTCCCCCATTCAGCACCACCGAGCCATCGGGTAAGTTTGTGACTGTGCAGTAACGGGGGTATCCCTTAGAACTGATAAAATTTTTGGCTCTCTTAGATGAATCCAGTAGCTTCTGGGAGGGCATACCCAGCAGCTCTATGACACATGCTAGTTGGTCCCCTTCATCTTCTCCAGGCAAGAGAGGGTACCCTGTAAGTAATTCCGCTAAGATACAACCTAAGCTCCACATATCAATTGGCATCCCGTATCGAGCGCCCAGAATGACCTCTGGGGCCCTGTAGAAGCGCGACTGGATGTAAGTGTAGACCCGTTGATGCTCGTAGCAGCTGGAGCCGAAGTCGATCACTTTTATCCCACTGCGCCCCTGCTGCTTCAAAAGGATATTCTCAGGCTTGAGGTCGCAGTGAATGATTCTGTTCTTGTGCAAGGAGTCGAGACACTGCAAGATGGAGTGTGCAAACTTGCGCACTAGTGGCAAACTAAAGCCCTGAAACTTGTTTTTCTTGATAAGCTCATAAAGGTTCATGCTGAGCAGCTCGAACGTCATGCAGATATGGTTGCGGAATGTAAAGTTCTCCAACATGTGGATGACGTTCATGGTGGAGTCCTTATCCTGTTTGCGCAAGTGTTCCAGAATGCGAATTTCCTCGGCTGCTTGGCGATGGAATCGCTTTTCGTTGCGTACCATTTTCAGGGCCACTTGCTGGTGGTTCTTGTGGTCGTAGGCCTTCACCACCTGGCCAAAACTGCCTTTACCAATAACCTTTAGTACCTCATACCTATATGCTATATGGTCATGGGGCACGTGAATGTAGGAGCCCTGATCATCGTCATAACCTCCATTGTTTGACCCCCCAACTACACCTTGTCTTTTCTTTGCATTTGGACCTATAAAATAGATCTCAGTGTAGCTGAAGATCTCTTGGTGTTCAAACACTGAAAGCTTAGACATGTACTGTTTCATGGCCTGCTCAGAAGTCAAAGGTGCTGGCTTGGGTTTGCTTTCAGTTGATTTGATGGAAGTTGAGCTGCCTTGTCGACACTGGCTGCTTTCTTGCTGCTTCTCCGGCATGGCCAGACCTGTTCTACCTACGGGCGTCAACCCATTGGGTTGTGCAGTCAACACTGTCCGTTTGTTGCTGTTCTCCTCGAACAGCTGTTGAACGTGGATCTGCTGGTGATTCCCGACGTGCAGATGGTCATTCATTGTGTGCTTATTGCCTCCAGCCTGGATAAGGTAAAACACAACAAGAGGCGTCATTGAGGATTGTTTCCAAAAAAAATTAAAAGAACACAGCTGATATAACATACCAAATTTAGACTTGACACAAAAAAGTCTCAATGCTGATAGAAGAACCTAGGTCTATTCTACTGTAGCAAGCAAAATATTCAAACAAAGTGAAAGGGAGGTCACATCAGGCCAGATAACACGGATAACAAATTTTCCATGTTTCTCTACAATAAGCTTGCATAAATTTCATTCCATGTGTTTTTGCATACACTACTGAAAAAAAAAAAAAAAAAAAAGACAAGACAAAAGATTCTTGTGCTTAGCAAAGCCTGGACAGGGTACAACTAAATGCACCTATTCTAACTAGATCTGAATGGATAAACTAAAGACCAGAGGCTTGAAAGACAAAATGTACAGAATAAAAACAAATTAAGCATTTATGTCTTATCCTAAATGGTATCCCTTGCTATGCATTGACTTCAGACTGAACATGATGGGTTCTTCTCACACAATCACAAAAAGATCGTACTATTCTTGTAAATGAATCAATGTCTTCATGAATGCAAATCACGGTATGCATAATTTACTTTAAAATGTTGCAAAACTGGAGATTGGTGTCTGAGGTGTAGAGTGTAACTTCTTAACCTTTCAATTCAGATGCTATTTCTTATCTAGTACTACTTTAAAATGGGAAATCCAGCACATGGGAGGCGATTTTTGTTTATTCAAGGACATTAGACATGAATTTCCTGCTTTACTGAATCTCCTGCCCAGCAAGATGCTTGCTTCCTTGATAATGTGATTACCTCTGCATCTTGTTTTTACAAGGACATCCTGTTGCTTCAGTCAGATGTTTGTGGCAACCTTCTTATTCTATACAAAAACTCTTACACTTTTGACCATGACTCCCTTTGACATGGCTGCTGTCCTGGTAGTTTTAATGGATTAGTGTTTATTTTTGTGTTTTGAAAAGTAATGCTCATAATCCACTTAATTGTTATTCACTGTCTAATCTCAGCCATACCATATTCACTTGCAGAAAGAGTGATAATCTCCAAAAGTAAATAACATATCAGGGCAATACAAGATTTCTGGATTTTACAGATCCTTTTCATCTCAACCTATCTGTAATCCACCAGATGGTCAGTGCTGATGTTTCTACACCTCTGACTGAAGATAAAGACTAATACCCAGCTTGAACTCTAAATCCAAGGTCTCTGATACAATCTGCTCTTAAAACACTCAATATACCGCCATATTTCTTCCTTGTTCCCTGTCTCACACAAAACAAGAGCAATGACAATGACGGACTGTTTAACAACAGGCCTCTTGTATAGAAACATGTATCATTTGAAAATAAATATAAAAGAAACCAATAGCTAATCATTAATCAATAAACCAATCTTTAAGTGTCACAAAATAAATCAGCCAGGCTTAAATTGATTTATGGATTAGCCAAGGCATTGGAGTCTAAATAAATTACCAGCCATCATAAAAAATAAACACTATTTCTAAAGGAACGATTTTTGAAAATGCCTGCAAAAGCTGTACAAAAGTGTCACACTGACTGACTACTGAGATTATGCATCGTACACAAGATGGATACTCTGATAGAAACTAAGAGTGAATCTGAATAAAGCTTCAATTTCATCCTTTTGTTATACTTGGCTGCCCTGTTGGTTAATTCAAACATGATCTGGACAGGTGGGGGGTCGTGAAAAGGCCATGCTTGCTGACAGCTGTAGAGGACACAACTGGAGCTGAACAAAAGACACATTTGGTCTGAGAGATGTAGTGAGCATGGCAATCATTCTAATGCTCACTTACTCTGCAAAATACATACATACTGCATGATAGGAATGCTGTGATTCAACTAGCCTTAATTAGGTTAATGGGACTTATGACACTCAAGACATTTCAGACAAATACGGACAGAACAAGTATTGCTGTCCTTGTTATTACTATATCACTTAAAGATGAACAGTTACATGAGCGGTTTGCCAATCTGTAACATTTGGCATATAATTGGACGTAAGCTTACAAATAGCTTCGAAGCCAAAAATCCATAAATGCCATACATAATTTGACTTGGTTGATAATAGAAAAGCACCTTAAGACCTTAAGCTCTATATACCATATACAAAATTAGCTTTAATTTGAAGTAAGCCATTACCTAACCAAACAGGAACAAGCCCTTCAAAATAGTTACTGTTAACTTAAGCATCATCATATCATATCTTATCATGGCACCTAATTATCATGCAAGTAATAAGCACGGGCAAGGTGCAAGTTATAATTCTCAGTAAGACGTGAAGCTTATTTGGCATCTTCAGAAAGCAAAGCGAGGTCTGCACGATCTTCACTTATTCACTGAAACAGGGCATACAAATTGACATTCATGTATTTTTCAACTTATCAATTAAATGTCATTAAATATGCATGTGAGTTTAAGAACTAGATTTGCAAATTGCTAAGATGTAATTTGATTACTAGCATATGACAGGAATTCTGTCTTGTAAGAGAATGTAGAGTAGACATACAAATGCACCTACCATGCAAGCCTGTGTCTATATTTACCCCTATTAGAATGACAGCTAAATAAAGAACTACTGGGTACTTAGTCATAAATGGCATTGATCCAATTCTTGTATTCAATTCAGAATAACGTCAAATACAATCGCATGGATTGCAGTTCTTTAGAACTGTACAAACAACTAATTAATGATTAATTATTTTCAAACATTAGAATCTTCTGTTTATTATTCCTATACCATGCATTCTTATTCCTTGCCGTGCAAACTCAATGCATTGTAATTTTGGATGTATAGATTTACATAAGGAAATTCACTAGATGACGGATTTCAGCTGTGCCTGTTGGCGTCACACTGGTGGCCTAAGCATTTCCCATCCCCCACTAATGGCAACATCTCCACACAATACATCAACCAATGACTCTGAGAGAGCCACTGACATTACTACTGCTCATATTTCTTTCCTCAAAATGAATTCGTTTTATTTACCAAAACATGGGTTGTTGCTGTCAAAAATGCATACCTTCCAAATAAAGTACTGTTTTTCTCCAACCACCTCCAATATTCCACTGTCCACTTTTAAGTTTGTCCATGTCAGACCCTTTCTGTCACCCACTGCCAATGTGACATCTCAAAATACTAAAATATAATTTGGTAATTCTGAACTCCACTAAGCATAGCTGCAAGTATTATAGTACAAGCAATGATCAAAATCAAGTAACAGGTTTGCATTTCGTGTGTAGAACAGACTATTACTTCAGGGCTCTGAACTGCACATGCTATAAAGTGCAAAAGACTGAAAAGATATAAAAGAAATTTGAATAAATATATAGTTTTAGGGCTGTCAAAGTTAAAGTGTTAACAATAAGCTTTAATAACCAATAATCTTGCTTAATGTCAGTTGCAAGGAACTCTTCTTTTTAAAATTGCAACAAATGTATTGCAAAAAGCACTGTATAAAGAAATTTCAACTGAACTGAAAATGGTGTTCTTCAGGTACATATATCTCTAACATTAATCTAAAAGGGTAGGGAAAACACATTGTTTTGAACTCAGTACATGTCAAACGTGACAATAAAAAAAAAAACGATTTTGAAAACAGATTATGAGAACAAAGAAAAGGACATGCATGGTGGAAAGTGCAAGCAAGAAGGTAAATTTTACCGTAAGAGAGTTGCTGTTCCTGAGTGGTGGTAATGTGACGGGTGATGTGGCTTCAGTCCCTGCTCCAGCCCGGGGACCCCCTATCCCCAGTCCTGGGGAAGACTGTAGCTGGCAAATCTCACCCCCTTTGCCTGTGAAAGTCAGTAAAATGTATTTGGTAAACTGTATACACAACTGCCAGTCAGTATTTTTGAAAGGCAAAAGGCTAGTTGGTCTAGAAAAAAGGAAAACTATAGCCCCGTGACGTTACATGTACTGATACATCAGTTGTATAAATAAAGCATGAAACCTGAATGATATTTAAACCATTTAACAACCACACAACAAACGCAAACCAACATTAGCACAACGAAAACCTTTAATACAGACACACGAGCTATAAAACGATCATTAAATATAGGAGCCATTAATCCAAAGCGCTTGGTTTCTATATCTAGTCTCTATAGCAACTGTAATAATTGACTAATATATACAAAAACGGCCGCTTTTCCAATGCCGTTTCCGGGGCTTATAGCTACTGTACTCGAGCATACAGTCAACGGCGAGGAATGAAACGAAAAGCTGCGAGCCTTACAAGCGTTATGGAGCATTTAAATTGGATAAATAATCCATCTCCCCAATCCAATCCGGAGAATAAACGAGACCGGCGTCGCCCCCTTAGATCCGGGCATTGGGTTCCTTACCAGTCGGGTAGACAGCAGCAGGAGCAGCGCAGGGTTTCTTGGTTAACATGGCCGCTGGAGAATCACACACACACACGTAGAAAAGCCACTTCAGAGTCTCTCCCCTCCTCCCTGTGATCACCCACTCTGACTGCTGCTACTCCAATCAGCTACATCCAGACCTGAGCGAGCAAACTCTAGGGGCTGCTTCCTCAAACGCTACCCGAATTCGCGTTATCATCGCTTGGAAACGTGCAAAACAAACAAAGACGCACGCATGGCTCTGCACTGCTCCACACTTTTGGGCCTACGAAATTCTGCACAGCCCGTAGCATTCTCTCACTCACATACAGTAACCGGAATATACTTTAACCGGTTTAGGGTGTTGTCTGGACTTATCTATCACCCTCGTTCGCCTCCACCTTCTTTACTCTCCCCTCCCCGTGCGGCAAGCCGTTTTTACATTTATCCATAACTGGTATTTATTAATGCAACAGTAACTTGTGCCCTAATCTGAATACGGAATAAATACGAGATGGAGGGAAAAAATATATCTCAGTGCTTTCTCTTGCAATTATATAGTTTGGTAATTATACTGTGTATAAATTGCGCGCATCAAAAAGCCTCTAATAATATGGGGGCATTGAATTTATTTATTTTTTTTTCACTTTTGACTGCACGCTTGCCTTTTACTTTCACTTTCGAGATTCGCGATCACATGTGCTCTGTGTACACTACAGAGCTGCAGTATTTACCACATATTACAAGATTATACGTTTGTCAGTGGTGCTCAGGATTTGCAAATAGTTCGTTTTGCAGGCTACTGCTAGCAATTCATGTTACTCAAAACATTATTCATTTTCCACGCCTTTCCGAATACGGATTCACTATTCAGGTAGATTCATACTAGTAACCATTAATTTGGTTCTGGTATTTGCTCCAGTTGTGAGTAGTATCTATTTACAATTCCATTATTCTTTAATCATAAAATACCAGTACTTATTTTCAGTTAGGTGTCATTTCTCAAAACGTTTATAGCTTTTGTAGTAATTGTATAAATAAATTAGAAAAGATACAAAAACGTAAATCTACTACTAAAATAAAAACAGAAGAATACATGTTAAAATGGCTTGCCATACTCCCAGAGGACTCCCAAAGTCCACCAATCATGGTCCCAAATAGAGCACAAATTTACTTAGTCACACACCTGATGCCACAGTCTGTTTTTATGTGCATCCTGTATATTTCAGGAGAAAACTTTTTTTCATGCTTTTAATCCTGTTTATATTTTGAACCCCACCTAATCTCACCAGTAACAATTGTGATTAAAATGTACTTGTGTTTTATGATGACTGTTAATGAAAGTACAGACTTTTTTGATTTCATGTGAACATTATTACATGGGTGTGGTTTTTAATTACCTGAACAGAGCTGTTTATTTCTGGTTTACCCATTTGAAAGATGATATCTGTGCTTTAATATTAAATGATATTGCTTTATATTGTGTATCTTTCTGTTTAGTTTTATTGACCAACTGACATTTTTACTCACTGGTTATAAATTAGCATTTTAAATTATTAACTTTCTTTTTACACGTTCAGCACGTGTTATTTCGGCATGACAGCTGAAATTACTGTCCACTAGAGGGTGGAGTGAGTACATTACTGCCTCCACATGTACTGTACATTTAGTTCCCAAACAGGAGCCATGTATGTACATATTGGATTGTTTTGCTTAATTTGATTGCTTAAATAGATTTTAGCACAGTTGCATCAAACATAACCACAAAAATCATGAGCAAGATTCCTCCAATATCACAAAACTTCAAACATCACAGCTGCTGGCAAATCATTTGCATAAATGCATCACTACAGATAAATATATATATATCAAAGCACATTCTACCCTGATTAGGTTATATGTGATTGAATCTGTATTATGTAAGAGTATTGGCAAAGTTATACATTAATAAAGCACAACAATGATTGATCTAATTCCTTTGAGTGACTGATGTGGTTTTGAGTTTCATCAACTCAGATCATCCTATTTCAGTGGTATCTGATTTAACCAAAAGATGTGATTTGAGGCTTTTGGTAATGATCACATACCCCGGTCTAAGAGTGTCAGCAGTTTCAGGCTCACCATTTAAGCATAAAAATATTATCTCAGTTTCAACCTGCTAGTCCTGACAGAAATGTTTTTTTTCTTGCACAGCACTGACTATAAGGCAGTTATTTACTATCGAATCTAGCTTAACTTTCAGCCTCTAAAACAAACAAAAATCCAAGGTGCAGCATACAAAATAAACGTAAAATGTTAAATAAAAACAAGTCACAGTCATCTCCCCCATCCATCCCCCCAGGAAGCGAGCTAATGTAGTGTCACATGTCAGGCTGTGGTCAGAAGGGAGCAGGGTATGCTGGGATGGCTGTCATGGCATTTGTCACTGCGGTTACTGGGAAACATCAGTAAGCACTATGCAAGGAACTGGGCCTCTGATAACAGGATTGGGTCATTTTAAACTGGGAGTGCAAGAAGGGCTGATCTGGGGGTCGTGTTATTTCTCACATCGCTGCCTTGTAGTTTCTGGTAGTGAGATATCAAAGGCCTGAGGCATAGCCATAGAACCCATTCACTGAGGCATGGCTCTCGAGGCTAAAAGCTGTGAAAAGACCTGTAGAAGTGTGATGGCAACGGAATCATTGGTGTTATTTGCAGCTGAGTTCCTCCGCTGCTTATGTAAATACCGACATGCCTTTCCATTAACAAACAAAGGGACTTTGAACCCCTTTCTCAGATTCAGCCTTTAATAGGCCAAATCTACCTTGATTTTTGTGCCCAATCCCTTAGGGGAGTGGTTCTTAACCATTGGGTTGGGGTCCAGGAGGGCTTCACGCTGAAAAGTGAATTAGTGATGCACTGAAATTTCACCAGCCAAACATTTAGGCTAAAACAGCAAAAAAAATATTTTACTGTTTTTGCCAAAATGGTTTTAGGGCTGAAATAATTTACTGAAATGTTCTGGTAACACTTCTACAATAACGTGTTTTGACTGTGTCAGCATCTATTTCGTCTACTACTAGTTATAGCACAAAATAAACAGGAATGAAACATGAATGAAAAGAAAAAGTACAGCTTACTGTAATGTATCATGTCTCATGTAATCACACAGAGTTTCAACTGCAGAAAGTGTTGCCAGGTCTGCGAGTTTCCTGCGAAAGTGGGCTGCTTTAACACTGTTGCTGTGGGTTGTTTTTCATGTCCTTGGGTTATAACTTGATATTTAGCTGCTGAAATGCTAATTTTTCCAGGGGAACCTTGGAAAAAATGTGTATTTTACCTCGAAACAAGATTGGGCTAGATGTAGGGGAATTTTGTTGTGAAAACCTGGCAACCCTGACTGCAGAAAGACATCGATAAAACAGCTTGCAAACAATGTCACCTCAAAAAAGCCATTCAATGTCCATAGCTCATTAGTTAATAACTCTAGAAAGGAGCATTTTGGTAAATATATGCACTGTATTATTATATTTTCACTTAGCTTGTTAGTTATTTAATATGTGTCTTTATTAGTTTTATTGCAACCACTTTAAATGTTTTTATTTATATAGAAGAAACATCATTATATCATGAAAAAGTGGATATGAAAACTTCCGAATGTACCAATGTACCAACTCAGTTCTGAGTGTTAATTATTAAATACATTTGATTCATTGACTGATTTTTAAATATTCATTATTTTCAGGTTCTACAAAAATTAAATTTTTAATTTCGGCTTCTGTGTTTCTGTAAAAAATATTTTGGTGCACCACTACTTAAAATGATGTTAAAATAAGATTAAAAAAAGCATTAAAATAAGCCAAGACAAAAAAAAAACAAACAAAAAAAAACAATCAAGATTTCTTCTTAAATTGACCCCCTCAACAACTGTTGTGGCTCAATAAATCCATGATGTTTGCATATTAAAATGCATTTCTTGACCAAATAAACTATACAAAGCAATAATGCAATAATACAATAATAAAAAATGAATGAATGAATGAATGGATGGATGGATGAAAGTGCAACAGTCCATAAATGGTTGTATACAAAAAAACACCAGAAAACAGACATAGTACACAGTTCATATATATACTAACTTTCTGCCACAGCCAAAAATATAACATATTTTCAAATATCTTAAGCCACTAACCTGGCAAACGTTTGGCAAATCCAGTGACTATTTCATCGTTAAAAGCACTCCAGGTATCAGTCCAGTACCTTGTAAACATGACTTTGTTTCCTGGTGGACTGATTAAAAAAAAATGCTGTGACCCCTCACTCCAGGAAGTTGCGTAAAGCCAGCCAATTAGATTAGAGCTCTCAAGATTGAGAAAGTACTTCCTAGTTTTGTAAGCAATATACATCAGATGATTAGCAAACAGATTGTGGGAGGGCAGTCTGAGGTGCAGACTGTGGCTATGATAATAGATTGATAAAACAGTAGACCCTTCCTTGTACCATGATTTCTTCTTGTACTTACGCCATCAGTTTAGGGGGAGGATACAACATGCAAGCCCTGGTCTATATTTAGCTGCTTTGCTTTTAGAACTGCTGGAGCATCTAGGCATTGGAACGGTGCTCTGGGAATGTGTGGTGATTCCAGACTGAGCTTTCTCCGCTTGGCAACATGCTCACTGAGGCACATGAATGGAGTGAAAGGCTTCTGAATGTAGGGATAAATGTGCAGATAGATAGTTCTTACATGCTTTTGTATGTCAAGTCAAGTTTAATTTATGTCAGGTTCAATTAGCATTGTGCATACAGTAAGTCTCTTAAGAAAGCAACCTTATTATCTGACTGACAGACATTCCACAAAATACCCAAAAGCATTTTTCTTTACTGGTCATCTTGTTAAAATGATAAAAGAAACACAAAAGCCTGAATGAACCAAAGATCCCAGTTGACCAAAGATTCCCTCTGGTGACTAATTAAACCGTGTATAACCTCACCTGCTCTGCTGTAACAATAATGAACCCTGCAGACAAAACACTTCATAATGATATCCAGTCCTGGGGACAGATAGGGGTAGTATACACCTGAGAGCTTTTCAAAAGCACCCACACACACCTGAGAGTTTTTACTGTTTCCATCATGTTCCATAACTCAACAACAGACTATAAAAAGCACGTCGGTAGTTCTGTGCGCACACTGTTTCAAAACCTGGTGAAAGCTCAGTGAAAAAGGAGATACAAGATGGCAGATGAGGCAAAGGAAATGCTGATATAAACATATTAAAGTATTATTCTTAGCTGTGTACTGATATGTTTATTAGAGTATCATACCATTAGCTTAGCAGCATGCTAACATCAAACTCAATTGTCAGGAGTTGAGTCTCTTGTGCACTTTTGTGGCACATGTGGTTGGTGCCTATGTAAAGCATTAAAATGATAACTTATTAGGTTACTTAACATTTAGGAGGTTGTTTTTAAAGTCAGCTGTCTATGTAGACAGTAGACATCGAGTTATTTCACTAGATCTTCGAACAGAGCTACAATTTCCTTGTGTTGACAACAGATGTACAGCATTTAATTAAAGGGCTAGTTCACCCAAAAATGAAAATTCTGTCATTAATTACTCACCTTCATGTTGTTCTAAATCCGTAAGACCTTTGTTCATCTTCAAAACACAAATTAAGATATTTTTGATGAAATCTGAGAGCTTTCTGAACCTGCAATGTAACTACCACTTTCAAGGTGAGGATATTGTTAAAATAGTCCATGTGACATAGGTGGTTCAACTGTAATGTTAAGAAGCTACAAGAATAATTTTTGTGTGCAAAGAAAACAAAAATAACAACTTTAAGCAACAATGTCTTCTCTCTCACATCAGTCTTCGACGCGCATTTACGAAAGCGCGACGATGCATGCTTGAACGTGGTAGTTGCATTGCTCTCCATGCACGGTCAGAAATCTCTCGGATTTCATCAAAACTATCTTAATTTGTGTTCCGAACGTAAACGAAGGTCTCACGGGTTTGCAATGATATGACGGTGAGTAATTAACAACAGAATATTTATTTTGGCTGAACTAATCCTGTAAACTCCAAACTCATTAGAGTACTCCTTCCTATTATATGTGAACATATTATAAATAATTAAACCCAGCCTCATAAAAATACGTACCTCTGGGTACTTTTTTGCAGTAGTGTTTTTACGTTCCTTACTGCATGTTTCTCGGCAGTTTCTAAGAGAAATGTCCACTGAGTGGCGCTAAAACACGGGTTCAAAATGTGAACCCTGGTATGTTTTTATTACGTTGATATAGGTACGTATTGCTGTGGTTTTGTTTTGTTACTTCAGGTACGTATTGCGACGGTTCAGAGTTCAAATATCAGGGGACTGTCGCTAAAAGTTAAGGCTGTATCGTGTTGGAAATATGCCCTACACCAAACCTAACCCTAAACGTAACCGATAGTGTTGACAAATGCAGAACTGATATAAAAATACATTTGTTGATGCACGCGTGCCATTTTAATCTTCCGTGTGCAGATTTGAACTGTTTTGTCAAACCGTAGTTACACAGGATTCGTACCAGAGCTCTTCACCTCTCAAGTACAGCTCTCTACTGCGTGAGCTACCGAACAAACCTACCGGTTATGAAAACTCATAGATATGAAGATGGATATGTGATGCTAACATTCAAAAGCATCCGTTTTCAAATCTCCCAGCATATTAAAATTGTTTCGAAGTCATATCATAATATTCTTCAAGTAATTGTGCGAAAATTACGCTTTATTAATTGAAACACTATCTAAATCATAATTTGCATGCAAATGAATAAAAGCTGTCGGAGTTTTACTGCCTCTAGTGTTCATTCTTTTTGAAAACTGCAGTGATATGTACTTATTGGTACGTATTTGGCGTCCCGCGAAAAAGTACCCCCAGGTACGTTTTTGCCTTGAGACCAGGTAGAAATAATTGGTACCAGTCTGTACCAGTGTAGAAACAGTTAATAAAAAGCATAATATTCATATAAATATTTGCATGAAGCTCAAAGCAGGTGGCAGGTGTATCTCAGAGCCTACAGACTCCTTTTGGCCAATTAGGATTTTGGGCCAAAAACAAAAGCACAGATGGCTGAAGTACCATTTCCATCTGGTTAATAATACAGTCAGGTTTATGAAATGAGCCTGGGTGCTGTTTAGTGATTCGATCTGTTGTCATCCCCTCACATCAATAGCAAAAAAATCAATAGATACTGGCCTGGAGAGCTGTCTTGCAAATCAACACTCTGACACACAGCTTGACTGATGAGAGACTCAACAAAATGGTGGCGGGTTATGTAATAAATGAGTCATGTTCACACGTTAGACTATATTTGCATGCACACTCCCTGCCCACGCAGACTGTCTGAGCAAATATAAACATGCAATCACACAAAAAGACAGGAAGTGTATATATACCTATGAAAATAGTCTTAGACAGAGACTTCAGTACTGTTTGCAGGAAATTACCTCAACCTGCTTCCCTGTACACATGAGTTACCATGAAATATAATGCACTGGGTATTATTCTTGTTCAAAAGTAAGCTGTTTATATTGGCACAAAAAGTGTAAATGAACAAGTAGCTGAAATATAAATATGTCTCTCACCTCATGACACTGACATGTACAAACACAAGCTCACTTTCTATGCTTGTTCGCATTGTGTTTCTGTGTACATTACAGATCTGTCTCCCAAAGAAAGTTCCCTGAGGCAATGTAGCATATTTTTTGTCAGCTCCGCTGTCATATATTCACCCACACTGCACATATTTAGCAGGGTTTATTTTTAAAGCCATCTGGTGGATTCTTGTAGAAAAGCTTGGAAATGCCTTTGAAAAATCATCAGCTTTGGCTATTCACAGTAGCAGTGAATCAAATATGATACATATATAAGACGAGATGCAGTGACTCAAACAGATTCACACTACAAAATCTAATCATGCTATAAATCAGTTTTTCACATGCTGCTTCACACTGTTTTCTAATTTACACATAAATGTCAGAGTATTGCATAAATGTATTAATGGCCAAAAGAATCAAAAATCTTCCTCTGCACTTTAATAAGCCATTTCAAATATAAAGCTTTTTTGTGGGTCTTCATTTGTGCATTGGATTCAAAGCTCACAGGCAACATTAGCCACGCTTGAATGGTTCAGTGCCTTAAGCTAAAGGTGGAAGCATCTCTCATTCCCAGTATTCCCTGCCTCCGACCTCTACATTCCCAGGAAACCCTTCTGGCCAGAACCCTTCTGCATGGTTTTGCATGCAGATGCAAGGCTATTAACAGCGCAGTGCTGAAAAGGGGGGGGGCGTTCATTATTGTACTTGTTGCCACATTGGAAACCTTGGCTACGTTCAAAGTCTTAAATTCAGTCAAACCCTGCCTCCATTGTCAACATGGCTGCAAGTGCAACATCTGGTCTGTATAAAGTGTCCAAATGGATTGATTACAGAGGGAACTATCTAACAAAGCACACATTTGTCCTAGTCTGTTGCAGTAATCCAGTGTGAACTACTTTAGAGACCATGTACAGAACGGTGGATTTTAACTCAACACGCTGCGCATATGTTCTCTGGGCACACGATAGCATTGTGCATGTTTAAAGAGCCATCACTGAGCCCGTCTGTAATATTGTTTACACCGGCTACACAAACTACAGAGACCAGTCTAGGACTGTGCAAATAATGTGTTGCCTGGCAACAATGAATTTCGATTATCACAGGCCTTGTTTACATCCCACAACAGCCAGAGTTTACAAGACAGGAACAGGTCTAGCTCAAATTACAATTTGTTTTTGATATTCAAATTCAGGGCTATTGGCTGGTAACACGCCACCTTCTTTGGCATAGCTGCAGCGGCATAGCTAACACAAAAGAAGCCCAAGCTGAAACGGCTCTTGGCGCGTCCATTTGATTGATGATGTTGAAGGCTCAATTACCCAAAATGTCCTACAAACAACGTTAACTACAGAACTGTGGACCAATCAGCTTATTAGACTATAGACTATAACATCCAGTCACATGATCTCTCACTGCGGGGGTGGAGCTACCATGAAAGTGCCATCTGCACAATTGAAAAGAGACACCAGACTCCCAACCTGAGATGCAGCATCACTTTTTAAGTATCCCCCACTGCTGGTTAACTGCCACTATTTAGTCAAGTTGACTGTGAGTGGCTATTGCAAATAGCAAGAGAATGAGAAGGGAATAGAAAGTCAAATTAGTTTCCTTGTAATGTGAATTAATGTGTGTATTAAAGAGGCCATGACATGAGAAATCAAATTTGACTTGATCTTTTGGCATATAAGAGATCTTTGTACCATTAAAACATCATGCAATTTTCATAGCTTCAAACAGGTGTGCCCAAACTCGGTCCTGGAGGGCCGATGTCCTACAGAGTTTAGCTCCGACTTGCCTAGTAGTGCTTGATTGGCTGGTTCAGGTGTATCTAATTGGGGTTGGAGCTAAACTCTGCAGGACACCAGCCCTCCAGGATTGAGGGCATGTCCACACGAAGCCGGTGCGTTCCCTATCCGCTCATTTTTTTTCCTCGTTCGCAAAAAAAATTGCGTAAACGCGGCGTCGTCTCAAGAAATATCTGCGTACACACGAAACCACTGAAAACGGTGTAGCATATATGCCAGACACAGCCGACACGTGATGTGATGACATCATCGTTTCACAAAATATACGGATTCGCTGTACACACGAAACCGCAAGGGTGTCGTTTTCAGATTTATCCACTTTGGGACCCGGTTTCAAAAAATAGCGGTTTCAGTCTCCTAAAACGCCGGATCCGTGTGGACGAAACGCCAATACGGTAAAAAAATTTATACGTATACAGCGAAACGCGTCTCCGTGTGGACAGGCCCTGAGTTTGGGCACTCCTAGCTTAAAACGTCCTCCTCATTATAAACAAAGCATTTCTTTAATGAAGTTCCAAACATGAAGTGCAAGGTGGCATCACCTGGGCACAAACATTTTGCCTATTTTGACAAATAGTCATCTTCGCACCATAGGCCCCACATATTTGCATTCAGTTGCTTAACGTCGCGTCAAAAGCAAATAGAAATGACAATCACTGCCGCTGTCCTGTCTACACTGAGTACAGTATACAGATGCACGTTTGCTTTCTGACAGAGTCCACGTGCTTGAGTCTGTCATCAATAGGACAAATGGAGTGAAAGAACGTTCGCTTTGACGCGTTTGGTTTAAACAGTTCGTTCGCATCATTGTACAGATATCAGAAGGATCCCAGTGTGAGGAACAAGTGGATAGTTTATTTGACAATTGATCGGAGCATTTTGTTTTGTAAACGAGGCACAGTGTCATGGAGCGTTCACAACGAAACATTTGGTGAAGGATGATGGGGTACTAAATCGACTGCAGCTGCATCACAAACTGTAAGTAAATTATTTCATAATTCTTTGTTTGGCAATTACAGTTTTTGTCAATCATGTTGTCAAAACACTCACATGCAATAGTGAGGGAGCGGGGCATGGATACTGTTTCATATGCAATAACATTAGCCAATCATAACAGTGGCCGATGCCTGACAAGCCTTAAAGGACCCATCCATTAAAACAGGTTGTTTTAGACAGAGGGTCAGAATGAGGGTTGAAAAAAATCATTTTCCCACATATTTATTTGTTTTTTGTGCAAAAAACTTTATTAACATTATAAGTAAATCTCAAGGAACATATTAAAATAATTAAAACAAATCCACGTCATGACCCCTTTAACAAAAATAATGAAGATGTTTAAATAATTATAACCTAGAGAGGCAGCAGCTGGGATGCTGAGGTATGGTACACATTGAAATTGGCATTCATTGCACAGAGCCTTGTATAAATCCATCCATTCATAAAAAATAAGCAAATTTCCTCTAGCCTGAGGGAAAACACAAAGTGGCATCCATCAAACTGACTTGCCTCGGTACAGAAGCAAAAGAACAGCCTAGCTGACCATGACTATCAGTACTTTGGTGTCAGGTGGGAAGCCGCTGAAATGCCTCGATGAAGCAAACGAATTGATACTGCAAGGTTATGAACTACCACAGCCATTCCTGCTGGGGTAAAAAGGGTTTTGAATTTCCTTCAGCTGTGTTTACACTCTCATCCATTCCACCAGAGTAACCATAATGAAGTATAATGTGCAGTTTTGGTCACAATGATGATGTGATCACTGTATAATCAACTGAAGATAAGCATGAGGTGTGGCACCCTTTTGCTCTTTGGTTATGTCATTATTTTCCTTATAGTCTGGGTCTTATCTGATGCTCAGTTTTTAGCAAACAAGAATGCAGGCAAATATTTAACATCAGGCCCAAAGAGTGACATCAAAACGAAGAAAATTCAGTCCAACTTTATATTAGGTGGCCTTAACTACTTATATTTAAATGAATCATTTGATACAATGCACTTATTGTGTACATACATGTTACCATGTTACAAATACCTGCATGTAATTACATCTGTACATCCCTTACACCCTAACCCCCTTTTAAACCTACCTATGCCACCAAACCGGTCCCTAACTTTACCCGTATCCAGCCTCAGTAGCGGCAATACATATAGACACAATAAATACATTGTACTCTTTTTTTGATGCAAGTACAAAGTAGTTAAGGCCACCTAATATAACGTGGGACCAAAAATTCCATATTGAAATACAATTATAGAGAATCACTCACCAGAACTTACTGAGATGCCTCCTTAGCCAGCATTTGCAGGCATCAAATGGTAGCTGTGCTCCCAACACGAAGGCTGGTCCAAAAGTAAAGCCACCTCAGATACCTTGTTTTCACCAAAGTCTAAGGCAGCATCACATGGGTCTTCCCAAAATGCACTGGACAGAAAATAAAGAATGAAGCAAGTGAAAAAACTAAAATCAAGACTAAAGTGTAACATTAAAATTACTTCAAAGTATTAAAATGGACTTTTAATCACTGTTTGTGATATTCATGTTCATTTATGTTTATTAGAGTATCACATGGTTCCTCTCATTTCAGCTGTATCGTATCAACTGTCAGTAAAACTTCTGATTAATTTAATCTTTATAAGGGCATACGTAATGTCTCTCTCATTGCCAGTAAAAGTAAAGAGTTCCGCCTTTGTGAGTTCCAGTATGACAGAGCCCTCAATCTTAATGGTTAATCTCTGCGCTTGTAATAAAGGACCATTTCTAATCTTCTGCTCATGCATTTTCCCAAGAGAGTCATATTGATTTCTTTTTCTTTGCTGCCTGATTTGGAATTCACAAATTGACACCAAGTCCATTTATTAAAACCACCTCTATTATGTTCCACTTCTTTTAAAACTGTTCTCTGCTTACCTTAAAAGATGTGCCTTAGATGCGGTATCGTTAGTGAAGGCTTTAAACACAGCTCGTCGCATTCCTCACTGATGGACATCGACCGTCTCCAGCAGATTAACAATCCATCCGGTTTCCTATTCATTCTTCAATTCTGTTGGTTAAAATGGACGAGAAAACAAAAAGTACACATACACAGCAGCTGATGCAGACCCATTGGCTTTCAGATCTCTGTAATTATGTAAAGCTTGAGACTTGTTACCTCACATATGATAACCCAAGCCTTCTGTTAGCCAAGCACAAAAGGCCAGGCCATGAGTACAGAGTAGATGTGTGACAAAGTAAAATTACACTGCTTAATTATTGATGGGGTTGAAAACGAAAATGTGTGCGTGCTAGAAAGAGAAAGACGCTCAACTTGACTCCTCCTTCTAAAGTAATGAGTACTGTCACTCTGTAATTGATCCACTTTATGGACCGCCCTTTACTGGGTTTGATCTACTCAAAACTTAACATTTTGACAGTGCATGAAGAGGCCTACTCTATAACACACCAGTTCAACAACAGGATTAACAGTCTCTCCATCAGCACTCATTCAGTCAGAATGTATCTGTTTACTTATAAATGACAGCAAAGCTTCTGTAGAATAAAAAAACTAGGCTATTTATGTTAGCATTATAATACTCTAGAAAGGTTTACGTCTCTTAGTCACCTAGAGTGCCTTGCTTTCATATTAAGACTGCCATGGTCTAAGATGAAAGTTATAAAGATAACTTATCTGGTAAGAACTCTTATAAGTATTAGTATGTATTACAAAGTTAACACCAGTTGTGACGCTGAACCACAAAACCAGTCATAAGGGTCAACTTTTTTAAAATTGAGATTTATACATCATCTAAAAAGCTGAATAAATAAGCTTGCCACGATGTATGATTTGTTAGGATATGACAATATTTGGCCGAGATACAACTACTTGAAAATCTGGAATCTGAGGGTGCAGAAAAATCAAAATATTGAGGAAATCGCCTATAAAGTTGTCTAAATGAAGTTCTTAGCAATGCACTTTACTAATCAAAAATTTGTTTTTAATTTATTATCGGTAGGAAATTTACAAGATATCTTCATTAAACATTATCTTTCCTTAATATCCTAATGATTTTGGCATAAAAGAAAAAAACAATTTTTTTGGCTATTGCTACAAATATACTCATGCTACTTACAACTTGTGATCCAAGGTCACAATTATGTAACTGGTCTATAGGACAGGTTGTGGTACTATACGTGACGATGAAACATAAAACTTTCCTAACAACTGTTACAAGCACAATCATTTATACAAGTGGCGTATAAATAGATTAGAGTTATCGCACTCTATTACCTCAACATTACCTCAATCACCAAACACTGATCACCATATCAGTATTAAGCCACTGCTGCCGGTCACTCCTTATCATTTTGACCCTCATTATCATTATGATGCCTTTCAGTCTCTGTAAACTATCATCTTATTTGTTATCACTGAGAATTTTTCATGCTCAATCAGACTCACATTATCTCACATTGCCACAGGAAGAGGTTCACACTAGCTTACATGAACAACCAGACACAATTAAAAATGCCGTCGCAGTCAGAGACAAAAATGAAACCCAAACAACTTTCCTTACTGCCCCATAAAACAAACAGTGGACCAGTTTAAAATAACATGGTTGAGAGTGTTCCAGCCCCTCAAATCAGCACCTTCTTAGATTATTTTCTTTTCATTCCTATTTCAGATAGACCTGAGTATCTGGGCTTATATAGACTGATCATGGAGCAGCTCTGAGCTGAAATGAAAATAAGCAGAGCTTTAGCGCCCTCTTGACTGTCTCGGACACTTTCAACAACATTTCAACCAAAAGAAACATCAAATGTTTGGGAGAAATGTGATTTACAGACATTACGAGAGCTCCCCAGGGTCAGTTATGTGTGGTACTGATGCTCCTTCACACTAAATAGACATAAATTTATAATCTACCCAGCCTGGTGGCCATTTTGTGGTGGAAAACTAATCACTTCCACACTGTGGACAGTTTATTCACCAGAGCAAATTTACTGACTACAGAAATCCCATGAGAGGAATGGACGGTTTTCATGCATGCCACCCGAGCTGCTCTTTGCTTCTCAAGTTACACCACTAAATGCTGGAGGGTTGCTCACATAAGAGCATTGTGTTCAAACCCAAGACATTTAGTTTGTAAAGTTCACAGAAGTGCACAAACTACCACTTAAGTTACAAGATTGTCAACTGACAATACTATACAAAACCAGCAAAAAATGTCAATAATATAAATAAAGCCATTATTTTTATTTTCTTTGCAAACAAAAAGTATTCTCGTAACTTTGTTACAGTACGGTTGAACCACTGATGTCACATGGACTATTTTAACGATGTCCTCACTACCTTTCTGGGCCTTTAAACGTAATAGTTGCATTGCTGTCTATTCAGGGTCAAAAAACTCTCAAATTTCAAAAATATCTTAATTTGTGTTCCACAGATGAACGAGGGTAAGTATTTTCATTTTTGGGTAAACAATCTCAAAACTACAAAAGGAAACCATACGAATATGTACACATATGTACAGTGTGTAATGTCCGAAGCAAAAAAATAATCGGAAAGTGGGTAGGGTCTGCGTCTTTCCATGCCACCCTGCCATCTGTGACCATCTGTGCTGTCGTTAGTATGAAATCATAAAGGCCGATGGTCTCTAGCTTGATGGCACAGTGCGATTATGGGGGCATGGTGTCTCGAAAACGGTGGGTATATAGTAGCACGTCATTCTCACGGCACAGATGGATACCCACTGTGATCCTCAGGCCAAAGTTTTCCTCATGGACCCAAATGTATGCCCTACACAGCGAGGAGTCCAGTAATTCAGCTTAAAACTAATCCACCTTTAAGACACCCCAACCATGTGTTGACCTCACAGTATCATGAAGTACCCTTACTGACATACGAGCTGTCACACTAACCTCAGGTGTGTCCCTAGGCTTAATATAACTGAGTCACACAGAGCAATTATACGGTTACACTCAATACACTGATCGCAGACTGCACAATGTAGTCAAATGAGAAGCGGCTCACATTTAAAGATGACACAACCTATTTTCACCAAACCGTTCTCCCGTGCGACATGTTCTCCCATGAGCAACCACTGTTGTGTTGCTTAGCTACATGTAAAGTGCATGGTCTGTCCTCTTAGTGCCTAGCTTTGTTTGTTCATTTAAGGCTAATATGCTTAAAAGCATAGTTCACCCAAAATTTCTGTCATTAATTACTCACCCTCATGTTGTTCTAAACCCGTGAGAACTGTTCATCTTCAGAACACAAATTAAGATATTTTTCATAAAATCCGAGAGCTTTTCACTACCACGTTCAAGGCCCAGAAAGGTAGTAAGGACATCGTTAAAATAGTCCATGTGACATCAGTGGTGCAACCATAATGTTATGTAGCTACGAGAATCTTTTGTGCGCGGAGAAAAAAAAAATGTCTTTGGGCCTTGAACATTCTTGGCTTTCATTAAAAATATTTGTGTTCCGAAGATGAACGAAGTCTTACAGGTTTGGAAAGACGAGAGTGAGTAATTAATACCAGAATTTTCTTTTTTGGGTAAACTATCTCTTTAAGACTCAGGGGTGTGGTGTTGCCTTTGATTGACAGGTTGGGTGTCCACCCTCAAGAGGTCAGAGGTTATAACCGTGACCTGTTTCCCGGACAGTACAGATCAGCTGAGAAATACCTCGAGCTGCATTGTACTGTCCCCTCCCATGCCCTGCCCCATGTCGCCCCACAAATACCACGCAATTCCCAGAAACCTTTTATCTTTGTCCCCCTGAGCTGCTTCGGAAAGTTAGAGGGAGAATTTAAAAAAGAAGACAATTTTTCACCTGCCTTTTTAGCCGACAAACTATCCTTCTGCTCCGCTGCACGTCTATTAACAGCCTTAAAGGAGCAACCTATCTAACTTAACCTCCAGAAACAAATCATTTTATTTTTGGCAGTCATTTCGTGGCACGGCGAGACACTCGCTAACCCCGTCCAGCTGTCCCCTCTGCTCTTTACTCTGGGTGCAAGGCTTTCTTTAGGGCAGGATTAGTTTACCTCTACAGGAGTGATCTCACACACACATATACACACTCTCAAGGAGAGTGACAGGTTGAAAGCTGTACGGGGCTCCTTACTGGCCTTTATAAAGCTGACTCACAGTAGATGCAGGTGAATCAACAGTGCAGCCATTCTCTGAATACTGCCAGTCCTCAAATAGCCCTTCAGGGCAAACACCTTTTGTTGTTGATGCAACAGCCCTGCGGTCGTTTACGACTCTTTGAATTGCTTAAAGAACTGACTGACCCACAAAATAGGTCAGTTTTGAGTTACTAAGTGTTTCAGTTGGACTTAAATTAGCATGCATTATCATGGTTTTTCTCTGGTAAATTTATTTCAAGGCGCTGTAACTCCTCCCTACTCCCAAACAGATATCACTGAAACTGAAAATTTGGGACACAGCTTTTTATCCAAACACTCTCAGCTTCATCTCAAAGCTGGTTTCTCGACTAAACCACAAAATTTGTAGAGCTCTGCCAAGTCATGACAATGTTGAGTATCTTAATCAAATATCAGGTAGTTAGTTACAAGTTTCTTATCATGACGTTCATGGAGTGGTGACAAGACCTCTTGTGTCTTCTAAGCAGCAGGCTTTTCCCAGTAGGAGGCTAATCTGTATTCCACTCTCTTTCCTGCTCATTCTACCACTGTTCTTTAATGTTTGTTTATCCTGAGGCTCTGAGAATAATTCCATTAGTTACACTGACTCTCAAGGGGCTTTGAGTCTGCAGTGCAATGACTTCATACGTGAGTTGGTGATACAATCACGTCACACGTGGCCTTGAGTCCTTGACAGATGTTTAGCTGTGTTCTCAATATAGTCTAATTAACTGACAAAATCTCTTGCATTCGAATGATGTCAGAAAGAAGTGCTGCAGATATTTTCAGTGGATCTTATGATTTGTACAAGACACTTAGCTGGAAATTTGAGACAATGTGTAAGCTGAAGCCACTGTCAAACGTCTGTGCCACTAGTTGCCAAATGGAATTGTGAAAGTAATAACTTTCAAAGAGTTTTCACAAATACTGTCCTTGTCGTGCAGTTTGGACAAACAGAAAGTCTGGCTCCAAACATAGCCACTGCTATGTTTTCATCACCCTGTTTTTATGTGCATTTTAAAGCATCGCATCAAAAATGAGTGATTGAAATGGCAAATCCCTTAAATTCGCAAAATTTTTTATGCTTGCTTGAGCTGGATTTTGACTTGTGTGAAAAAGGGTTAATGCGAATAATGGGAGATGAAAACACATTTGCAGAGAAAATTCCCCCATGCGCATCAAAAAAGTCATGTGACTTTGTGCTATGGAACAGCGTAACCTGACTAACCAGCGGATCAATTTCATTTTACAGCATCTGAAATGTTGTTATGAAACGCATTTGTCGAATAAATTCCTTCATTCGCATTAAAAAAAGACATATGACTTCACGTTATGGGATTAACCAGCGGACTGATTTCATTGCTCAGCATCTGAAATGTTATGAGTTATGTTTCCATCACCATTTTTATGCGCATTTTGAAGTATCGCATCAGACCATCAACCATGTGCATCAAAACAGTCATGTGACTTTGCACTATTGGACAGTATGACCTGACTAACCAGCGGTCTGGTCTCATTGCACAGCTTCTGAAATGTTGTTATGAGCTGTTTTTACAATTGCTTGAGGCAGTTTCTGACTTGTTTAAAAGGTTTAATGCGAATAATAGGAGATGGAAACACATTTGTCGAATAAATTCCTCCATGCGCATCAAAAAATCATGTTACTTTGCGCTATGGGATGGTATAACCTGACTAACTAGTGGACCGATCTCACTGCACAGCATCTAAAATGTTGTTATGAGCTATGTTTCCATCACCCTGTTTTTTGTGCGCATTTTGAAGTATAACATCAGAAATGAGTGATGGAAACTGCAAGTGTAGGAAAAAAAATGTTTGCGCTCGCTTGAGGTGGTTTTTGACTTGTGCGTAGAAGGGTTAATGCAAATAATGAGAGATGGAAATGGATTTGCCGAATAAATTCCTCCATGCGCATTAAAAAGTCATGTGACTTTGCGTTATGAGATGGTAGGGCGGGGCGATAATTCGATAACGATAATTTTCGCGATATAATTTTCCTCGATAAAACGGTATGAAGAGTTCGATAAATGTTCTATATAATTTTTATGTGCCAAAAGCGGAACGAAATAGTGCGACTCATTTGAATCGCGTCATACGGACCGTTTATCCGCTCGGACCAAAGTTTAAACTGCCGCGCGCTTACTAGACAAGATAAATTTATTATCTAGATGCGGCACGGACGCGCCTGGAAAAGCCGAGCGCGTCGCGACCGCGTCGCTTCCGTAATGAGCGTAGCTGCCGTGCGCCTACATTTGAAATAACGAACTTGAACGCGCAAAAGACGCGATATGTGAACGGCTCCGTCATGCGAGCACTAAACAGCGCTGTTAGATCCAGTGTAAAACACTTGAATTCAGCGATAAACACAAATGACTCTGTGATTCAAACTAGTTTAAAGCTGTGTGCAACGAGACAGTCAGAAGGCTTTTCAGTCTACACATCGCCATCATTTACCATGGATTTACTGTAGTAACACTCACTGCACCATGGTATTGTGGCAGCAATGTGGGATATTCACATATTGTATTTTATTACAGGAATAATGGTTTATAATTATAGTATGTGTGTATTTGTGATTAAGCTATAGCGTGTGTGCATTTATAGTGAATGTTTTTAGACTACCGTTTTTCATACAAATAGGCTACCTATGAAACCATGTAGTTATATTTTTACCATGGTATTGAAGCACATTATGTGTGGTTTTAACTGTGTTTATCATGATTTAAAATGTTTGCTTGCTACTATGGGAGACAAATGCTTAACCATATAAAACTGAGGTTGCTACAATTTTTACAGATGTTACTGATTGATAATGAACAAAAGAATTACCTCTGTATCCTCAAGCTACTATCAAATGTACATTTCTAAGAGACAAAAAAAGTGATTTTATTATTATTATCAGACAACCCAAACCCTGTTTCTTGATTTGAAACAATATAACTCATTAGAACATGCAGAATAAATTTTTCTATTTAGATATTAGATATTTAGATATTTTGTTAAAGAAAATTAATGATCTGGTTTCTACAACTGTTACTCTGGAGCAAAAATCTGACTTTAAACTTGAAAGAAATAGAGATTTGACATTTATCGTGATAATTATCGATATCAACTGATATGAAAAAAATGATCGTGATAATTTTTTTGCCCATATCGCCCAGCCCTATGAGATGGCATAACCTGACTAACCAGTGGACTGCTTTCATTGCACAGCATCCTAAATGTTGTTATCAGCTATGCCTCCATCACCCTGTTTTTATGCACATTTTGAAGTATCGCGTCAGAAATGAGTGATGAAAAATGGCAAATTGAAAAAAAAACCTTTAATTCGCTTGACAACTTGAGGTGGTTTTTGACTTGCAAAAAAGGGTTATTGCGAATGATGGAAACGCATTTACCAAATAAATTCCTCCATGTGCATAAAAAAGTCATGTGACTTTGCGTTATGGGATGCAATAACCTTACTAACCAGTAGATCGTTCTTATTGCCAGCATCTTGCTCTAGTCATTCTTAAATGCCTGAGCAAAGTCTGCCATCAAACGGGGGCTTATTCGGTTCAACTTTAGATGAAAACTCTGCTAATGTTGCTATGTCAGGCTGCTCAAACAAACACATATATTGAAAGGGACATGTTGTTCAGACTTTTTATGGCTATTAACGTGCAAATGGAACATTTTAACATCACAAAGCAGCTTTAAAAGGCTCTAACACAGTTTTATCGGAAAGTCAGGATCAAATAGATATAATAAGGAAGTCATAAACGATTTCATCTGCCACAGATATCAAGAATGAAAGGAATCCATTCCATTAAGCTAAACTGAAAGTGCAAATTGTGGATGCACGATGGTACACAATGGTATGTAATAATCAATACTATGAGACAAGTGATTCCACCATAAAGAAGTTACAGGAGGTACTACTCGAGACCTCACTTTAGATAATGTCTTTATTAGTATACGGCATACTACAATCAAAATAGATCTTTTATTGTCAGTAATGTACATAAAATCAAGTCCTTTGTTTAAGAGAGGTCGTAAAGGACATCTGCTCTACATTATTGGTGTTTGTCTTGCCAAGTCCATGTGATTTCTCACCTTACACTGCCAATGATTAGTCCACGTGATTTCTCACCTTACACAGCCGCTGATTAGACCACTATTGCCTAAAGTGCTAAGTTAAATTCATATGGTGGAAATTAACTAGCATGCACACTTGGAGATGTGTTTAAACAGAGTCCCTAAATAAATGGCTTGGTCAGCTCTCTCTGGCCCGCCGTGCATCAGGCCCCTGCGGAAGTCATAGAGGACGCAGCCGTTTAAAGACAAGCGCCTGGCATGTGCTGACAGACACGGGGGGATCTGCTCTGGCAGTCTTGGCAAAAGCTTTTATAAAACTTATTGAATGATGCGGATCCAAAAACAGGCCCCGTCCACAGAGCGATCCAAATGAACCCATTCACCCAGACCTGCACTCTCTAAGCCACCAAAGTGATCCTGTGCTTTCAAAACAGGAATCATATACATTTATGGCCTCAATTTATGGTCCATGAATTTTTATGATGCAAACAAACCTTATCAGTAAAGAGCAGATTTGCATAGACAACACTTTCTTTTATTGTGCAATGGTTTTAGTTTTGACAGGAATCAGATTTCCCGTGCCAAGCTTTGGAGTTTATATGGTTCTACTACAAGTAACACTAAATAACTACAAATGCATCCGTATTACTAGTGCTGAGTAGTATATCGATGCTAGAGGTTCTCTGGTTTCATGCATTTGTTCTGTAGGCCATTAAATATTCAAAGCACATTCAAACTGTCATTTACAGGTTTGGACTGATGCAAAGCATTTGCTACATTCAGGTTAGGCCATGTGCAATAGAAAGGGCCATTGATGGACATTAAATACAATGATTGAAAGAAGAACAGCTACTTTTAGAAACATCTGTAACCCTTTCTCTGGTTATTGCTGATGAGAGGTCTTCTGGTTACAGATTTGACGCTGTCGTAATCTTTACGAATTGATACCGACTGCTGAGGTGGTAATTTGTGTCACTGCTGTGCCTGCAGTCAAATATAGAAAGTTACATGGACACATCGGCACAGTGTAAAATCTCACTATGCACAAAAAGAAGGTGCTGGTCCCTCTGAGAGATAAAGATCGCATGATGCAGTATTTCGTGAACAGGTGTTGTTCCTGCACGCGGCTGCATGTCAGTTTCAGATGGAACTGAGGGCGAGCTCAAACTATAGATTTCAAACGGCAGAGCAAAAACAGACTGGTGGTGAAAGCTTCACCGTGGCCTTAGATAATCTTAGACAGGCAATAATCTGTAGGAGTTAGTGTATAAACACATACACGCATGCTTCGGTTGAGATCGTATGACATTGAGAATACGGCTTACATACGCACAGGATTGACACCTCATTGTAAGTGAATTGGAGCGTGTGCCCAGTAACTATACTGGTGGCCTTCCAGTTTTGGAGGCGCAGTCTGATGCTGAAGTAGCAACTGTGGCTGTAAGCCTAACATTTCACTAGAAATCTGATAGGCAGATGAATGACCTCCACATAAGAGAGCTGTCTGTAAATGCACTGCAGCTGTTACCCATATAAGTTTCTTTCTCACAGTAACAATCAAACCAGAGAATTTTTTATATTTTTAATAGAATCTTCATCAGATGCTCACAATGTCTGTTTAATAGAAAAATAAGCCCTTTGAGGGCCCACAGTGATTTTACAATGGGTAAAACAGGTTTTAGATGCACTGCTGTGCACTGTGCCTAAAAATCACTTTAAATTTCACCAAGCTGATTACTCACGAACAACTCCCACAAGTCATGTTTTCATGCTATTCAAGTCTTATTTTGATGTGGCAAAGTGGTAATATCTTAGGGTGACCATATTTTAGTTTGCAAAAGAAGAGGACAGTGGGGGCCAGATGCGGTGGGGGGAGGGGGGTTAAATAGCCCCCAAAATAGCATGATGACCATATCAAAACTCAAAATATTTTACAGTCACCCTTGTGCAGATTGATCATAAACACAGCTAAAAGGCTTCCTACCAGTGGCTATCACAAAACTTAACATCTTGCATGGTTTTATCAAAGGTAGAATGTAAAATGTTTCAATACAAGCATTTCAGTAAAATTATATTTTTAAA
Organism: Cirrhinus mrigala; assembly: GCA_036247105.1. NCBI lineage: Eukaryota > Metazoa > Chordata > Actinopteri > Cypriniformes > Cyprinidae > Cirrhinus > Cirrhinus mrigala. Next base: position 28,444,551 of record CM070010.1, read on the forward strand.
TTATATAAAATTTTAATTTATGCAGTATTTCAAACATTTACCCACAGGAAGAAAATAAACCATTCGCAAAAGTTTAAAATCAGCTGAATTCGTGCAACACAATCCAACACAAGCTGGAGAAATCAAATTTAAATGATCATGGGTCAAGACAAATTATGCTGGAAGATTTGCTGCTCGGCAGATAACGTGCTCTTATCCGATCTAGTAAAACGTGCTCCCTTTATACAGAGTGCGTGTGATCACGAAATTGAAAGTGAAAGTAAATAGTCGCTCATTCAAAAGAGATTTAAATTATCCGCATGCGATCCCTGATGCGCAAAAATTATATTTAATATTAGAATGATTACGTGAGCAGCCAGAAATTCAGATGGAGCGGGATCAAAAAAACAGTCCCGCATAGCGCTTTAATACAAAAGCGTACACAATGAAAGCCAAATCCCAGACATTTTGGGCGATTTAGAAATTTTTAGAAAAAAATTTTTTTTGGTCCAAAAAGAGGACATGTCTGGGGAAAAGAGGACATATGGTCACTATTATATCTAAGTGTGTGTGTTGTTTACTTACTTTTTAAATTAGTCTTCCCATTAATGGCATAATATTGTTCATTCAGACTGATTTGTGGACACGGAAACTGCACAAACACAAGAGGCGGGATTTATCGCATGAACCAATCACAGCCGAACATAATCATTCATATCCAATCATATCGCAATGGAGGCATTGGCTCCTCTCACATGACTTTCCCCCTTTCATTTTCAATTACCCCCCACCAAACCCACCATGCACTTTAGGGGGTCTGTTAAAACTCAGTGGGCTCAGGGGAGGCAAGAGAGACACGGACTCCCACTGTAACTTTGCTTGCTGGTGTCGCTGTGTTTTGTATATTTTTTTTTACATTATATTGTATAATATTGGCAGATAAAAGTCATGTAGAGAGTTTGTGGCTGCTAAGCAAATTTTTAAAATGCAGCTCATATTTTCAACATTTAGAGTTAGAATTGTTAGTTTTTCATAATATTTATGAAATACACATCAGACAGTTTGCTCTGGTTTAACTTCCTCCTCCTCCTGTTTTGGTTGAACTCCTTTGTGCTTCCTCCTTAAGCATTATCTTTAAATCAACATTTAACATTTTCTGAGGGCTGGAACTTGTTTGTCCTTTTCTTTTATGTTTCAAGTGAACTTTCAGGTAGCTTATCTCAAACTATTGAGGCAAGCTGTCGTTTGCGTCAGAAGTAACAAGCATGGATAATCGTCTCTTGGGTTGTGGCCTAAATAAGGGCTTATTTATCAGGGTTGTTTAATGCTCATCTGAGGGTGCAGAGGCAGTTTTTCTTACAGCTGAACATGTCTTATGAAGACCAGAAGATTTGGAAATTACTGTTCTTATTAAAGTATTTATTTGGGAATTTAAGAAAATACAAGTGGTCTAATGTCTTCATATAGTAATATAAGTTGTATATATTTTAACATTAAAGTATTATGAATTCACAAAGAAAAGTAGTATATGCATAAATTAACCTAGATGTTCATGTTTATAATAACTAATGCAACTAATGTTAACAAATTGAACCTTATTGTAAAATCTTACCAGCTACTTTTGAAATTAAATTTTAAAAATCTTTAAAAGTCCTTAATTTAAGAAATCAGAGACCAGTTAATATAGTGAGACGCAAACCCCTAAAAACTAAAAAAAAAAAAAAAAAACACTCCTGATCTGGTCTATCATATATGTGACCCTGGACCACAAAACCAGTCTTAAGTAGCACAGGTATATTTGTAGCAATAGCCAAAAATACACTGTATGGGTCAAAATTATCGTTTTTTCTTTTATGCCAAAAATAATTAGGATATTGAGTAAAGATCATGTTCCATGAAGATATTCTGTAAATTTTCTACCATAAATATATCAAAACTTAACTTTTGATTAGTAATATGCATTGCTAAGAACTTCATTTGGGCAACTTTAAAGGTGATCCAGATTTCCAAATAGTTGTCCAAATAGTTTCCAAATAGAGTCTCGGGTCTCCAAATATTTCCCTATCCTAACAAACCATACATCTATGGAAAGCTTATTTATTCAACTTTCAAGTGATCAAAAAATTACCCTTATGACTAGTTTTGTGGTCCTGAGTCACATATTTGATTAGTAATTATGTGAAGGAGTTGTTCTAATGGCAACATTTTTTCTTCTCATTATTCTGATTTGCTACTTAATTACACAATATATGCTGTCATCATGTGGTTGAGAAGTAACAATGCACAATATATCAATCCTTGAGTTTTGCCAGGAATAGGCTTGTTATGCCCTCTAGTGGTAAATCTATTCTAGTACATGGTCACTAACAGGTTTATTTACTCATATTTTCCCCTAGTGAGACTTTTTACATTGGCATAGACTATATATGCTTATAGATATTTTGAGAAAGTTTTATTATTGTACCTATTTAGAAAAAAAAAAATAATTAGTAAAAATATTCTATGGCCATTTGGCAGTTGGGTCAGTGCGTTCACCATGGGGCCCATCCGGGCATTATTCACCGTAGGAATGAGAGGAATGCCTGTCAGTTGGAGAGAAAAAGGTCAGGCAGTACCGGGACAAGACTGTGGGGGGGACGGAGCCGTGGATAATATCTGACCAGATAATCGGAGCGTGAAACCAGGGAGCTGTTACTCCCATACACGAGCACAGCAGGAGAAACAGGACCTGAGAAACAGGCCACATGCTCTCTCGCTCGCTCACTCGCACACACGCAGACACACACTGACTCAGCAATGAATCTAAGCCCGGGCCGCTGAAGACCTAGGTTGTGACACGTTTGCTTACTACTGGGAAAAGCGATGAGCGTGCTGTGGTTGTTACACGTGTTCCTGCCTTAAGCTTGGTAAAGCAAAGTTGGAAAGCACTTCTGTCCTTTTCAATATCAAGGTCCCATTCATCACCCCCGTGCCACTCTATTTCATGCGCTATGACTGAAGAATGAAAAATGTGAAAATTCTGCTCTGACATCATTGGTGAGGTAGCAGTGGAGATCACAGGTATGCTCTGGAATTCACCGTTGTGACATTTTTGCCTTGTCGTTCCAGACTGTGCACTTCCTGACAGCGCTGTGAGACAGACTCGGCTCCGCAGGGGGGCCTGCTCCATCCAATCATGAGGTTGGCCCACCGTGGGCTGACCACAAGGATGGGGGAATGCAAACATATTTCAGTTTAAAGGGTTAGTTCATCCAAAAATGAAAATTCTGTTAATAATTACTCATACTCATTACCCTCATGTCGTTCCAAAACTGTAAGTTCTTTGTTCATCTTCAGAACACAAATTAAGATATTTTTGATGAAATCAAAGAGCTTTCTGACCTGCATAGAGAATAACGCAACTGACACATTCAATTTCTTTTTTGGGTGAACTATCCCATTAACCCAATTTTAATTTACAACAAAATAGTTCAATTATAGGCATTTTAAAACATTATTCAGCGATGATTTGTTGGAAATATAATTAATGAGCTTATTAAATATTTTAATTGTATTTATATTTTTATTGATACTTTTAAAAGGCAATTTTTATTGATACTTTTGTTTTAAAAGGCATTGTAAATCTGCAAATATATCCACATATTAAAAAATCTTTAGATGCATTGTGAAGTGATTTGAAGTTATGGTATAACTTGAACATTATCATTGGTGTTAACAAGGACAATGACACCAATACATAAAAGAGCACATTTAACTTAAATACATGTTTTATTTCTGCATGATAACACAGTGTGGGGTCAAAAACTGAAGCTGGTCATCAGACCATTGTTTTACGTTTAGCAATAATGTGAACAAGTAATATATCCATATATATCCTTTTAATCTTTATTAAATGCACAATTAGAATTTATCCTCTGCCTTTAGAACTTGTCGCTGAAAGATAATCATTAGAAGTCATTTACACACTCTCCTCTTCAACAGCACCAGTCTGAATAAAAGTAAAATATTAGAATAATCAAAGTGTTCTGGTTAGAACTGACTTTCAAATGATATGTCAGCTTTATTAGAGGGTTGGGTTGAGGGCAATTGTAAAACTTTAGATTGCAAATACACTGAAGCAAAGACACATATTCAACATAGCCTCTATTCTCTTTAAGCCTTTGAAAAAGTAAAATCAATTCACTGGTAAGAAACCTAATTTCTTTTCATCTCCTTTATATTCACTTTACAAGATAGATGGCAATAGGGTGGGGGCAATGGTAATAACTGATAACTGATAATAACTGAATTAAAATTCGGATCAAATTAACTAATCAATTTAAATGAATTTATTTTCAAATGTAACTTATAATTAAATATATGTGACCGTGGACCACAAAACCAATCATAAGGTAATTGTTTTTTGAAATTGAGATTTATACATCATCTGAAAGTTTAATAAATAAGCTTTCCATTGATGTATTGATATTTATGTTTGTTAGGATAGGACAATATTTGGCTGAGATACAACTATTTGAAAATCTGGAATCTGAGGGTGCAAAAAAATCTAAATATTGAGAAAATCACCTTTAAAGTTGTCCATATGAAGTTCTTAGCAATCCGTATTACAAATCAAAACTTACGTTTTGATATATTTATGGTGGGAAATGTACAAAATTTCTTCATGGAACATGATCTTTACTTCAAATCCTAATGATTTTTGGCATAAAAGAAAAATTGATCATTTTGACCCATACAATGTATTGTTGGCTATTGCTACAAATATACCCATGCTACTTACGACTCTCATAAGTCTATGAATAGTACAGTTAACTCTAGCAAATACACGTGTACACATACACATAAATGCACTTTCCTTAACCAAAAGATGGCAGATATATCTGTAAAAGCCTATGATGGAAAATTGCCCTCAGCCCTGTACCTCACTGTAGATTTTGCTCAACTGAGAAAATTGTATTGATTTTAAAAAGAAAAGAAAGGCTATGGAAGTGGGGCAGGGGGAAGAAAAATGATCACATTCCTCCTCAGTAAGACAGACTTATGATATCTACACCCGGGGATCTTAACACCCAGGAAATTGTGCGGCATGACTTTATAAAGCTCCTCGGAGGCACTTCCTGTACTCGTGAAACAGTGCAGCCCCCAGGGTCCAGTTCTGATGGTTTAATGATCCGTAGGGCTTCCATGGCAACTAGATGAAAGATGATTGGTTATACAGCAATAATTTGAGCTGTGCACAGGAGAGCATTATGACCATGCGTCCAATAATCGCTGAGCAATCAGGAAAAGTGGCATGAGATTGCACAGACGTCCGTTTTGGCTTTATTGTCTCTTAACATGAACAAAATGAATTGGTGATTTTTTTGTAATCCTTTGTGCACAAAGCAGTATTAACTTTGAACCACACTGAGCAGCACTAAAGTCCCTTTAAGCATGGCAGCAATCTTGGTTTGTCCTTCAAGCTGCATGGCGAAATTCTGTGCGGCACAGGTTTTTTGGAGAAGGCGTCGGGCAAGTCATGGTGATTTTGGGAAGCTTCTGTCCTTGGGAGTTGCAGAGCTCCACAGTGCGTTCCATCAGGGAACCGTATGGGCCCCTGTGTGCAGGCAACAGATTTACCTGGTCCTGAGGACAAGCAATGTGGAGCTGTGGCAGAGCTGCACGATAAGGCAGTGGAGAGTGTAGGATCTGGCGGCACAGATGCTCCTGGAACCCAGAAAATGGCTCCAGCAGGTGGGCCGCCAGTGGGCAGTTAAATACTCCTCCGTTTGGTCCTTTTTTCAGCACAGACCTCAGGGGCTGGCACGCTCTGTCAGTCTGCCTCATCTGTTGCATGGTGTCAGGACTGATAGGGTACACTGCCTGCACTACAGGACTTTGGAAAGTGAGCCGAGATCCAGAGGCTTTGGCAGGAAGCAAGCAGGGCCCATTTCCTTGAACACTGTGCACCTTGACAGAGAGAGACGTCTGCCCGACAGGTACAATTTTTGGATGCATCAATGCATGAACGGGTTTAACTGAACCGAATTCCATTTTGTCCGGCCTTTTTCACAAGAAAATAAGGATGATTAGACATTTAAATACTGTAATCTTTTAAAAACAGGACTTATTTGTCTAAAGGTAACAGGCATAAACACTTTAATAAGCACCAGCTATGTAATTAGTGATGCTTGGTTAGTTTCTTGCAAAAATTCAAAGGGATAGTTCACCCAAAAATTAAAACTCTGTCATTAATTACTCACCCTCATGTGGTTCCAAACGCATAAGACCTTCGTTCGTCTTTGGAACACAAATTAAGATATTTTTGACCCTGACCCTTCATAGACAGCAACACAACAACCACGTTCAAGGCCCAGAAAGGTAGTAACGACATTGTTAAAATAGTCCATGTAACATCAGTGGTCCAACCATAATTTTATGAAGCGACAAGAAAACAAAAATAATTGTTGACTTCATTCAACAATTTCAGTCTTTGAAGTACTTAATTTTATCTATGTCCTTAATACCTTTCTGGGATTTCAGGTTTCATTAAAAATATCTTAATTTGTGTTTCAAAGATGAACGAAGGTTTTACAGGTTTGGAACGACATGAAGGTGAGTAATTCATGAAAGAATTTTTATTTTTTGGTGAACTGTCCCTTTAAGTACGTTTCATGTGTTCATTGTTTATGTTGTTCTATAAAAAAGAATGAACTTCAACTGAGTGTCTCAAGTAGTTGTGCTATTATAGTCTAATGTCCTAAATCTAATGACCGAACCACCTAACAATGATTCAGACTACTCTACTAACTGTTTAGAAACACTCTAACAATTGTTAGTTAGTTAATTATTGTTAGTTACCTAACTAGAACACTTTAGCAACATCATAGCATCTAAAAAACTTTTTTAGTGCAATTTACAGATTAAAGAGAGGAAGGTTTAATGGCAGAGTTAGCCTTTTTAGTATGAGTGTGAGAAGCTTAGGTCTACACAAGCGACACAAATCTATAACACAAACAAAAAGTCTATAGCTTCAAGAGGAAATCAATGAAAATGGTCTGGAATGATTCATCACATATTTATTTAGCCAAAACTTTCTTTTTTTCTGAAATGATATCATTATAACATATAATACAAAGCCTTGTCTGCATAGTTGGCCACAGAAAGTTCCACTACAGCAAAGATTATCAGGTTTTCAATTACATTAAGATCCTATTACCATTTCTGTTACTAATCATATTCATCAGCGATGGTCCTGGCAAGCGGAGACATTTGAAACTCATTGCAACCGCAGATATATCTAAACCTCATTTTTTTTAAACCACTTAAGTCCTTACCAAAGTGAGGCATTTAAACATACTCTCTGCACTTTATAAGCACCTGACTGTGCTGTTGGTTGCACTGCGTAATTCCACTTTATTGAGACACTTTAATTTCTGTTTATTAGCCCAGCTGTGGGGGCTGATAGTAAGTGAATAGAAATCTACATGCCCTCCTTCTCAGTTCTTAGCGGTGAACTCTGCTCTCTTTCCCTCTCACCACACAGCCTCAAATAAATGAGGAAAGCAGAAAAATACTTGCCCATGTGACGCCGAGACTAACCAGGCTTTAAATCATTAATAAGCAGAAAATGACTCCGCACATATCTGCCGGGCAAGATATCGACTGTGCCTTTTCATTTTTGTTCTGTGAATTTAACAGCGCCCTAAATGCAGAACGAAGTCAAACCATGCAAAAAAAAGAGCCTCCTGCCTACTCAGTGACAAGTATGAAAGAACTTAACATTCCTTCAGCTAAAAAGCTAAGGGCACTGAATTCTGCCGCAAAGTCCTGTTTTTATCGCCAGGGTTTAAATGGCCAATCAATAGATGGTTGATTTGATCTATGAGCTTTTTTATTTTTTATACAGTAAGATCAAATGTGCTTTAAATGTACTTACATAGGCTAGTTTTCTAAATGAAAAAAGTGGCAGTACCTGCATCCAGACCTACAAGGTGGTCTTGGGGGGCCTATTTCCTTCCAAGTATTCCTGGATTTGGTGATTGGTGGGAGTTTGGGGACAGTTTTGCATCCAGTGCCTTTCACATTCAGACTGCACCTGGTAATCAAATGTTTATACCAGCATGGAGCATATTATGCCATTGAAAATTGGTAATCAGTTAGTAGTGTCTGTATTTCAGGAGTTCATATTTAGTAACTGAGGGTGATTAAATGACAATTTGGGTGAATTATTAAGTTAAAACATTGCTTACAAAGGGAACCAGTTCTATCATGACAACTCTCTGAAGATTTTAGCATGGTAATGAATATGACAAGGTTAATGTATTTGGTCTTGGCAGAAAAGATCTGCTACTCTGCTGCTGCTTCTGAAAAGCAAGTACAGGATCTTGCTACTGCCAATACATACACTGTAAAAAAAAAAAAAAAAATTGTTAAGTCAACTTAAAATAATTTGTTACCCGGCTGCCTTAAAATTTTAAGTTCAGTCTACTCAAAAAAGTTTAGTCAACTTAAAATGTTAAGTTGGACTAAGTGTCAACTTAGATACTTGAGTTGATTAAAAAAATTTGGTTTGTTAAACTTAAAAGCTGGGCTTGTTACCCAGCTGCCTTAAGATTTTAAGTTGAGTGAACTCACATATTTAAGCTGTCACTTTTCAAGTTGACTAAACTTTTTTGAGCGGACTGAACTTAAATTTTTAAGGCAGCCGGGTAACAAATTATTTTAAGTTGACTCATCAAATTGTTTTTTACAGTGTATGCCGATACAGTGCTGTGAGTATTTAAGTCATACTACTTCTGCACAAATAGCATATATAATAACCCGTAGATCTATACAGGTGGAACTGGGGAGGTGGAGGGATTTTAGAAGAACTCTGAAAGCGCGCTGCGAAATGCTTTAATGAATGCTAACCAACCTGATCTCATGACGAAAACATACCTGTGGGAACTTTTTCACAAGATGTGAAACACATAGCATCATGTATGTTTCGTGACATATTCAATGTGTTTTTTTCCCCCAGAACAGATGAACCTACATATGGTGTACCAATGTTTTATGTGACGTTAGTTTTGTACGTGTCACAGCAGTTCTGACTTGAAATGTCCATTGAGAGGCGCTATAACTCTAATGCTCTTTTAATATAACGTACCATCTGCACTACACCTAAACCTACCCGATAGTATGAACAAAAGCAAATGTGACATAAAAGCACAAACGCAAGCATGCCCTTTTAACTTGCTATTCAATCTCTCATCTTTTAGCTCTTTTCATCGTGAGTCACCGGCTTGTGCCAGTTAGTTTCATGCTGTGAATATCATCAGTTTGCTTTAACGGCCCATCAGTCTGCGACATCTAGAGTTTCATGACAGAACTTGGCATTTTTTATATATTTGGAATGAATTGTATTTAGTACCTGGTGGTTATGAGAGGGGGTAAACCGGATATGTTGTGATTCTTAGAATGTCTGAATGACCGCTTGTCTCTGGGTTGAAGGGTTAATCCAGTCATTACCGCTGGCAAGCTCTTGTGACTTCGAACATCATCGTCGTCTTCTTCATCCCTGAGTGGCCCCTTTACACCAGGGAGACAGGGAAGGCTGGCAATTATATCCTATGTAAAACAGGCACAGTTGGCGCATAAGTCCATGAGATGTTGCCTTAACTGCCATATAACATGTGATAATGTAGTTAGTTGGTCATTTTTGCAAAATAAATCATGACAGGATGAACAGGTTCATTATATACCAAGGGGTTTATTTTGCAACATTATCCCACCTATTACATGCCTACTTTTTAAAGCTATCTTATATGACATGGCTACCAGGGACAATTGTAAAATATACAGTTTAATGGTCAGTGGTCTTAAAGGGGTAGTTCAGCCAAAAAAGAAAATTCTGTTATTAATTACTCACCCTCATGTCGTTCCAAACCTGTAAGACCTTCGTTCATCTTCGGAACACAAATTAAGATATTTTTAATGAAATCTGAGCATAAAGCTCTCAGCTTCATAACTGAGCTACTGATGTCAAATGGACTATTTTATCAATGTCCTTACTATCTTTCTGGGTCTTGAGCGTGGTAGTTGTGTTGCTGTCTACGCAGGGTCAGAAAGCTCTCGGATTTCATCAAAAATATCTTAATTTGTGAGTAATTAATGACAGAATTTACATTTTTATTCATTTCAGAAATGAAAATTCTGCAATGTTACCCTGCGTTGAAGGAATGAGGCTGGTTCTGAGAAATGTGATGGTACAGGTGAAACATCACGAAAAGGAGACTGACTTCTGTGTTTCCTGATTTTTTTGGAGGGCCTGTTGACAGTTCAGGTGTTATATAAAAAAGATGCATTTAATACATTTACACTGGAAGTAACTTCAACTGCTAGCTATAAATGTTTATTTTATTGTTTGTTCTTGCCATACTAGAGGATTCTATAACCTCTATTCCATAACTATTCCATAATACGAAACATATGCCAACATATATATATATATATATATTTTTTTTTTTTCCAAATATTTGCATTATAGTTGCATATTAATAGCACAGAAAAAATTACCAGTCTCCATTCCCATCCATAGGAAAGCCTTTGCCAGAAAAGCCCATCTTGATTCTTATTTACCCTTAAAGAGAACAACTTGTTAGAACCCAAAAGATAGATATCCAAAAAAAGATTCATAATTACCAAATAAACCTTTTTACTAATTAATATTACTAAACCTCTCCCTGCTATAAATAAGTGTTTAATTAAAGATATTCTTGAGCAATAATTCCGCTGTTATCTGTACCAACAGGATTTCAAGAATTCCATTAGTCTTCAAGAAGTCCATTAACATATAAATAGGTGTTTCATTGCATAAATTCAATGCATGTGCACTGAAAATATATTTTCAGCCACAGTGGAGATAATTCGTCTACTGATACATCAGGATTGTTTTAAATCAATCTCATGCTTTCAGATATTAATCAAACACACAATCCACCATGAAATATAAAGCACGTCGCCTACCCATTTCCCTCCACATAAACCTTTAAATTTCCTTTTTCTCCATTTGAAATTTGTCAGTGACAGATTAAAGATGATTTAGCATGGAAACTAAAGAAATTAGTGTATTCTGGCGACCAACAACAGATGAAACAATATAATACTGTAATAAAATACACATTTTATCACAGATTTGAAAATCCACCATGCATAAGTTCTTGTACTTTAGAGTTTGATGTCAGGATAGCTTGGAAAAACATCTGATTAAAAAAAAATCTCATAAAACTTACCACAGAGATGCAGAATGTCAACAAGACTAGCTGCCGCCTCATTCTGAGGACAATCCAAACTACTGAAATCAGGACATTACCATGACCACCCTAACAGACCAGTCAAAATCAAAGACAACAAACCTCTCAGCTGCTGATTGGATAGTTGTGTCCCAGAAACCCACACAGAGAGTTCAGAACAACCCCTTTTGTGAAATGATTTGCGAAGAGTCATTAATATCAGAACAGAAGCAAGCTAAATACAACATTATAAAACACAGTAGACTCACTTAGCTTTTGAAGTTGGTTACCTGGCCACAGAATGAGCTCATGACATGCCCTAAAAAAGCATTTCATCCACCTTAAATCAACAAGCGCTCTATAATCGCGTTCCAGTTCTGAGAAACCGCCTCAGAATACAGACATTTGTCAACGCAGAGACTTTACTCTGGCACGTAGCTAGTGTAAGCGTCATTAGTGAGATGATATGAGTTATATTCCCCTTTAGGGGGTGAGGTCTCCTTGCATTGTTTAAATCCGGCTTAGAGGTGAAACATTAAGCTTCAGGCTTTAAAGCAGCTACAAGCAGCTGCTCAGCAGGCCATGGAGGATCTGTCAGCAGTAGGGAAGCATTAATCTGCAGTGTGCTTTTTACGGCCTCCTGCTGCGATCTCCCATAGGGGAGTGCAGACAAACACTTCGTCATCATTACAAAACACATTACATCTATAATGATGATTAGCCTTTTTTTTTGGCTTGCTCACAATGATATGATCACATATATACACACTTTAGAAGAGTGAGGCTGTGCGCTATAGGTTTTTTAGAAAGCTTTTAAACAAAGCGTTCGTTGACAACTTTCTTCTCACGGAATACTCATGGAAATTAGCGTTAACATGGAGAACATGACGTTGATGGCCTACATCTGTCCTGATGAGCGAATGATCACGTCTTTGCATTAGCCCTCACACCTCTGATGCAAATCAGGCCACTGTAAATTGGCCTTTAATAGCATTTGCGTGACTCATTAGCGTGCAAATTGGAAGTGGGTTCGTTTAAGCGACGACAAACTGCTAATGTACTTTTTCATGCTTCCAGCAGCCTGGCAGAAGCAGATCAAAACCCTGTTTAGAACTCTTCTGTTCTCACATTAGCCTGTTTGTCCACCATGCCATGTTGAAATGCTGATATTTTGAAGTTGTTTGAGCTTACAAAAATTAATTGCCAGGGCTTGTTCGCCATGCATGGGTAGAGTCGATGACCTTTGCATTGCTGCTTTGTTTTACTAATGAACAACATGGACTGAGTGAGGGCAAACGTTTGAGCTGACCAGGTCCTCACATTATCGTTAATCGTAAAATAATTTCTTGCTTGCTTTTAAGTGATACTTATGCAGGGCCCTAACCACATTAGACATTTAGGGGAACAAGTCCCTCCCAATAATTAGAAATGCCTAAACTATCCCACCTATTATTTGAAATTCTTGTATTGATCTGCTGCACTCCGTTATGCAGCGTTTGTTGTTAGGATGACTAAAATCTTTAAAACTTATCCACCTTTTTCTTCCCGTACAAGTGAGTGCGGCCATTTGTAAATTTTATGGGTGTGGCTTCCGTTCTCATCCGCGTCCAGCTATTTTTAGCTGTACAAAACAGCTCATTTTGCTGCTTGATATTGCAAATTGGTGTGTCTTACCGTATTATTTTAATTGTACGTTTACTGCACGTTGCTATTCTCGTTATTTCCCTATATTTCCATAGGGCTTACTGGCAGTGTTGCCAAATCCTTGATATTCCCCCCAAAATTGGGCTACGTTTATACTGTTGCCGCAGGTTGTTTTTTCTCAGTCTGCGAATTGAAGTGAAACCCCTTTTTCCCTTGGAACATAACTGGGCTAATTTTGAGTACCAGTTGGGCTTGGTTTATTACACAGATCTGGCAACCCTGCTTACTGGGCATGCGCATATCAATATCGCATCATTTTTGTCACACTGAACAACAATACTTACTGTATTTACATTATTGTAAGGGGTAGGTTTGGGGTTAGGGTACACTTCTTGTTGAAAAACAATTTGTTGAGTCAACTCAAAAAAAGTTTATTCAACTTGAAATGTTAAATTATACTAAGTGACAACTTAGATATTTGAGTTGAATCAACTTAAAATGTTAAGGCAGCTGGGTTACTTACCCATCTGTTAAGTTTAACAAACACAAATATCTAAGTTGTTACTTAGTACAACTTCACATTTAAAGTTGAATAAACTTATTTTAGTTGACTGAAGGGTAACAAATTATTTTAAGCCGACTCAACAAATTGTGTTTTTTTATTTTTTTACAGTGTAGGTCTAGATGTTAATAAAACAATGTGATAGTTAGCTAATTTAATTAATTGCTATTTTATGGCGAGATTTTGCGTTGTGTGTCTTTCTATAAACAATGAAGCTGTGCATTTAGTTACTTAAAAACAGCGATTTTACCTCCTTGTTGCTGAGAAATAATTACATATTATTTATACAATATCAATAAATTATCCATAACTTATTGATTCCCCTTAATTCCTTATTTTCGTCTTTTACATTTTTAAACAGCCTACCTCTTATATACATTCACAAAGTCTTCATCATTAGTCATGTGGCAACAGTATTTGACCACCGATTTACAAAAATCATTTCAGGTTTAAGAAGTGTTTTGACATTGCATCAACTACTGATGAACATATTTATTTTTATTAGAATTATCACTCTGTAGGTTAACTATAAATGCACAAATTTACAAACTGTTTTGTCATCGTATCCTCCTTCACCTAATACATTAGTATCAGAATTACCCCTAAAATTTTTAGAATTAATATTTTAATAATTAAGTATCACATTTGCGTGTTCATTGGTTCTCTGACGTTAGTTATGGTCACATGACATGCAGGTAAACAAATAAAATATTTCATTTTTTTAAGCTTTCTATTTTAATTTTAAAACGATTTTAACATTTTTTATGATTTAATTAATTATAAGCTTTTCATTACTCATCACTCAAGAACACCCTGCAGCTCCTTCACAAACACCAGTTTGGGAAACCTTGACATAAAACAATGTTTAACAAATGGAATACATTTTCTTACTCATTTCTTTTCTTTTTTTTTTTTTTTTTAATCAAAATGGTACAAGAGTATCCAATTTAAATCTATGTGATAAACAAGTTGGGTCAATAGTAATCTAAAAGTAGTCTGATTATATTACTTAATATGTAATGTAATGGATGATGCTACTAACTACAATTTTTTGTCATGTAATTTGGAATCAGTAACGGATTACGATTTGTAAGTTATCTACCCAGCTCTGTTTATATATATATATATATAAACCAGGAACACTTTGAACTAAATAAATGATGTCCCATTAACTTTACAACTACTTAAAGTGAAATTCATATAAGCTCTTAATATAAGACTCAATGGAAAAACATCTCCAAGATGCACACAATTTGACAGTGTTGCAATACAGCCAGACTTTCAGAACAATCTGCTTCATACTGCAGATTATTCTGCCCAATGAATTCAGATAAAGGTGCCACAGTCTCCAAGAACAGCTGTATATAAAACAGTGAAAGATAATGGAAAACGTGTACGGACTTGTAACCGGAATTTATCTGCGTCCAAATGTATTATTTCGGAGACAACTTAAATGAAATATAGATGAGGTACGAAGTCCCTCAAACAAAACATTGATGCTACTAACCTTTGTCAAATCCAGAGTAGTTCTTCTCCAAAGGTGCTCAATGTAGCAACCTTTAGCTCAAGGTGGACTGATAGAAGAACCAGTACGCCCTCGCAGAAGATATATGAAGTCAGCAAAGCAAATTGGAACTGGCAATTTCAGCCAGCTCTTGTCATTTTTGCGCTAATAATGCATCAGCCATTACGATGGTTCTAACTGAACTTGAAGGACCATAAAATGACATTTGGATGCAGGCAGCAATGGACCTTTTATTGATTTCTTACGGAGGAACATTGCCATACTGTCATACTTCAATGGATGTAGAACGCAGTGCGTACATGATTACACGAATAAACCAAGACTGTGTATTCTACACAAGGTGGTTTTCAGGGCATCCGATTCAAACTTCAGTTACCCATTGGTCAGCTAAAATGGCGTTCCTTTCCCCAAAATACAGTATCCTTAAAAAGAGATCTGCACAATAAACAGTAGAGTGTTGTGGTAAATTAATCTAGCTCTATAGAAACAAGAAAATCATATTCCTAATCAATTTTACAGGTGAGCAGTTCAAACAAAGTAGCATAATTGTGAATCTACAACACCCTTATGGTTTTAGAATACAGTCGAGCACCTGAGAGAATATTCTCCACTCATTTTATTCACATATGTGCGTTCCATACAGGGCAATATTTTCTCATAACAATGGTTGATGTCATATTTCACCTCTATATGCTGGAGCCAAACAAAACTCATCAAATAGAAAAAGAAAACTATTATGCAAAACGTGTGCAGCTGAATGCTCATTTCTCTGGATGTGTGACACATGCTGATGACTCGCAATTCTGCAGACAGTGGGAATGTAATGAAATGCAGTGAAGGAAAAATAAGCAGTCACTCATCCAATGAAATACCCTAACTATGCCACACCTCTTCGGGATAATATTTCTAAGACTTATCTCGCTCTGTACTTAAGTTGTCAACAGTAAAAAGAGGAGAGATGACATTCAAATCGTACAAAAACCTAATAAAACTTGTCGGGAAAAAAAAAACATGGTCCTGAAATGATTCAAACTCGCTGAGTGCTATCGTTTACCCCTGTAGATCCCGATTTAAGTCGTCAGCAGCCTAGAATGTAAAGAACAATCTCCCATGGTAACACAAATACTGTGGTCAATTCATTTTCAGGTAACCTAGTAAGTCCCTCTGCACCTCTGTGAGTGGAGGTATCTACAGAACCTCAGGAATTATGAAAATGAACAAGAAAAAAAAAAATTATATAAGAAGAATGGAGAACAATGAACAACTGAAGCGATTTCCTGTTGTTTATAGAAAAACAAAGAATGTGGTAATAAGCTTTGAAGCTTAAGAGAACGAATGTCTTGTCTTTTCATTAGTTTTTTTTTCTTTTCTTAATTTTAGATTTTGTTTTCCTCCTATTTTTGATTCAGTGCAATGCATGGAACAATACAAGGGTCCCCCGGGGTTGCTTTTCTTTGTGGATTTTCTCGGGAGCGACGGTAACGGGTGCGCTGTCTCAGTCGTTTAACTGGTGTCCATGGATTCCATGTTGGCGCTGGAGGAGTCCCTCTGGATGCTGTCAAAGATGGCGGCCAGCTCAGGGTTGGAGCTGATCTGAGATTGGAACTCGCTCATTAGGGGGCTCTTCTCAGCCTCTGGGATGGTTAGCAGGGCCACTACGGCCCGCATAGCAGATCGTTTGAGCTCGTCCTGCTTCTCAAACTCCTGCTTCACGGAGTTGGCTTTTACCTGAGGAAGAACATAATTAGAAATCAAAGGACTTTTAACTTTTAACTTGCATAAAACATTTGCAAATAAGCATTGTTTACATCCAACGAGTCAAAGAGAACAAAATAGTCACTCCCAAATAAACCACCTCTATAAATCACTAATAAAAGTAGGAGAAGCCACTAAATATATTAATTTTCATCTACAAGTTACTTGCACCTCAAAGCGAGCAAACGAAACACACATGTGGTCATTGCTTTCGAAACTGGATGCCTGGTGTTTGGGAACCCAGTCGTGTTCTGGGAGGCAATTATACAGAAATACTTTGACGACAGTCTTTTCTCAGACATTTCAGATGTTGTGCAACGAGATCGGTCCACTGGATAGTCAGGTTTTGCCTTCCTATAGCACAAAGTCACATGCTTTTTTGATGCGCATGGAGGAATTTATCTGGTAAATGCATTTTCATCTCCCATTATTCGCTTTAACCCTTTTTCACACAAGTCAAAAACCACCTCAAGCGAGCTTAAAAACTTTTTTGCGAATTAAAAGATTTTGCCAAAATTTGCTGTTTACATCACGCTGATGCAATACTTCAAAATGCACATAAAAACAAGGTGATGGAAACATTGCAAACTGAATTCAAACTTTTGCACCCTATGGAAACCACAGAAAGTATTTGCACTACTATCAATATTCAAAAAAACTGCGTTGTCTGATTTTGCTAAATATTTTGCTTACCTTTGTGGTGCATGTTGCCCTAAGCGGCTCTACAAGTCTGTCCAACCTCTGTAACACTGCACTGGGACACAGGCTAGATAATCTGGCCAGCATGAGGAATGTCAGCATCTGTAAACACATTAAAAGAGCAAAAAGAGCTATAAACATTTATACTTTTGGCCCCACGAAGTTTCTAGCAACCTAGTAGAAATCGCTAGGTAATTGCTTAATTCCCATTTAAAGTGTGTAGGTAAACAATTGAAACAAAAAAAACATATTTTCTAGTACAAAGCACTCAATTATATTAAAATAGTATAGTACTTAATGCTCCTGCTTCATTATGATGCAAGTACACCTGATAAGAAGTACATTTAAAATAAAGTTGGACCACTTCTGTCGTCAATGCATTATGCATTTATGCCTTTGATGACCGCACGCTGAATCTTTGTTAATCAATTCACTCTTTCATCTTCTGTGGTCGCTAAATGATCTGCATGGCAAAAAGCCCGTGTCTCATGAAAGATTCATGGAGTCGAGTCCGATGGCTTACCTTGATATCGTAATGGTCCTTAAGTCCGTCTTCAACATGGTTTAAGAATTCGAAGATGTCAAGTCTATCAAGGCAACTGTCTAATAGAGTGTACATGCATTCAAATGCAGCCTTCCTTATGTCCAGACCATCGTCCACCGTGTGTTTGAACGGACCCATCTCAACCTAAAAAGAGGCAGGTGTCATTGAGCTTTGAGGTTTTGAGAGACGGTAAAGCAAAAGGCTATGGACAAAAGGCGGATTACCTCTCTGATTAGATCCTTGCGCACTTTGGTCTCATTGTACAAATGAGGGAGAACTGTATCCAACAAGTCTCGAATAAGAGAGGGTTTGTTATGAGCTGCAGAGTTAAAGGTAACTAGAGCCACTCTTCGTACATTAAGGTCTGGATCTTCCAATGTTTTCAAGAAATCACCTAGAAGTGAAAAACTACAATTAAAACCAGCTCTAAAATGTGTTCTGGACAAAACTGACAAAACTGATAACACCACTTGCCTATGCAGTTTTTAAGAAGAGGGTCAATTGTCTGTGGGTGATCAGAAATCGTGAATTTAACGGCTGTGACTACGGAGCTCCTGGCATAAGATGATCCTGGGGAGAAAGAGAAAAATTCAATCAAACAATTCAACAAAGTCTTTTGAAACAGAATTGACAGGCAGAGTTTGACAATTACCTGATAAGAGATAGCCTTTTAGCCTGGGCAGAAGAGTCTCTGGGTCGATGAGTGTTAACTTCCCCAGACATTCAGCTACCACGTTCCTTGTGCCCTCTTCTGTACACTCGCAGTGTTTGAGCAACAGCGCCCACACGTTTTCGACATACGGTTTAAGCCCTGCCACTGAGGCAGAGCTGATGATTTCCTTGAGAGAGTGCAACAGCAGGTACTGTCGCTTGGGTTGGCCAGAGATCTCTTGCAGGACAAAGGGCAGGTACTCCGGGAGGTTCCCCACGCTGATGCTACCTAATGCGTATGAAGCTGCTGATTTGACCTCTTCGCTGGCTGAGGAGAAGGCATCCAGAATGACCGTTTTCAGCTCGGGCTGACCGCTTAGGTCAACGTGATGGCCGACCTCTCCGAGGGAAAGCAGAGCGAGCAATCGGATGGAGTCGGTCGAGCGTGAGTTCTTCACATCTTGAATGAACTGTCCCACCACTGCAGGACCCTCTTTAGGACAAGCGCGGGTGAGCGCAGCCACGCACTTTGCGATGGAGTAGTAGGATTGCTTATGGGTGAGCGCTGCACTCTGGGCATACACAGGACCTGTTAGCATACGTAGCAGGTCCATGTAGCCCAAGCTGGCAGTTCCCGTAGCTACAAGAGCCTGGAAGAATTCCAGCATGGCGCTAAGAGCGCCACCTTGCAGCAACGGGGAGCGAACCAAAGCTATGAGTTCGGCCAAAATAGAGCCACTTATCTTGGACAGCGAGTCAGGGTGGACTCGTGCAAGCGTGGTGAGGAAGCTGATAGCCATCTGGGAGACATGCATATCGCTTTCATTGATAAGAGGCGGCAGCTCAGCCAGCACAGCATCAATCATAGCCGGCGTTACACTATCGCTGTAGTTCTTGACCAGAATGTCCAGTGCAGCTAGCGTGCTTAGTTTCAACGCTCGTTGGTTCTTACGTAGGAAGGAGGCAAGAATGGGAACAGCCTCTCCCAAGATAGGCCTCAGGTTGATCTTTAGCGGTGACCCTGCAATGAGCGTAAGAGCTTTGACGGTGGTCAGCCTTGTTATCTCGTTCTTTAGTCGCTCTAGGAAGATGTGGAGAGTGCCCGGTAGGTCCGCACCAAGGCTATCACCAAGGTTGCAGATAATTTGCCCCATACAAGAAATAGCTCGCTCTTTGACTTCCTGGTCGATATCTGCTGCCTTCAGCCTTTTAATGGTGCAAGCAAAAAGGTCAGCGATGTAGGGCGAGGCATCAAAAGCATCAGTTTGATCCAGGGGCCTAATGACTTTGACCAACTGCTGGGTGACCAGCAGTGCTTCAGAGGTGATCTTATAAAAGGGATCACCCACACAAGCAACTACAGGAGGCACTATAGCCTGAACATGGGGGTGGAAGACTTGAGGCTGATGGTTGCACAGGATCACATACAAGCAAGACAGGGCATCTATCTTCAGATTTGAAGAGCTTGATTTATCGTTGAGAGAAAATATGATTCCTAGATGGAACAGAATTAACAAACGTCACTTCAAAGACTAAAAAAAAAAAAGAATTGCTTAGAAACTTAACATGTTATGGCTACACAAGATTTCCAACAAAAACATGTCCAGGTTTACCCTACAGAGCTTTTAGAAACTGATCAAACTTGTCAAGAATTAAGCATATGATCGTGGAAGGAATGACTCTACTCTCTTTAACATGTAGGAGCTTGCCTGCGGCACATACCTGGGATGAGAACAGGAATATGCTGCGTCAGGGCCCCTGGCAGCACGTTTACTAGTTCTGTCAGCATGTTGAAGCAGCACTGCCGGGTCTTAACACTTTTCTCCTTCATCTGTTTGTGCAGTGCTTTTACTATCATGGACACCTGCAAAGACAACCAATATTTCAAATTAGAAAGCCATCAAAGTGTGCTGTTTCGTTGTGCTTTTTAAATTATATAGTAATGATAGAAAGAACGTATCTATTTGTCTATATAAACTAGCAGTAAAAGAAAGTACATCTTTGCCTACCTGACTTTGAAGCATCGTAAGAGGAGTTTCTCCCTGTTCCATGGCATCCGGGTCACAGAGCCAGCTCTGGGCAGGGCGTGTTTGCTTGAGCAAGGACAGGTAGGCATGAAACACATCCGCCTTGACGTTTTCTTCCCGCTCTTTAAAACGGGCAATGAGCGCTGGAGAAACAGTGCGGTAGAACTCCGGTAACATCTCATGTCGTGTGCTCACCACGGCATCCAAGCACTTTGCTGCCGCTCTCCTCACTTTCCAACTCATGTCGTCATCGTCGCTGTACTCGTCATCACTTCCTATTGGGATCACATAAGTTAGATGGTATCATAATCTTACTCTTTTGCAACTCCATATTGTTCACAATAGATGGCAGCCCCCCGAAAAAATTGTTAACACTCAGACACTGTTGAGCATACAGGGCAACAAGTTTGTCCCCTGAACCCTCTGCTTCAGCAACACAAAGCGCATGGAATTCTGAAGCGTGGGCTTCTGAGAGAAAAACAAACGTACCGTCAAATCTGCTGCCAAACTGTATGAGCCTCCCAAGGCTGCTTACAAGCTAGTGCGCAGTCAGCACAATCAATTATTGAATAGAAAACAACAAATAGGTACGAATATGATTTATGGATGAAAACAACACTCCAGTAGGGGCTGAGAATAAAAAAATCCTTGATGCCAGAAAAGATCAAGGAGACCAAAGGCATTCATGAAGGCAGTGAATGTCTGACTCAAGCTTTTGGACAGAGGCTTGTCATTACAGCCTGCTCCTGTCAAATTCTGGAGTGCAGCTAACTGTATTTCTTCAACCATACTTCCATATGAAACACTTCATTCCAACATGCAACGCTGAGCACATCCAAACCCGGTTGTGCTTCAGAGCACTAAAGGTTAAAAAGCATTTTCATTTCGAGAATGCACAGCCTCTGTCAGAGAAAGTGGCATGACATGCTCAGCACATGCATTTAGGAGGGTAAAAAGAGAAATGGTGGCAAACGTTTAAGCCTGTCTGGACATTACAGGACAATCAGCACACCCCAAACCAATCTCAGAGCCAATTTCATCGGCTGTAAAGGCTTAAGCATTATTCAAAGCTGCTAGACCGGACAAGTCACCATTGTCCATTCATTCCCATAACAAGCTGATTTCTGATGGTCTGGCAAACAGTCTCTGCAGATGTCCAACTTCTCACTCCTCATACATGGACAGACTGCCTCTCCGACTGCTGTATTATCAATGGTTTTCCATAAAAATGTGGGGAAATAAACCCTAGGTTTTTATAATTGTTATGCGACCAGCAGAGGCTAACACACACCAGAACCAACAAACAGCTGGTAACTTACAGCTAAACAGACTTTTGGTTCAGGAGAGAGAATAAATCCTTCTTCCCTCAGACAGAGAGGAGAAATGAGCCCCGCCTCGTACCTTGATAATCTTCGTCTACACCGTCGGCATCCATTGCGTTCTCATCTTCATCCTCGTCGTCATAGTTGTAGTTGGGGTCGTAGGTCAGATACTTAAGACAGATGCTAATGACTGTTGGGACATGTGGGTAGACTTCCTTCGGACACCTGGCAAATCAAAGGAAATAAGAGTTTTTGGATTGCACAAACAATCAGTTCAGTGTAAATTACAGATGTGGTCAAAAGTTTACATACACCTTGCAGAATATGCAAAACGTTCATTATTTTACCAAAATCAGAGGGATCATACAAAATGCATGTTATTTTTTATTTGGTACTGAGCTGAATAAGATATTTCACATAAAAGACATTTACATATAGTCCACAAGAGAAAATAATAGTTGAATTTATAAAAATGACCCCGTTCAAAACTTTACATACACTTTATTCTTAATATGTGTTGTCACCTGAATGATTCACAACTGTTTTTTTGTTCTGTGATAATTGTTCACGAGTTCCTTCAGGGCCCTCAGATTTTTTGATTTTTCAACATTTTTGTGTATTTGAACCCTTTCCATACAATGACTGTATGATTTTGAGATCCATCTTTTCACACTGAGGACAACTGAGGTACTCATATGCAACTATTACAGGAGTTTCAAATGCTCACTGATGCTCCAGAAGGAAAAACGATGCATTAAGAGCCGGGGGTGAAAACTTTTGAACAGAATGAAGATGTGTTCATTTTTCTTACTTTGCCTAAATATAATATTTTTGTAATTTATTACTGCCCTTCAGAAGCTGCCGAAGATACTTGCATGTTTCCCAGAAGACAAAACAAGTTAAATTTACCCTGATCTTCAAATTCAAAAGTTTTCACCCTCCCTTAATGCACTGAGTTTCCTTCTGGAGTATCAGTGAGGGTTTGAACCTTCTCTAATAGTTGTGTATTAGTACCTCAGTTGTCCCCAGTGTGAAAAGATGGATCTCAAAATCATACAGCCATTGTTGGAAAGGGTTCAAATACAAAAAATGCTGAACAACCAAAGTTTTTCAAAATTTGTGGGACCTGAAGGATTTTTCTGAAGAACAACAGGCAGTTTAACTGTTCAGGACAAACAAGGGACTCATGAACAACCATCACTACAAAAAACTCTCTCTTGTGGACTATGTAAACTTTTATGTGAAACGTCTTATTCAGGACAGTACTAAATAAAAAAAAAAACATGCATTTTGTACAATGCCTCTCATTTGGGTAAAATAACATACATTTTGCAGATTCTGCAAGGTGCATGTAAACCTTTGACCTCAACTGTAAATTAAATATATATTTCTTCTAATTACCGTTACAAAAGTGACTTAGTCAAGAGCAGTGAGAGATTTTCTCTCTTTGTTGTTTGATTTACATGAATGACAGACAGCAGGAAAGAGCTGCCGGGCCCAAAATACCATTAAACACGTTTTCTTTCTCAGCTGTTTCCTTTCACTTAAGACGTAAATTACTGTTTGAAAGGATACTTGTAAGGAGATGTAGACTTACCTCCTTACAAATGACTCGAAAGCTTGTATACAATATTCCCTCAGTTCATCGTCATCAACATTGCAGAACTTCACCACCAACGGGATGATCTTCTCTAAGTACTCACCTGCAAGATAAAACCATCATGTTGTCTTTTACCATCATCACATGAACATTAGACAGATTTATTGGGTTGCACTTAACATCAAACTGCAATAATTCACTGAGAAATATAAATGAGTTTGGAGAGCTGCACGACAAAGGTCTTGCTGTGTTCAGCACAATCAAAGAAACAATCTTAGGATGACAAAAAGACTTAATTAAAACAGTAGCGCAAGAGATAGCTACAAAACAACTCTGAGTGCATCCCACTGAAGTAATCTTGCGCATCTTAATCGCAGCTGTCTTTGTTTCATCAAACGTAGGCGGTAATTGGCTGATGGGGGAATGGCGCACCACAGCAGCAAACCTAAATGACTTTTCACTTCATTTAATTTGTGCCAAACGGCCTGCCTTTGCAGCACACCAATGGAACAATGTTGATGACAAGGTGACGGGTAATAACGACCATACTGGAGATTGTTCCATCTCTTGTCACAAAATAACATTCTGGCAATTTGTTCGGTCAAATTCCAAGGAGAGCTGCCTTTAAGCTCATACCACCTATATATAATTGCGCTTTGAGGGTGGAATTGTAAAAAACAGTCAAACCTTTGAATAAGTAAAGACCATTTAAATGTGTTCTATTATTGTATCAGTTTGTGGAAAAGAGAAATCAACAAAAATCTTTGAATGACGTCAAAATCCTTCTTGTCAATGGAAAACTGATGGAGGGGAAAGATGGCGCACCTTGGCCTAAATAACTTCTACTGCTCATCAATCTGAGCAATCATAAAGTGAAATGTAATCAAGATTCAGTGTCAATGCTGGTGACCTCAATCTTGAGTGAAACATTTTCTATCATCAGAAAGGACTCTGGACTTCAAGATCAAGCAGTATGGAGAACTGCAGTAAAAAACGCAATACCTAGGAGGGGAGGATATCATTACACAAATGAAAGCATATTTACACCATGCTTTCTGCAAAGAAAAACAGCTATTCTAATAATTAGACCATTTAAAGATCTTTGAAAACGGCTTTGGTTTGCTTTAGCAAAAGGCTAAACTGATGAAACTAATAGCTGTATGAGAAGATCACAGCTGATGGCTTCAATAAGTGCACACTAAAATTGCTTTCAGCACTTAAAGAGTAACTGAGATGAGGTCTTGAACCCCCGAAGACATTAAGTTAACTGAGGTCTGTAACAACGGGGGAGGCTCACCGATTCTGTGGCCAGCTTGTCTGCTGATGGCAGCAATACACTGGATGTAAGTGCGCGTGGTTGACATGGACTCGTTGCGTGAGAGCTCGGATAATAAGTGCTCGATGAGGTCCACAAAGACCAGGTTTCCGCAGCTCATGACCAGATGTCCCAGGGCTATGATGGTCCTCTTTCTCACTGCCAGGCGAGGGCTCGTCAATTGAGGCAGCAGACAGCTCAGAATGGAAGGGTGGAAATTCACTAAGAGGCCTCCTTGTCTGGATGAATGAACAAAAACAAAGCAAGACATTCAAAAGAAGAATTTGGTGCAAAAAATACATAACGACCACTAATTTTGCCTCTTTATTAGACAGAAAATATAGCATATATGTGACCCTGGACCACAAAACTGGTCTTAAGCAGCATGGGTATACTTGTAGCAATAGCTAAAAAATGCATTGTATGGGTCATTTATTATGACAAATATCATTAGGATATTAATTAAAGTTCATGTTCCATAAAGATATTTTGTACATTTCTTACCGTAAATATCAAATCTTCAATTTTGATTAGTAATATGCATTGCTAAGAACTTAAATTGGAAACTTTAATGGCGATTTTCTCAATATTTTGATTTTTTTGCACCCTCAGATTCCAGATACAGAAAAAGTTCTCATAGCTTTATAAAATTATGATTGAACCACTGTCACATGGACTATTTTACCAATGTCTTTGCTACCTTTCTGGGTCTTGAACGTGTCAGTTGCGTTGCTCTCTATGCATGGTCTATGCATAGGATTTCATCAAAAATATCTTAATTTGTGTTCCGAAAAAGAACAAAGGTCTTATGGGTTTGGAACAAGACAAGATTGAGTACTTAATAAGACAATTTTTATTTTTGGGTGAGCTTTTTGTAAAGCAGTATGTTTTGCTGAGGATTACATCTCACATTTTAAGACCCATTCACATAAAAAAATGATAGCTATAAAGTAAAACCAATGTTGTTGTCCATTGATGTTGATACTAATATAGTTATTATACTATCTATTTTTAATATGTAAGCCTGGACCACAAAACCAGTCATAAGGGTACATTTTTTGGAATTGAGATTTATACATCATCTGAAATAAATAAGCTTTCCATTGTTTGCTAGAATAGGACGATACTTGGCAGAGATACAGCTATTACAGGGTGCAAAAAAAAAAAAAAAAAAAAAATCAAAATATTAAGAAAAATGCCTATAAAGTTGTCCAAATGAAGTTCTTAGCAATGCATATTATTAATCATAAATGAATTTGATACATTTACGCTAGGAAATTTACAAAATATCTTTACCTAATATCCTAATGATTTTTGACAAAAGAAAAATCAATAATTTTGACCCATACAATGTTTTGTCGGCTACTGCTACAAATATACCCGTGCTATTGTGTTTAAATAATTCCATGTACCTCAACTGGTAGTGCATGAACTTCGATTCAAATTCCCTATGAACACACAAGCAGCATAAAAGCTTCTGCCTAATACATAAATGTAAATATAAATGCAAAATGCAATCACCCAAGACAAATTCAAATTGTGCCACAGTTGAGAGTCCGCCTCTAAACTGAAAGATCTACAAGTATATTCAGCTCAGTGAACTGTGAAAAAAAGATAACTGAGAACTGTCAGAGGGGAGACGCATGTGCACAAACACCTCCAGAAATTACCTGGCAGGAGCCCATATGCACTCAAAAGCACAATTGGCCTAAACAAAAGCAGCAGTCATCACATGGCTCATCTGACATACCTGCACAGCATGTCTGCCATGATGTCCAACGCTTCCAGCTGAACTGAGACGTCCTCCTGCTTGGCAATGGCACTTGTGAGGCGGCCTGTAATCTTTTTGCAAACGCTAGCAGCAAGGGCAGAGCCTAAAGCAAAGAGAAATGGACTTAGCAGGAAAACAACTAAATATAGCCGAACACATGTGAATGAATTCTCTGTCCTTTCAGCACATGATAAAGGGAAAAAGCAGTTGTTGAATACTCTGGAAGCAATTGAATTTATAACATTACGCAGGGAAAACTCGTTTTACCGCTGGATGCTGGCGGGAGCTCTCCAATCACCGTCTTGAGGCCGATGCTGGAAATATCTCGAAGCTGCTCCTTATCTGATAACATGTTTGTACACAATGTATCAACAATGGTTTCGACCTGGTACTCCTTCACTTTGCTGACAAGTGGGCCCAAACTGCAAAAAAACAAGGACTTTTAGTACAACCTCTGAAATGCTATGCAAAATGGTACATTGCTTATTAATTCTACTTAGCATTCAAGTCAGTGTTAATCCATTCGTAAGATGGCTTTATCTTTCATAGGGTTTAAAAAAAAAAAAAAAAAAAGTCTAAGCAAACTATTTCTCAAAAGACAGAAATAAAATGAAGAGAGATTCATGCAACCCCTTCAAAAATATCTAGGGAAAAAACTAAGGCGAATCTTACAGGCTAATAACCGAGATAAATCAACGTAAAACCCAGCAATACCTCTCCCTAAATCACTGTGGCACAAATCAATTTCACATTAAAACATTTTCAGAGGACAAACCGAAGCCAATTCATGAAGGACAAATGGAAAATACCCAACTAAAAGGCGCTTTGAAGTTCACGCAAGCGTAGAAGAACTGGAAGGAATTAAAGGGTTAGCTCACCCAAAAATGAAAATTCTATCATCAATTATTCACCCTCATGTCTTCCAAACCTTCATTCATCCTCAGAACACAAATTAAGATATTTCTGATGAAATCCGAGAGCTTTCTGACCCTCCATGGACAGCAAGGGTCCTTCTACGTTTAAGGCCCACATAGGTAGTATGGCTATCGTTAAAATAATCCATGTGATATCAAAGGTTCAATTCTAATTTTATGAAGCTACAAGAAAACAAAAATAACGACTTTATTGTCATAGCTCCAGAAAATTACGATTGAAGCACGGATGTCACATGGACTGTTTTAACAATGGCCTTACTACCTTCCTGGACCTTGAACGTGGAAGGATGTATAGTTTGTCAAGATAGGACAATATTATGCAAAAATTACTGAGAAAATCAACTTTAAATTTGTACAAATGAAATTCTTAGCACTGCCTATTACTAATCAAAAATTAAGTTTTGATATATCTACGGTAGAAAATTTACAAAATATCTTCATGGAACATGATGTATACTTAATATATTGATAATTTTGACACATACAATGTATTTTTGGCTATTCCTACAAATATACCCTACTAAAGATTGCTACTTAAGACTGGTTTTGTGGTCCAGGGTCATAAATATCTTAATTTGTGTTCTGTAGATGAACGAGGGTCTCCAGGTTTGTAGGGGGAGTAATTAATGACCGAATTTTAATTTTTGGGTGAACTAGCTCTTTAACTACTGCTAAATTCTTACCATTTTACAGCCAGATTCTGAACTTCGCCATTCTTGTCCTCCAGGAGCTTCAAGATCATTTTGACCACCTTCCGTTCACTATCATCATCCAGCTTTATCGAATCCTTCTGCAGTTCGGACATCAAATCATTGGTGGCCATGAATCTGAGGGAAAAAAAAAAAAAAAAAACAAGGTCTTATCAGTTCACTTCATTTTCAAGAAGAAGAAGTTTCTTCCACCAAAATGTAATAACTTGTGCTGCCTTGAAACAATTTTGACTGATGTTAGCAATCCCTACCATCAAACGTCATCATATAATTCCCAATTGATAAAAATCAACATTCTTTTCCATTGCATATCCCGTTTCACTCATGAAATCCAGCATTTCACCCAAGCATCTGCAAGCCTTTTTTTTTTTTCCAAGAGGTTTTCCCAACAGTTCAGACACACTGACACACTTAGACGGTTTCATGTGACTTCGGCACTAACAGAATGGTTAATGTAATGTCACCCACATGGCCGTAAGGTGAGAGCCACCTGTATGGCGAGGCTACTGGCGTTATGTCAAAGCAAAGGGGCTGACTGAAGCATTTTCACCTTTTCATCCCACTTGTCATGGTTTGCTAAATTCATAATCCACTTCTGAGCTGAAACTGGAGTGGATTAAAATGAAATCTTGTCTTTGGGTGCCAACATCAAAGCCTCGGCACAGAACCTCATATGTGATGTGAGCGAAAAACCTTCTGCATACCCTATTACATGCCATCTCTCGCGCACACACAGACCTAAGTGCGTCTGCTTTGGCATATATTTGATGGCATGGAATCTCTTATTCCAGCGAGAGCCTAAGTAAGAATGAATAATGCATGAGACGCACACGCTCCAGCAGCAGGGCGAGAGAGGGAACGCCAGCGCACGCCAACAGAGGAGACCTAGAATGGTGTGTAAGCAAAATGTTCCCAGGGGGTGAAATCTTGTGAAATTCAGAAAGAGCCCAGAATGAGAACAGCAAACGGTTTGACAGGGATGACAGGCAGGAAAGACTCTGAGAATATGATCCGATGACTACATTAGCATTCATTTGAGAACTCCTGTTGGATATGTATAAAGCTCACAAACCATTAACCTCCTGGTGGCCACTGCTGAATATACTGACATCATTAAAAGGGAATTCCCCAACAGCAAGAACAGCCTAAATTACAAATTGTAACTGTAGAGACCGTTTAGACTATGAACTTCATGATAATCAGTATGCTTTTAACTGTTATCAATGTATTTACATGCTTCTGGCCTTGACAGCAGTATGAAGAGCTGTTTTGCCATCTTTGCTTGTAAGTATAATTAAAAAAAATAATTATTTTTCAAATGTTTTAATCCATTTTGAAACCATTTTTCCACAGACTGTGGCTTACAAAGGACAAAAGTCAACCAGTGTCTTTAAAAAATAAGTGTCAATGTGTATATATTAGCAAATACAAGTGATTAACAAGTAAATGAGAGAAGAAAATAATAAAAACATGACCTGTCAAATCTGTCAGAGCAGTACTTGCAGATAACGTAATATAAAGAAAAACACTGAATTCAGTATCTACTCTACACTACATAAACTTCTCCAAAAACTAACATATGTAGTTTTATTCTATGCACATATCATGGACGTGCACTTGTGCTAACGTTAGCCAACTTATATGAGCCCAAGGGGAACAAATTACATCAAATACGAGATATTGCACTAACTCATCAACTTTCTGCACATCCGCCCATGGTTTGTTGTAAATGATTGTAGTCGCTACAAATGACAATTTGAGTGCGGTGCCACCAAAAAGACATGCTAAGCTAATCGGCTAATACTAGCGGCTAGCTGGCTAACATCCATACTACAAGCAACACTTTTTGACAGCTTCAACTCCAGCAAGCGATGTCAAATTAACTATTCAAATCGTCAAATATAGTCGTGAATATATGACCCATACACAATTTTACATAGCAAAAATCAAAACGAGTCCCCGTGCAGTATGAGTTTGACATGCTAAGCTTAGCGGCTAACCTGTCTAAACAACAACAGTAGCGCGATTCGCGGCCTAAAACTTTCTGCGATCTCTTCGTTATTTACAAAAACATTTAAGCACCATCACAAGGCCTAGAAATACACATGCATGCTGTTTAGAACTCAATCTAGGCATGTGCGCTACGACTGACCTGAAATCCTTGTCGCTGGATGTCATTTTCTCCAAAAGATTAGAGATGTGGTACGAGGCACTCGCCATGTTTGCAGTCTGGAAAACCACTTGTGTGTACGTTTAGGGCCAGAATGATTTAGTTCGCCTCTTTCTGGAGGTTCGAAGGGGTTGTTAAGTACAAGACGAATATCCAGAGTTTGTTGTGCAGGTAGGTGATCAGCAGCAGCTGTGCGGGGAAGAGCAGACGCTCATGCCTTGAGTTTGGATGGGTTTGAATGGAGGTGCTGCTCGCTTCTGCAGGAGGGAGGAGCTCAGGCTAGACAGACGCTGCTGTCTATGAGAAAACAAGAGTGAGAGTGGAGCTGTGTTGCAAAACCTAGTGAGCTGCCTACTTGGACAGCATAACAACTTCTTCTGCATCATTTTTGTGGTGATGACAAGTAAAGGTGTTCTTATAAATATTATTTGATTGTACTCAGATAATTAAATATATATACATATAGGTGAGTTTAGATTCATTTCTGCTGATTAGAGGCTTGGTCACTGCAGAGTGCACTTTCAGTCTGACTTATACATGCTGAGAGAAATCCTTACCCTGTTCAGCACTGAACTGGCAAGCAATTCCAGCTGCAGTGCTGAACCCACATTGAGAGTCTCTGCATTATGTGCATTTGTCTTACGTGTATAACCAGCCTTTTGGGGGGGACTTGAATGAATTAGTGTCATTGTAAACCTGCATTATTCGAGAAATCACATATTTGGAATGAATAATGTCTCTTGCAATGGTTAATTAAGGAAATTAGCGCCAAGTGCCAGAAATCACCAATAGCTGGGATGTATCTGTAAGTGTTCTCTAATTTTGATCAGTTCTTTTTCAAATATCTTATTAAAGTTTTTAATACTGTGCTTCAGAATATAATGAATTTATGAAATATGCTTAAAAACATTCTTTCTGCTGATGAGGGGCTTGGTCAATATATATATAAAGGTGAGCTTGGCCTTTGATTTTTTCTTGATGAGAGGCTTGGTCACCCCAGATTGCACTTTTATTCTGAACTCTCTTACATATGCTGAGACAGATCCTTACCCTGTTCTGAACTGGCAAGCAATTCCGACTGCAGTGCTGAACCAATTCCCAATTGAGAGTCTCTGCATTATCCTGTCTTCTTGTGCATTTGTCTTACGTGCATGATCAGTCTTTTGGTGGAACAATAATGAATTAGTGTCATTGTAAACATGCAATATTCGAGAAATCAAAGATTTGGAATGACTAACTTCTTTTGCAGTGGCTAAAAAGGCCATCCATTTGGCCTTTAACTGGACAACCTGCTGTCGCAGGGTTTCAGTCAACTTAGAGCAGCCCGCCATCTTGCAATCCCAGTGAAAATTGGAGGAATGCTGCCAGTTAAATAGGGTTTGTCATCTAATTAAGAAAATTAGCACCAAGTGCTAGAATATCACCAATAGCTTGGACGTATCTGTAAGTGTTCTCTAATTTTGATCATTCTTTTTCATTTATCTTATTTAACTTTTTAATACTGTGCTTCAGACTAAAATTAATTTATGAAATATGCTTAAAAACATTCTTTCTGCTGATAAGATGCTTGGTCAAAATATAGGTGAGGTGAGCCTAGCCTTTTGATTCTTTCTGCTGATGAGAAGCTTGATCACTGCAGAGTGCACTTTCAGTCTGACTTCTCTTAAACATGCCGAGACAGATACTTACTCTGTTCAGCACTAAACTGGCAAGCAATTCCAGCTGCAGTGCTGAACCGATTGCCCAATGAGAGTCACTGCATTATCCTGTCTTCTTGTACATTTGTCTTACATGCATGATCAGCCTTTTGGGGGGATGTTAATGAATTAGTGTCATTGTAAAGCTGCAATATTCAAGAAATCAAAGATTTGGGTTGACTAACTTCTCTTGCAGTGGCTGAAAGCATCATCCGTTTGGCCTTTAACTGGACAACTTCCTGTCGCAAGGTTTCAGTCATGTTAGAGCAGCCCATAATTTTGAAATCTGAGGAATGCTGCCAGTTAAATAGGGTTTGTCATATAATTAAGGAAGTTAGCACCAGGTGCCAGATTAACACCAGTAACTTTAAGTGTTCTCTAACACTAATTTTGATCAGTACTTTTTCAAATATCTCATTTAAGTTTTTTATACTGCACTTCAGAATACAACTAATTTATGAAATATGTTTAAAAATGGTCCTTCTACACCTGTTATGATAACTTCAAATAGGACTAAGTAGTGACCTAGAAATTTTGGAAATTATAGGTTGTTCTCTAATTTTGATTTTCATTTTATACGCAGAGATCTAAACAATTTCAGTATTTAATCTAACATAACATTATAGTATCTTTTTATTAAACAACCTTTTTTTTAAATAAATCAGTTTTGATTTTTGTTTTTTGTTTATTACAGTCAATACTTCACTTTCTGTTACGAATAGATCCATCCTGACTATTCCAATAGGGTCTGGCTGCAGACATGCAGCCAGACCCAACCAACACAGCTTCTTGTCTCCATTGGCAACACGCACCATTTGTGTGGATTGCAAGTGACCTTGCAGGTAGCTGAGAGTGCAGGTGGCGATTGCGAGTAGCATTGTAATTTAGTTTATTTTTTCTTGTCTTCACCACCTGGCTACTGTTGTAAAATGTTGAGAGATTCAATTAAAATAAGTAAATAAATAAAATAAATTAAAAATAAAATCGACTGCAAGTGACGTCACTTCTGGAAGTGCAGTTGTCTGAGAGTGCAGGTGCATGTCTGCAGCCAGACCCTTCTCGACTATTTGGATCACTAATGAGACTCCAAAAAGCTTGCAAATGATATATTGTCTAGAACCTCTAGTGACACATTAAATAAATGGGTGTCTATTATTTCATTTCAAGCACTGAAATGACCTAGCGCATAAAAGAGAGAGAGCAAGAGAACAAGAGAGAACAAACTAGCAATTATCCTTTACTCTGTACTCCCTAAGACAGGTTTGACTTTTGGACCCACTGTTAGGTGAACCCTATGATACATTCATCCTGTCCTTCAATGTGTCTTCATTCAAAGTCCCTGTTCAAAGCCTACCCTGTTCCCAAAGAGAACATGCAGCACACCTCCCTCATTTCCTCCTCTGAAATGCTCTCAGTAAGACCGTGAAATAGGAAGGAATAAATCGAGAGATTTATGCATTTGTCATCATTTTGCCCCATGCAGTATTCTTTCCACTTTATTTTATTTCATTTCTATTTTATGCCTTTTCTATAACATATAATTGCATATTGTATTTCACATAGTGATTCAAAAGTTTGAGACCAGATTGAAGGGTTAAACCCTTCTTATGTTTATTTTTTATTTATTTTTTGGACCCTAAAGTAAATTTAAGACTTAGAAGACATTCTTTATTTTTTTTAGATTGGTAGTTCTTGGATTACATAAGGGGCTGGATGTCATACAAAGATACAGTATGTACTTTTCTGTGATGCATTTTGCAAGACTTTTCAGCATTGTCTGACCCACTCTCCCAGTCCCATATTCTGCATTCAGCATTGCGACGTCTTTTTTAATTTGTCTCTGAGATCGAATGTGGTATGGTTAGATGCACTACACATTGTTTTTGACTCAGTAGTAGACAGGGGGTCAAATATAATTAGGATTACAATCATCGCACTGTTGGCGGTGCAGAGCGTTGTCATGCGGTGAAATGCACCCTTGCGCCTCCAAATGCGTGCAAATATATGAATCACAAAATAAATGATAAAAAAGCAGTAGAAATAGTTATTGTGTGTAATATAAATGTAACAGTACTCATAAAACTTAAAACAGGTTTACATTTTCACTGGCTAAAGGTATTATATATATAAATCTGGCTTCGATTTCATGCTTGTCGATCTGTCAGTTTATTTTGAAGCACAACGGCAAATCAATTTGCCATGAAATCAGTTATGATTTCTCAGAATACCCTCAACAGCTGTGTGGAAAATGGGTCTTGGATGGACACCAGGTGGCAAAGGCATAGAAAGGAAATAAAAAGGAGATAGCAAGTGTGTGTCTGCATGCAAAAGCACAGATGAGAGGCGAAATAAAGCAATTTCATTCTAGACTCATTAAGGGAGTGAATTTCTTTTTCATTTTGTTTAAATAGCAGACTAGATTGAGATTTTAAACATGTCAGTGATACATAATTACTATGCAGAAAACTGAATTCTTTGAGAAACCTGTCATGAGTTGATGAATTTGATGTTTCTTTTTATGAATTATAAGATATACTTTTTGTAGTATGTACGGCACTCAAACTGCCGTTTGATTGATCTCTGCTGCAGTGGGACAAGGCTCCAGTAGGTGTCATGAGAGCGGGAGCATTAGCATGTGTGTTTGTGTGTATGTGTTTTGAAAAGACATTGAACTGAAATGATAGAGAAAGAACTCCTGTCATTGCGGAGAAACGTCTCCTTGCACTGAAATAAATCTTGATGCTATTGCCTAAGATTATCCAAGGCTTTTTCAGGAAATGATGTCCCAATTATGTTACCTCATGCAGGCATTGATGTGTGATGGAAGCAGAAAAGCATGCCCATAGCTCTCGCATAATGGCATGCCTCCTTCTGTAGGCATTAACGCTCAGATGCTCCAAGCAAAACAGGGGCAAGGGGATGAAAAGACTGTTGTGGCCTCATTTCCAAGTCTGTACGTAAAAAGTTTCTATTGTGACATAAAATGCATTATGTAAAGCAAATAGGTTGATGAGTTTTGTTTTGTTTTAATAAATAGCCAAGGCACAGCCACCATGATATTTACAGTTGAGGTCAGAATGTTAATTATTATACCAAAAAAAGAGGGATCATACAAAATGCATGTTATTTTTTATTTAGTACTGACCTGAATAAAATATTTCACATAAAAGACGTTTATATAAGGTCCACAAGAGACAAAAATAGTTGAATTATTAGTTAAAAATTACCCTGTTCAAAAGTTTACATAGACTTGATACCTGAATGATCTTTTTTTTTTTAGTTGTTCATGAGTTCCTTGTTTGTCCTGAACAGTTAAACTGCCTGCTGTTCTTCAGAAAAATCCTTCAGGTCCCACAAATTCTTGTTTTTTCAGCATTTTTGTGTATTTGAACCCTTTCCAACAATAACTGTATGATTTTCACATTGAGGACAACTGAGGGACTCATTTACAACTATTACAGAAGATTGAAATGCTAACTGATGCTCCAAAAGGAAACACAATGCATTAAGAGCCAGGAGGGTGAAAACTTTTGGAATTTGAAGATAACAGGGTTTATTTAACTTATTTTGTCTTCTGGGAAACATGAAAGTATCTTCTGTAGCTTCTGAAGGGCAGTACTAAATGACAAAAATATGATATTTAGGCAAAGTAAGAAAAATGTACACATCTTCATTTTGTTCAAAAGTTTACACCCCTGGATCTTTATGCGTTTTTCCTTCTGAAGCATCAGTGAGGGTTTGAACCTTTTGTAATAGTTGCATATGAGTACCTCAGTTGTCCTCAGTGTGAAAAGATGGATCTCAAAATCATACAGTTATTGTTGGAAAGAGTTCAAATATGTGTGTAATGTGAGTTTTGTAATCAGATTACTTTTTTCAAGTAACTAGTAAAGTAACTCACTACTTTTAAATTTACAACAAAATATTCGAGTTGCTCTTTGAAATACGTAACACAAGTTTCACTTTTGATTTAACAGTTGGCAGAAATTAATAATTTTTGTTTTGTTTTTTTTGTTATTAAAAAACAAATAAACAAGCCTAGCCCACCCCAGATGACAAAAAGTAACATATGTAATGCATTACTTTTGATAAAAAGTTACTTTTTCCTAGAGTAATGCAATATTGTATCATTTTTCCCCAACACTGGTTGTTAGTCTGAGGACAGATAAGTCTATCCTCAATATTTTTATTTTTATTTTTATTTTATCTAATTTCTCATATAATAAAAACTGTACATTTTAAATATTTGTATTTGCTAGTTTTTGCAAATATATTTAATCAAAGCTAACACTTATAGACTAAAAACCACAAAAAACTCTAATTACGATTTTTAAACTTTAAGGTTAGATAAAATATGTCCCTAAAATTGGGTTAATTGCAATTTGAGACTCACAAAATCATTTAATTACACAGGCAGCGATGGCCTAGTGGTGTTGAATAATTGCAACAAGGTTGAATAGGCATAAAGGGAATTTAATGATGAACCTTCTGTTTACAGTGAACCCAGGGGAACCGTAATCGATTATCAAATTGTAATTGTCCTTTCTTTTTATTTTAGGTATTAAAAAGTCAGCCAGCATTCTGTTCAACAACATAAATTCTCTCCCCCTTTCCGCTCTCAATTGCTTTCTCAAACTTTTCCCCCAATTTTCTGCTACATCCAATCTGGAAATTACAAATGACCTCTTGTTTTGAAAGTGCTGCAATCTATGGAGCATTAATGACTTATTGAATTGAGGTAATTGCATTCTACTCAAGCAATGGCCACCCCTTGTTGCACTTAACATTAAAATTAAATTTAATTTCCTGGCCCAACACTCAACATAAATTGCTAGTCAAGTAAGAGACGCATTAAACTGAAAAAAAAACCCACACACATATTGGAATTCATGGTCCACATTGGATGTCAGCCATGAATACATGGCAATAGCAAAGATGTTATTTGCTCAATATAAAGAGCTTCAAGGCAAGCTCTCAGGAGAGCACTTCATTACTACAGGCTCCTATACATACAGATATTATCTTGTACTTCATCCTCACTATCTCAAACAAGCACAAGGGTGACTGTGAACATGGCTCATTTCATCACCCCTTATTTTGGTTTATTAAAGGTGAAGTGTGTGATTTCAAACTGAGGAAGAAACTGAAATTTAAGATATTTTCATCATTTGTTTAACTATTCATTTAAGCTTGACTAAAGAGAATATATAACATCCACATCCACATTATTACACACTTTATCACGCTTTATCAAACTGTTTACCTCAGCTGACTTTATGAAGCAAAGACAGACAGACATATAGTGAGACAGCAGGAGCGAGCGCTACAATGACTCATCGGAAGTGTTTGTCTTCATATTTTCTCTATAGCCTCAAACTCTGCTTTTTAATATGGACACCATGTTGCTTCCGACAGCTGCTTAGTCAAAGTATTTTATCCCCACGTCTGAATTACTACCATTATTAGAGTCATTGTTACAGCAGCATTAATCAAACTGATATATAGCCCTGACCTAAAACGCTCATTCTGTTTACATTTACAAGGCCTTTACAGACACTACATGTGGCGTATGTCCTTAAAGTTTGACCCATCACCATGTACTTGTCAAGAGCCACTCTGTTCCTGATTGGTCAACAGCAGCTAAATGAACTGCAAAGGGCATTTAAACAAGGTCATGTATTCTTAGACACTTCTCCATCATCCTCCGTGAGTCTGTCTATCACAATGTCTGATCTAGCTCTTCATCAGCAGTGCTTTCTTTAGGGCTCTCTCTTTCTCTGCCTCCTGATTCACAGTGAGAAATAGCTCAGAGCCCTCAAGGGATGTTGCCCGCTGGAGCGAGTGCGAGGGTATAGGTGTATGGGTGTGTGGCCTCATTGCAGGCATGTTCTCTGATTAATCAATGCCGTAAACACAGAGCACAGCGGAATAGCCCAAAGGCTCCCAAAGGGGATGTAATGCAAGGTATAAAGCAGCTTCCAGCACAACCTCTTTGACCTCACCACCTGCTCCGAGACCTCAGGTTGATGGAGAACATATACATGTCACTGATTAACGATTCTCAACAAGTACAGAGCCCTGAATGGGGTGATACCTAAATATACACTGCTTCTGAACAGATTTACCATATGATATATCATTTTTGAGACTTTCAGTTAAAACTTGGAGCAGTGCAGGGACAAGACCACCATAGACATGGATGGAGACATGTTCTTCCCAATATTTGTATTTGCTTTCTACTGATATGGATTGTTAATGGTTCATAATTGCATTTGATTCCTCAAATTCAAAAACTCCAACTGTGGTGCTTGTGTGGACGAAACAAGGCCCTATACTTACCTATACTTGTTCCACAGTTGCTATTAAAACAAGGCTAAAAATAATAACAGCACTAATTTACTGGCCTTTCTCAATTTATTATGTTGGGTAAATACAATCATGCAACAGTTATTTCTGGTTCGCCAATCTGATTGGTCAAGCAGACTTCCTAGAGTGGTCATATAAGAGTACAACAGCACTGGGACTTGTTTGTTGTGTTTGTCAGTAGCTATGTTTCTATCATCCTGTTTTATGCACATTTTGAAGTATCGCATCAGAAACGAGTGATGGAAATGCCAAATTTCTTGCTTTTATCCTCACTTGAGGTGGTTTTTGACTTGTACGAACAAGTGTTAATGCGAATAATTGGAGATGCAAAGGCATTTTGTGAATAAATCACTTCCTGCACACCAAAAAGTCATGTGAATTTGCACCATGGGACATTGTAACCTGACTAACCAGCAGAACGATCTTGTTCCACAGCATCTGAAATGTTGTTATGGTCATTCTGAAATGCCTGAGCAAAGTCTGTTGTCAAAGTATTTCTGTTTAATAGCCTCTCAGAACTGTCTTTCACGGCTGCGTCCTCAAACAGCAGGCATCCGCCTGCAAAAGCAATGACTGCATTTGTTGTGTTTCATATTTTATTATACATGAAAATTATTATATTCAGTGGCTTCTCCTACTTTTCTTAGTAATATTTAGTGCTAGTTTATCAGGAAGTGTTGATTTTGTTTTCTTTGACTGGTTGGATGGAAACTTATTCGCAAATGTTTTATGTGATATTCCAATTTTGCGCATAAGTTAAATTCGCAGATTTGGATGGAAACCTGGCTAGTGATGCTTTCTGCAGGTTACTGTGGTACATCAGTAGGTGACAGCAAGTGACTGTTTTTATGAGTGAGACACTGAATCATTCATTCAAACTATTCATTCAAAAACTGATTCATTCAGGAACAAATGAAGTGTTAGGATGCGTTGAAATCGCATACTCTCTTGTACTTATTTTGAATAAGTAATTACTTTGTGGCAGCTAAAAAATATGTTCTATATAGTATGGATGTAATCTAGACATACTACATTCGCCATGTCGTCATTGTCACATGGTCTACCAGTGTCAGTTGCGTCACGCTTACAAAAATTAACCATGGTTTTATTGTAGTAAAAGTGTAGTAACCATGTTTTTTGGCGTATTGATTACCATTTGTATAACCTTCAGTTTTACTACAAATACCATGGTTAATCTATGGTTAGTGTAGCAAAACCATAGTTAATTTGTGATTCTAGGAATTTGCCCGAATCTGAATACCGTGTTCGGAAAGGAAATTACCTGTACTACGGAACCCTCTAAAAGGAATAAATACGAGATGGGAGGAAAAAATATATTCCAGTGCTTTCTCTTGGAATTATATCGTTGGGTAATTATACTGTATATAAATTGGTGGTATCAACGAGCCACTACTAATATGCGTGCTCACTTTTCACTTTCACTTTCGAGATTCGCAATCACAGATGCTCTTACTACAGAACGGAAGTATTTACCAGACATTTTACAGATTAGATGTTTGTCAGTGGTGCTCAAGATCTGCAAATCATTCGCCATCATCCTGTCAGTCATCTTCACTTACTCTGTTTATGTGGTAAGTGAAATTTTATGGACTCATGGGATAGTAAAGTGTCCACAGTATGCACACTAAGGAAATTTCGCTGTAAGTAGTAGGTCATCCAGGCACTTTTTGCCTACTCTTCTATAAATTCCGACATACTATTGTTACATATTGTTCTTTTCTATTATAAAATAGGGAAGCCTGCAAATTTGTATGCAGCCTTTGTTTTTATGTGCATATCATCGTGTCATTCACTCATATGATTTGTTCTTTTGTGGCTTTGTTTGAGACTATTTTTGTTGGCAGCAGAAGTAAATGGCAATATTGTGTCTGAAAATGTTATGTTCCTCAATAATAACTTCTTGTTTATTGAAGAGTTGAAAAAAAAATCACATAGTCGTGCTGCCTCATTTACTCCAATAACTTATCTGAAGCAGTGCAGCGCAAGCTGTTATTGTTAGATCTAACATGACTGTTTTAATTAATAATGTAGGCTTGAGCACATCTTTTGAACTACAAATGGCAAATCCTGAACCTTGGGTGTTAGAAAGTAGTTTCTTGTCTGTTGAACTGTAGTATAAAAGCAGTATCACATTCGGAGGAATCATGGTTGGGCCACAATTGTCTATGTGATACATTTTATCATATGAAGGTGATATTTAATTGTTTATTTAGCCTAAATTTGTGCAATGCAACTCTAATACATCAAGTCATATATAGTGTATTTACAGCAGCTTTATATTAAGGGATATTGCAACAGGAAGCAATACATCAGTGTCTAAAATAACCTATTACAGGGTAATTGGTAAGAAAGGTCTGTGGCTAAACAGAGACAACTAATTTAAAAATAATAGAGAAATAAACAAAACATCTCCTTTAATAATATACATTTTCCAGATTTAAGATACTGTTACGAATTTAGCGTCACGCAGTAAACAGAGGTGGGAGAAAATCATGTTCTCTGTAATTCATCACTTGACATTGTCATGTCCTTTCCAGCAGATTTTGGCCTTGCCTAATTAGACTCATTCTTGGCCAACCCACTCTTATTCTCAACACATTTAGCTAATTAAAGAGCTTAATCTAATTCACATTTGATTAACCAAGCACCCAATGAAGCCTTAATGTTGACAGCAAGACCTTAGAGAAAGCTGTTTTCAAAAGCTGGTGATTTAATTGGGTTTGAAATTTAAGGACCACAGGCCATGTGTGATCATATTTTATTTCATAATTTGGTCTTTAGTTTCTCCAAAACTGATAGCGATGTGTCTGTTGGCTAACAGCTATTTGAGATGGATATCTGAGGCAGAACGCAGACACATTCTCAATGAAATATCTAAGCATCAAAGCAACATGCGACTGTACTGTTAAATACTTTTCTTATTTTAAAGCACAATACTGTTCTCTGTTTGTCACAGGGACACAAACCATTTTGTATTCAGGTGGTCTTCTGAGAATTGATGTTTGTAGCACTTGCATAACAACTGCGTCTTATTAAAAAGTGCTCTCTCTGCATCCCTTGTTTGCTAAAACAATCACATACTCACACAAAGTCACACAGAGCATGTAAAGGATCCACAAAGGATTCATCTGTAAAGAATATCAAAGAGAGCTGTGGGTTTATGTGTGAGCTGTAAGTTCTAAAATGAAGCCTATTGAATTATCTGGTTCTTAGAAGATCTGATTTCTTGCATCAGAAAGCCACCAAGATCAAAAGACAATGCAGTTTTTAAAGTTTAATTAATAACAAGAATAATTTAAAACTACATATGAGAGAGTTAATGATAAATGCATTGATAACTGATCAATAATTGATTAGAATTTACTGGCTGAACAAGATTTCTGAGGGCAGCTACTAAGGCAGTTTTAGCACATAATGTTTTTTGTTCTTCTTTTTTTGAACTTTCTGAACAATTATTTTTTTTCTCAACAATTGCTTATTCAGTGAACGAAATGCTGCACTGTTCTTGTGTAACATCAGGCCTTTGTCTCCTCTCTTTCAGAGGTTCTACTGGTACATTTATTGATCTCCCAGTCTAGTGATTCAGATGCTTGGGGCCTTTGTGTTCTTCACGTCATTGTCCATTGCAGCACAGAAGCAAACAATGCAAGGAGTCTTGTTTCTAAACTTATGATTCTGATAACTTGAGGTGAGTTATTGATGGTGCTCCAATTTTGAACTTCCAAAATGCAGTTTAAATGCGGCTTCAAACGATCCCAAATGCAGTTGTAAACGATCCCAGCAGAGGAAAAAGGGTCTTACCTTGCGAAACGATCGGTTATTTTCATAAAAATAAAACAATTTATATACTTTTTAATGTCAAACGCTCGTCTTGTTTTACTCTGCCAGAACTCTGTTTTTTTTTTCTGGTTCATGACAGTTAGGGTATGTCGAAAAACTCCCATCTCGTGTTCTCCCTCAACTTCAAAATTGCCCTATATCGCTGTTTTACCTTTTTTGTTAAGGGTGTTTGATCTTCTTTGCATGTTCACTTTTTAAAGACTGAGTCTGTACTTCTGCAGCGATGTAGGATGATTTTGAAATGGTTTTTGAAGTTGAGAGAGAAAATACGATTAGAGTTTTTCGACATACCCTAACTGTCTTAAACCAGAATAGAGTTCAGAGTTCAGGCAAAGCAAGACAAGAAGAACATTTGAGATTAAAAAGTATTTAAATTGTATTTTTTAATGAAAATGACCAACTGTTTCACTAGATAAGACCCTTCTTCCTCAGCTGAGATCATTTACAACCGCATTTGGGATTGTTTGAAGCTGCATTTAAACTGCATTTTGGAAGTTCAAAATCCTGAAATGTTTTCCTCAAAAAACATAATTTCTTTACAACCGAAGAAAGAAAGACATGAACATCTTGGATGACAAGGGGGTGAGTACATTATCTATAAATCTATCATAAGACTTAAGCATGACTCATGAATTTTATAACACTTTTATGGGTCTTTACATCCCATTTTAAAGGCAAAGTTCACCCAAAAATTCTGACAGAAAATACTCACCCTTGTGTTGTTTCAAATAAGACCTTTGTTTATCTTCAGCACACAAATTAAGATATTTCTGATGAAATCCAAGAGCTTTCTGCATACCGCTGTAACGCCACGCTAGCAGAGGGAGCCCTCACCCATTGACTGACTGTTACCACTCCATCTGCTGCCTCTATGGTTACTTCCTGTTTGGCAGCCATATAAGCAGGGCCATGCCAAACAGGACACCGCGAAGTATTGTTTTGCCTGTGCGGCCTCTACTAAGCGTTTTCCCTGTTTCATTGCCACGGTTTTGTTATTTCCACGGTTTTGTTTTATAGTCATAGTTTTGCCTCATTCATTGCCATAGTTTTTGCCTAGTTTCTTAGCCTTGTTTATTTGTTACTTTTGGACTGCTCACTTGTATTTTGACCTATTGCCTGTTTTTACTGGATTACACTTTTGCCGTGCCTACGTATCACTGTTTGTTTGGAGATTGACCCTGCCTGTCTTGACTACGATCTGTTTAATAAAGCTCGCATCTGGATCTTACACGCTTCCCATGAGTCCTGTTACAACTACAGATGCAACTGACACATTCAAGGCCCAAAAAGGTAGTGA
The DNA here is from genome assembly GCA_036247105.1 of Cirrhinus mrigala. Classification (NCBI taxonomy): domain Eukaryota; kingdom Metazoa; phylum Chordata; class Actinopteri; order Cypriniformes; family Cyprinidae; genus Cirrhinus; species Cirrhinus mrigala. The sequence continues at coordinate 28,488,236 of CM070010.1, forward strand.
GCACACCATTAAAAATAGTCCATGTGACATCAGTGCTTCAACCGTAATTTTATGAAGCTACAAAAATATCTTTCAATCCCTGGAACGTGGTAGTGACATTGTTGTCTGTGCAGGGTCAGAAAGCACTCGAATTTCATCAGAAATATCTTAATTTGTGTTCCGAAGATGAACGAAGGTCTTACATGTTTGGAACGACATGAGGGTGAATAATTAATGACAGAATTTTCATTTTTGGCTGAACTGTCCTTTTAAGGTTTTAAAGCTTTAGCTCCATTTCATACTAATTGCATAAAAAAGACTAACAAAATTTCTAATTTCCTATTTTACAAAAGAAGCCATAAAGGCTTGGAATGAAAAGAGGATGAGTAAATGATGACAGAATTTCATTTTCAGGTGATTTCATCCTACCAAACATGATTCATATGAAGCGTTCATTAATGGATCCAAGGCCTTGGGGAGATTTCTTTGAGTCATCACAGACAGTACATTTAAAACTTTGAGAGGTTAAGAGGTACAGAAGCACACAATGATGTCATGAGTTGTCATGATGCGTTTGGATTAGTGGCTGACTCTGCAGTGGATGTTTCTAGGCCTTACAGCAGAACACAGCAGAAAACCCTGCTGTGCCTCCGAGTTTCGCAGTTGCCGCTAGTTGTCATTTTGATTCATTGAACATCAGGGTACTTGACAAGCCTTAGACGGGGAAGCCAAATAAAGACAAAATTATTGCCGGCCATTTCTGACACAGCAGAGGATGCGTGACTACACTGTCTAGAGCGGTGGGTCTCACAGGGACTGTTACTACACTCCAGCAGTGCCAAATAGGAGTGAAAATAGTACTATGTTGACAGAACTACTCTTGTTTGACAGTGTTTTAATACCTTCTAGAATTTACTATTAGCTTTTTGCCCACTAGAAAGGGCGTATGCTATACAACCCAATATTCAAGCTTCACCTTGTTTCAGAAACCACAAGAATGAATCTGTTTGTAGAATAGAGGACGTCTTCTTTGCTTTTGTTCCTATTAAGGCGGAACTGTGTATGATTCAGGGACGTCTTCCTGGAGCTGGAGTATTGTTCATAAAAAAACTCCAAGGACTGTCACAGAAAGTCAATAGCCTTGTCTAGTCATGGTGATCCTGAATTTCTTTTGAATATTTTGTTCTTCATTTCTCCCCGAGTAGTTGAGCACATATCCCTTTTGTTGTTTTTCACATTCTCTTGATATTCTCCTTGGCTTCATCTAGGCTTTTCAATATCTGTCCCTCGGCAGTTTATTGGCTGCTAAGAGCAAGTACACCGCCACTGGATTTTTATTTGGCCACGCATACAAGAAGTGTAATGGGCACTAAAGCGCTCTGATTGAAGCAGAAATCATATTGCCTTTGATTGCCCCGTGAGACTTGAAGCGCTGCCACGGGGCCGTGAATTACATTGTGCACAGGCAGACGTGGTGCGAAGCCTGGCCTTTCTCAGCAGTAGTGGGAGTCGGTTTCTACTGCAAGACCTGCATGCGAATTTGCAATTTTAGCTCTCTCGACAGAGCTTCGGGTACCTCCTCGGGAGCAAAGAAATTCACTTTCTTTTCCATCTGTACATTCACCATTTATTTATGCTCCCTCTCTTTAGACTCCATCTGCTCAGCTCTACAGACGTACAGCACAGAGAGCTTCACTGGCCTTGAACCCAGGTGGTGCCAACTGCTATCTCCAGCACCGCTGAGAGTGAATGGGAATTCAGCTCAAGGCATGCTGGGTGTGTATTTAGAGTTGGGTATAACCGTGTGTCCTGCCTGAAAGGTCATCTCATGAATCACGGTTGGGTGAACGACTGTTATTAGCATTGACAGTTAAGAGCAGTAATGGTGGCTTGCTTGTCTTTTGATTACACCTTTAAATGAGGCAGTCCATCATCCGGTATGCAAGCATGCCAATACTAAGACAAGACGTCAAAATCAATGCCTGCTGGTTGTTATTTCATAACAAGTGCATGATAATTACAGAGCGTTCTAATCATTGCTAAACAGGTTGAATGGTGAAAGTTTATTTAAAATACACACATCTAGCGTCCTTCGTCACAGCTGAAATAGCAGCTCTGTGATTTATCACATCATAGTTTCTCAGAAACATGTTCGCATTAATATCCATCAAAATGTGACAATAATTGTGTTGCTGTCTTCCTCTGCAGTTAATTGAAAGCGTATTATGGACAAGGTGGATGACAAGTTCAATTGCCTGGAAGGTAAAAGCTGAAACGTTTGGACCATGATGGAAAAACTGTGAAATGTTTGCAACTTTTTGGAAATCGTTATTCAGGACGTGTCGTCAGCACCGTGTTTCTGAAGAACGAGAAATGCTTTCAATTATGAAGCTATTTCTAAAGAGAACAGTTATTCTCTTTCCAGTTATGACTTTATCATTATTACTATTCTAATATAAAATGGCAATTGAAAGACTTTCAATGCATTTTTAGATTCAATGCATAAAACTGTATCTTATTACGAACTGCTATTCCTTGATAATATTTTGGGGGTTTTGTCCCAAACAATAATGAAAACTGGTTTGTAATGAGAAATAGGATGGGTCAAATAACTGCTACACATCAGGAATTTTATACAGCCACCATATGAAGGCCCACAAATGCCACATTTAGCATCATGCTTCATTAACAATACAGATTAGGAGTGATTGACCAATATAAACATTGGATGCACATGGAAACAAACCACCTGTATTGTTTTGAGGAGGCATTTGTTCAAACAGCAACCCAAAAAGTCCTGTATTAGTACAAAAATAGGCGCTGAAAACAAAAAATGGCATTGAGGAGACCTCAAAAGTAGTTTTCTGGATTCCCCTCACCACCCCTTAAAGATTGAGGTCACAAAACAACATTTTATACACAACCTTTGAGTCGTCATCCTTTGGCACAATGTGCTTAACACTTATAGTTCCTATCAACATGTATTGATAAGAATTATAAGGAACATGAAGCTTGGGCAGTACCTCCACACTTTTGCTCTGCCTCTTAACATCTTCACCTCTACACCCACCTGAAAACAAAAAATGGCCTTGAGGAGACTTCTAAAATAGTTTTCTGGACTTTCCTCACCACCCCTTAAAGTTTGAGGTCACAAAACAGCATTTTATATGCAACCTTGAGTTGTCATCCTCTGGCACAGGGTTATAAGGGTTATGTGCTTAACCCTTATAGTTCCTATTAATACCTACATGTTTTAAAGGAGAAGTCCACTTCCAAAACAAAGATTCACTTGTAATGTACGCACCCCCTTGTCATCCAAGATGTTCATGTCTTTTTTCTTTTTTAAGTCGTAAAGAAATGATGTTTTTTGAGGAAAACATTTCAGCATTTCTCTCCATATAATGGACTGCTATGGTGCCCCGATTTTGAACTTCCAAAATGCAGTTTAAATTCGGCTTCAAATGATACCAAATGTGGTTGTAAACGATTCCAGCCGAGGAAGAGGGGTTTTATGAAACAATCGGTTATTTTCATTAAAAAATACAAATACTTTTTAATCTCAAACGCTCGTCTTGCCTTGCTCTCCCTGAACTTTGTGTATTTTGACTCAAGACAGTTAGGGTATGTCGAAAAACTCCAATCGTATTTTCTCCGTTAACTTCAAAAATCATTTTAAAATCATGCTGCAGAAGTATGAACCCAGTCTTTGCAAAGTGAACATCCAAAGAAGATCAAACACCCTTAACAAAAAAGGTAAAACACCAATATAGATGATTTTGAAGTTGAGGGAGAACATGAGATGGGAGTTTTTCGACATACCCTAACTGTCATGAACCAGACAAAAACAGTCCAGGCAGAAGTCAAGATGAGCATTTGACATTAAAAAGTATATAAATTGTATTATTTTTATGAAAATAACTGATCGTTACACTAGATAAGACCCTTCTTTCTCAGCTGGGATCGTTTACAACTGCATTTGGGATGGTTTGAAGCTGCATTTAAACTGCATTTTGGAAGTTCAAAATTGGAGCACCATACCAGTCCATTATATGGAGAAAAATGCTGAAATGTTTTCCTCAAAAAAACTGAATTTCTTTACGACTGAAGAAAGAAAGACACAAACATCTTGGATGACAAAGGGGTGAGTACATATGTGAATCTTTGTTTTGGAAGTGGACTTCTCCTTTAATAGGAACTATAAGGAACATCAAGCTTGGGCTGCACTTGTATCTCAAAGTAAAATCCCTCCTAAGTGTAATACAATAACATCCACACTTCTGGCCTGCCTCTTAAAGGAACACTCCACTTTTTTTTGAAAATAGGCTCATTTTCCAACTCCCCTAGAGCTAAACAGTTGAGTTTTACCGTTTTCGAATCCAATCAGCCGATCTCCGGGTCTGGCGGTAGCACTTTTAGCATAGCTTAGCATAGATCATTGAATCTGATTAGACCGATAGCATCTCGCTCAAAAATGACCAAAGAGTTTTGATATTTTTCCTATTTAAAACTTGACTCTTCTGTAGTTACATTGTGTACAAAGATGGACGAAAAATGAAAAGTTGTGATTTTCTAGGTCGATATGGCTAGGAACTATACTCTCATTTCGGCGTAATAATCAAGGAACTTTGCTGCTGTACCATGGATGCAGCAGGCGCAATGATATTACACAGCGCCTGAAAGTGACCGGCACTAAGTTTGTGTAGATGCAGAGTTGCAGCTGGCAGATTTGACGGCTGCGTAATATCATTGCGGAATGAGAGTATAGTTCCTAGCCATACCAGCCTAGAAAATCACAACTTTTCATTTTCCATCAGTCTTAGTACACGACGTAACTACAGAAGAGTCAAGTTTTAAATAGGAAAAATATTGTCATTATATATGGTAATTTTTGAGCGAGATGCTATCGGTCTAATCAGATTCAGTGATCTATGCTAAGCTATGCTAAAAGTGCTGCCGCCAGACCCGGAGATCGGCTGAATGGATTAAAAAATGGTAAAACTCAACTGTTTAAATTTAGGGGAGTTGGACAATGAGCCTATTTTTTTTTTTTTTTTTTAAAAATGGAGTGTCCCTTTAACATTTTCACCTCTGCACCTACCTGAAAACAAAAAAATGGCCTTAAGAAGACTCTAAAGTAGTTTTCTGAATTTCCCTCACCAACTCTTAAAGACTGAGGTCACAAAACAGCATTTTATACACAGCCTTGAGTCATCATCCTCTGGTACAATGTGCTTAACCCTTATAGTTCCTATTAATACCTACAAGTATTAATAGGAACTATAAGGAACGTCAAGCTTGGGCTGCACCTGTATCTCCAAATAAAATCCCTCCCAAGTGTAATACAATACCATTCACACTTCTGCCCTGCCTCTTAACACTTCACCTCTACACCTACCTGAAAACATAAAAATGGCATTGAGGAGACCTCCAAATGTAGTTTTCTGGATTCCCATCACCACCTCTTAAAGACTGAGGTCACAAAACAGCATTTTATACGCAGCCTTCAGTTGTCATCCTCTGGCACAATGTGCTTAACTCTTAGTTCCTATTAATACATGTATTAATAGGAGCTATAAGGAACATCAAGCTTGGGTTGCACCTGTATCTCCAAGTAAAATCCCTCCCAAAGTAATATATTACCATCCACACTTCTGCCCTGCTTCCAAACATTTTCACCTCTACACCAATCAGTGAAAACCATTAGGCCTTGGGAGCCATTAAGTAAGGTCATTGCATTCCCTCATGCAAACCCCTCTTCCCCTTTCCACTTCCTGTCTGCTGTATCATCTCAGTGGATGATGTGCTACTCGGTATGCAGCCCGAGGGACGAATGGATGGATGGATGGCAAAATGGAAGGTTGGGAAGAAAGGCTTCAGAATGAGGATGAGCTCTGCCCGACCCGACTCATTACAGACTGGCCTTGCCCCGTAGTCCACGCTCCAACGCGCGTAAAGCCGCCAGGGCACCCTGGCGGATGGATAGACAGGGAATGAGAAGGGGGAGGGAACACATAAGAAATAAAAAAACAGCAGGGGCTGAGAAAAAGTAGGCCGATGATGATGTGTCACAATGCCCACTAAGAAGCAACGTCACCTAACCTACATTTATCTGGAAGCTTTTTTCTCAGTCGTTGTGTGTACATGTGTGCCATGTTGCTTTATGTTAGTGGTAATGGAGACCACCAAAATAGACAGCAAGCAGCTGTTTAGGGCAGTAGGGTTAACTACAAGAGGTGCTCCCTGAAGAGAACTTAAAAAAAGCACAATATGCCGAAAATTGTTTTTTGTGTGTGTGTGTGTGTGTGTGTGTAAAAATCTAATACTAATAATTGTTTTTCCAGTGTTTGTTCTTCTAATGCTGTTGAACTTAATTAATAATAACAGCAGATGTGATTGGGATCGGATGTGAATATTTATACAAAATATCTAACTGATTACATCAATTGAAGTATTCATTTATCTCTTTACTGTGCATATATTTAGTCCCTAATCCAGTAACATCTTTCGAAAACCTCTGTGAGGCTGAAAATGTTACATAAGCAGATGTAATTAAATTACCAGCTCACTGAAATAAACGGTTAATTAAAGTTTGAGTTCAGCACACTAGGCACTCGAAACCCACTCACCAGGAGATAGTTAAAGGTTGAAACGGTAAACGGCTGCACAATTACTGTAGGTGGGCCAATGCTTACTGCATGCAACGAACAGCTAGGTGGAAAGAATAATGCAGCTTTCATAAATTACAAATCGATGCTGAAAACACTGAGATATGCATCATGTTCCTAATTTTTTTAGTTCACACAGGTGTAAAAAGGCCAATTTAATGAATGAATATGCTACTGAATATCTGACATAATTTATTATTGGTGGCCATGGGTTTAGAATGAAACATTTAAATAAGGTTAAATTAAAAACATGTCATAAAAGCACTCAATTAAAGGTACTACACCTCTGCAAAAGAACATAATGCTTTGCAATTAACAGCCAATCGGAACACTTTACAGTTACAGATGGATATAAGAATACACTTTCAAATAACTTTTGTGCCAAATGCTTTGACTGTAAAAATGTCAAGTGGTGTAACCATCAAGTAAAGAAGTACTAAATTAGTTTCCTTGAATACATAAAAGTAAAGAAGTACTTGTAAAATGAAATACGAAAAGAAATATTTGTGAAATATCCAAACACATTTACTTTTCAAGTTGCGTATCAAAATGACGTTTAATTCAGAAATTGAAAGTCATTTTTACGAATTGCATTTTAATGTTTTTTGAGTTACGTACTACATTAAGACAAAAAGTTAATTTAATGTTATTGACCCGTTTGCTGTTTTGCTTATTTGATTTTATAATTAACAGCCATAATGGTCCAGATGGAAATGTATTACATTAAATTCATTCTGTTGAAGTATTTTAACTAAATTAACAGCATACTATGTTTTACCTGGCTAGAAAAGCAATAAACCTTGACAAAGGTTTAACATAAAATCAATTCCAGAGGGCAAATATTGCCTCTAAATAAAAAAAAGTTCATTTCTGACACTGCCCTCACACCCACATCAACAACCCACCACATTAAGATGTGAATGAATGCGACCACACACACACTTTTAAAACAGTGGAATAGACCATTAGCCCCAGTGTACACAATTACACTTCATTACGGACTAATAGAAACGTGTGTGGGGTGACGTTTACATTTGTAGCTTACTGGGGCTGCAGTGTGAAGCTTTAACGTGACAAAATAATGAGAAAATTCTAGGCTCGGTGAAGGTAGGAAAGCGAAAGACTTTATTGTAGTGGGCTGTAGTGGGCACCTTCACGTTCGTGTGTCTACTCACACCCCCAGCTCGGCTCCACAACGAGGCTGAGGGAGACACGGCGTTCAATTACACCGGCTGCCAGTGAATAGAAGGGACGAGGCGCGGGGAAATGCACGCCTGTGCCGTCAGTGAAATGCGCCTGAGATTTAGCCCCTGAATGCACACGACGCCACCGAAATGCCGGGCTGGAAGAAAAATATCCCCGCTTGCTTGCAAGCCGACCAAGAAGGAGGTATGGAAAGCAGTGCTTTAATAGTTTTGCTTTTGTACGGGTGTTGTTTCAGGGGCGCGTTCTATTTATTGTTATGGTTTCGCGGTTTGTTTGTTACACTATAACTGTTGATGTTTGGCGCGAAATGTTTGGAATGTTCGGCGCTTTGTTGTATCAACTTTTTCCTGGTGATCAGTGGATTGAGGGATAATACCGCGCCCGCCGCGAGGAATTCCGTAGTAATGCACTTGTTCGGCCGGTTGCTTTCCTTAAATCGACATTTTACAAGCTGTTTACGTTTACTTTCTTCTTTTATTGCTTCCATTAATGCATTTGGATCTCCTCTGTTGCCAATACACCGCCCATATTGATAGTATAGATAGTATATTTGATGTTCATAGTACTCAGCGTTAAAAATGTTGCCTACAGTCATGACATTTCTGTCGCTTCCACTTGGCTTGGTTAATAACCATGCCTATGCAGTATGTGACAGTTCATTTCCTATTCGTAAAGCCAACGTATAATACACACCAATGCAATCGTGTGATTGTACTAGTGTATGTCTATCATATGGGCTTATAAAAGTCTCCATAGCCGTAGGGCATGAATTGCAGCTCGTTGCCGCCTGTAGTCCTTGTTATTTAACGTTTAAGGTGTGTAAATAACACTGATTTTGACTGTTCCCTCACGCCCAGGTGATTTTGCGTTAGAATTCGCCGACAGAATTTCACTATTCAGCACCTCATGAAATCTTATCCATCACAGCCATGCATGTCGAGTGAAACGGGTCTGAATGGTGAGGGGAAGAACTCAGATGCACTTGCCCACAGCAAACAGGCAGAGTACGCCGAGCATGAGCTTATAATGAATCAAATCAAAGCAGCGTGGAGTATTATGTTTCAGAGGACGGTGAAATATGTTTGCACACGTGGTTTGTCGGTGTAAAGATAATGTTTGTTATAGATATAGAGCAGCACTTATGGGAAGTATTGATGCAGTGTTGTGGTAGGTATTTGGAAAGGGACGGTTGTCAGTTGATTGTTTATACGTGCAAGAATATTCAGATTAAGATCGGAATATGACTGTATTCTGATTATGCATATGCTATGTAAGCATGTTAATCTGATTGCAAGAAATACGATTTTGTTTACATACTGAATTAGATTGGCTGGTATGTGTTTTTTTTTTTATGCTAATCACATTTCTGGGTCATATAAACACCTTATTTGGAATGCCTATATTATTTATATTCTTACAAATGTTGTTCCATCTGTTGTGTGAGACGGGTAGTTATTGAAAGTCAAAGAAATTCTAAGAAACCTGTTTCGGAGCAAGGAGAATTTCCCTCCAAACATTACAAGACGTTGCAGTTGATTGCAACGGTTGCAACAGTAATGGGTTGAATAAATTAACAAGGAAAATGAATATATAAATGGAAATGGCAAGACTGACTCTTTCTAGCATTTCCACAAGTTGTGCATGGATGGGTTTCTAACCAGAATATGCGTTCTGGATGGGTTTGTGCGATTGTAAATGGGGTGATTCTCCAATGTTCGTACACTGCACATTTGCATTGACATGCTACGCACATGTGGTTCCGAGAGACCTTTATAAATGAACCTTGTGTGGAGAGGCATATTTGAGATCACCTCTGCATTTCTTAGATGGCTTAAACATCTCTCTCAGGTGTTGAATGTGAACGTTTGGCCACTGTCCTCATGACTCAGTACTGATGAATTTCATTTCACCATTGTGTCATTGTTGCTTGTGCATGAGCCATGCTTCCTTGAAACTCTGTAAAAGCATTTACATCCTTTTTATAGAGTCTGTTTAGAATGCAAACGTAAAGGTTTATTTTATTAGACTAGGTTATTGTAAGCCACTCGCAGTCGAACAACAAAACATACATGTAGCTACCACAGTGTGAGTCAGTATGTTTTATATATGGTGTGCATTCATTTTTAATGCCAAGTATTTAGACTTTATTGGAATGCTGCAGATCCACATTTTGCATGGCGTTAGTGCCATCTTCGGCACGCTGGCACTTGTGATCTGGTGCCCTGCTGCCTGGCAATGTGGCATGTAATTGGGTTTGAGGGGAGCCAGCGGGGGCCGAATGAGCCCCCTCTTACAAAACGGGGATATTGCAAGAAGCTGTGTCCTTGGATCGGTGTGGTACTGCTATGGCTTGCAAGCCTCCTCCACCTCCTCCTCTGTGTCTTTGTATTGAACGGGTAGAGAGATCTAGGGCATGGAGGGTAAAGCTTTGTATGTCTCTTAGATGCTGCTTCTCTTGTGCGCTCCAGGACTGCGGATGTTGGAACAAATAGGTTTACGTTTTTATCATGCTTTTCGTAATTGAATTTTAGGATATCTATCTGCGTTTAATGCTTGGGTCTTGAGCGCACAGGTGTGCTTGTCCGTGCACCACAAGGCAGTGCATCCATCCTAACGTTAGGTAAAGATGCAATTCATCATCCGAGCTAATAAGATCATTTAATCAGATCTCTGGACTTGGTGATGGATCGAATGAGAGTATTCAATTTATAACAGCAGCCAGAAATACCTGAAATATGATGTACGAGCAGGTTTAAATGATGTGACACAAGTCAGACCTTCTTGCAGTGTCTGCCTCAACATATTGATTATATGCTTATCGTTTTACAGAGATACTGTAGTTTACATAAAGGAGGACATTTATTGAGCATTTAATGCTTGCTTCAGGTTATCAAGATTTTGGTAAAGTAGCAAATTCGTGGGAAGACTTCATAATTGTCACCTGTCACCATTTATTGCGTATTTGTATTGAACATCAGCACTGTCTTTTTGTCAGTTAAGAAAAAATATTCACTCTGAAGGTTGATTTCATAATTAGACCATTTGATTTGTCTCTTTTGCACCTGATTTATTAATTTGTTTTGTGCTGGTATTGTGTTTTTGTTATTTGGAAAATTTTCTGCTTTTTTTTTTTTTTTTTTTCTTTTTTGAAAGGCTCCAGGGCTGTTATTTGCAATATGTTATAATAAAATTCTGCTTGCCTTTCAGCGTTTGGAGCTGAATGCCCATATGTGTTGCATTAAACAAATGAGTCAGTAATCAAGATCGTATAAACACAAAGCAAAAACAGGGTGGTGTGACGTGTTACATTGTCTCAGTATCTCTCTTCGTTATGAATGGAGAATGGCCTGTAGTCATTCGAAAAAGCACAGACTTGTTTTGCTATCCGATCTGTTTTGAAGCAGCTGAACCGCTAGAACAACAGATTAATGTCAGTTCCGCACCTGAAGCCGAATGATGATATTTGCCTCTTGAAATCGGTAATTGTGGATTTTTATAGAAATGTGTGGGGAGGAGTGGAGGCATCACATTTGTGCATTCATACGTGCTTATCGCTGCCTTACCATTATTCCGTACTTGTGATTTCCTCTGGCTAGAATGAGAAAGCAAAATGAGAGCGGGGAATTGGAATTGAAGCGGGGTGATTCAGTGCCCCCATCATGCTGCAATCAGATGTATGCTGGTCAACCCACATGACCTTTGGACATTTTAGCATTATAATCAGGTGGTCTTTTGACAGAAACTTTTAAGTATTTGTTTTTGAGGTTATACAGACTTTAAAATGGTTTTAAAGATTATTTTTGGTGTTTGTTTTGATATTAAAATAATACTATGTCAGCTTCATATTTAGAGACAACTGGGTCATTCTGTGTCAAATCAACCAAATTTCAGAAACTTGCCCAGCTCAAATTTTTGATTTTGGTAATATTTTTATCTGAAGAAAGATAAACATGTATAGTAATGAAAGCCAAAATATTAAATGTCATGGATGAATGTTTACTGAGTAATCCACTGTTTTGTAGAGGGGGGTCAAAAAGGCAATTTTCACTTGAGATTCAGAGCCAAATTGCATGGGGTAAAAATGACTTCAGAAAGATGGCACCATCATTATTTTTACACAGAGATTGGTGGTTCTATTAGTAAAATCTGTTGACTTTAGTAATGTAACAATCTTTGTTACATTGTGTACCAATGGTGACCATTCAAAGAATGGGGAAATGGCACTTTTCAAGTTTTTACTCCAAAGTTTGCATGCTTGTAACTCAAGAAATATTAAAAATATCTTAATGTCCTTTTAGATGTTGGGTCTTGATCAACTTTCCTTTTGACATCTTCATTTTTAAGGCCCTATGTGATTCGGTTCCAAAGATCCTGGAGTTTCAATATGGCTCTAGGTGTAAATCATTAAATTGTACACATTTTCAATGGTTTAAAAACCCAATGTGGGTCATTTTGCAAAAATATGATGTTTCTTTTCTTTTACAGAGGAATGTCTGAAGAAGAAATAATGTTGAAACTAGAAATGTATTTCGTTTCCTTCTGTCAAAATGACAGTCCCATAAATATTCTTTTTCCAAAGTTTGCGAGATTATAACTCAAGAAGTATTAAAGGTAACACCGTATGATTTTAGTTTGTAGTTTTTAATAAGCTTTTTTTTTTAAATCTGCTTTTTCAAGGCCCTGCATCATTTAATCCCAGAGATATGGGGATCTCTGTAAGGCTCCATATTCAGATTGTTGAATATTACCCATTTTTAGTGCTTGAAAACCAAATGTTGGTAGCTTTACATACCTTTAAGTCCCAATATCTAAAAGGGCATTAAAATATCTTTAATACTTCTTGAGTTACAGACATGCAAACTTTGGAGTAAAAACGAAAAGTGCTGTTTCCCCATTTTTGATTGGTCACCATTGGCACATAATGCAACAAAGATCTCTGTGTAAAAACAACATTATGATGTTGCAGTCTTTCTGAAGTAATTTTTATCCCCTTGTAATTTGGCTCCGAATCTTGGGTGAAAACAAAATAGTGGATTACTCAGTAAATATGCATCCGTGACATTTAATGTTTTGTTTTTCATCACTGTACATTTCTGTATTTCTTCAGAAAAAATAATAGCAAAATCAAAAATTTGAGCCAGGAACCTCTGGTTGAGTTACGGAATAACCCAACTGTAAGTTAACGGTGCTCTGTTAAAATATCGCTCTGTTTCTTTAAGTATCGTGACCAGCCTTACATGGCAACATTGACTCAGCCAGTGGTTTGAGGCAGGACTGTCCATTTTACAGACCAATGGCAGGATCAGTGAGCATTCGGGAAATCTGCTTGAAAATGGTAATGATGTTAATAATTGGCAACCCTAGTGGAGGTAAAGTGGAGACATTACCTACAATATTTAGATAAATCTCTCCCTTATTTCTGTTTACTTGCACAAAAAATACAGCTACAATACCTTCAAAACTTCTTAAGACAGCCTATTTTGTTTGTGCTTATTGTATTTTGTCAAAAGCAGAAGTTTCCCAGAGGTTTGTCACTGTCAGCAGTATGGGGTAATAGCCTTTCAGGTCATGATGGAAACATAACATGGCCAAGTCAGGTTTTTGAATGATTGCTTTTGGAAAAAAGAAATTGCTTTTTGTTTTTATTTTTTCCTCCAGAACTGCCGTTCAGCTCAGATGTCATTTGTGGTAGCAGCAAGTACAAACATGTCTCAATTCACAAAGATAATATGGCGTGTGGGTTGTAAGATCCCTATGGCTCTGGGCGAAAAAGGTGTGCAAGTTTCTTATGGACTGCTTTCATATGGAAACTGCGGCAGACTTTCTAAAACTAGGAGATTCTATTGAAACAATGTCAAATGGGGTTTTCACTCACAGAGGCCATTGCAAACATTTTCAGGGCTCAACAATATGGATGGCCCCAAGCCAGTGTAAGAGCGTTAAGGGCCAGCTAGCAGCATTGGGCCAGTTCTGCATTCAAATGCATGTTTTTTTGTGTGTGTGTGTGTGTGTGTGTGTGTGTGTGCGATCAGTGCTAATATTGGCAGCGCAAGTAAAATCTGAACTACTGGCCCAGCTGTGACAACAGTTTTTGTTAAGCCCTGATTATTCTCAATTTATTTCGCTACTATCTCTGTGTAGTCGTATCCAGAAACACAAGAGACCAAGTAACCTTGAGAACATAGTAACCGCATTGCTTTGACATTCAGCAGTGATTTGCTGGAGCGTGATTTAACTGGAGGCTGTGGAACATGCACTCTACCTCTGACCTGTTAAGGCCATGGCCAGTTTCCTGATTAGGACGGTGGTAACATTGTTCCCATGGGGATTATATTTCTGTGACATGAGGTTTCACGTGTACAGTTTATATGAGTGCGTGTTTGTGACGTCTCGCAGACCTTGGTCTTCAGGTGTTTGGGTTTACGCCAAAGACTGTCAATTTTGCATTGACCACCGCTCTTTAAAACAAACTCCTCCCTCTGCTCATTAAGGTAGTTTGAAAAGGTTGCCATCATGAGGAATATGCAAAAGCACAATCAACCGATACTAATTGGACCCCAGCGTTTCTCACCGATGTAGGATCAATAGTTGGAGATTAATGGTGTGATGTGTCAGCATGCAACATGGAATAAAGAGAAGGACCCTGTAAACTCTAAAGCACCGCAGGAAGAGGCTGCAGTGAATAGATCAACACAGAGGCTTGATTTTTAATTTTTTCCCATAATCATAGGCAGTCACTGTGATGATGAACATTGGTGAGATTTTATTTAGATTCAAAACACCTTTCATGATCCAATCTACTTGCATACATCAGGGGCATTTTCTCTGAGGCAAAGGAGGCAGTGCCTCCTCAAAATATTGGATGAGAAAACGATTCGTAGTACAAAAATAAAACAACGCCAGTATTCCAAAATATAACATTAAAAGTGTAAAAATCACTTGTTTTGAAAAAAAGGCACCTCTCCCACCTCCCCTGAGCCCATTGAGTTTTAACAGACCCCTTAAAGCATGAGGTGGGTTTGGTGGAGGGTAATAGAGAATGAATGGGGAAAAGTCGTTTGCATCCATCACGATGTGATTGGATATGACTGGTTATGATCAGCTGTGATTGGTTGATGCCATAAATCCTGCCTCTTGTTTCCGTGCGTGTTCCGTGTTCGCAAATCAGCCTGAATTAAAAATATGATGCCGTTAATTGGAAGGCTAATTTAAACAAGTGAATGAACAATTCACACACTTAGATATAACCACTTTGTTACATGGAAATAAGACTTAAAATGGCTTGAAAATATGGTCTGTGGGAGTTTTTAGTGAGTAATCAACTTGATGAAGTGAATCTCTTTGTCTGTGACCAATATTTCCCAAACTTTAATGACTGATGATCTGAAAAATTAAAAAATAGTAAAAAGTTGAGTAGTTAAAAGAATAGCTGAAAAAGTTCACAAATAAAATATATTTATATTTTTACTCTCTTGAGTTTTTTTGGATTAAGTGTGAAATGCTTAAAAACACTAATTTGATGAGATTCATACTTTAATAAATACAATATTATTACATTGTTAATGTAAAAAAGTGTAAGTAATGTTTATTTAACCAAGAAAATTGACTGGGACATGAATTTATTTGATGTTAAATAGATTTTTTTTTAATTAAATAAAGATTTCGTCTTGTCTTTTTTTGTGTAAATTTTTACAGAAAAATACTGGCCTTTTATTAATATTAACAAAAAATAGCCTTTGTGTGATTTGTCCTAGCATTAGTTTTAAGTCTTGCAGGGTGAATGAGCATGTTTTGCTGATGACCTTTGATTTGATTAGCATGAAATGTTGTTCAGCACACTTTTGCAGCATTAGATAACCGATCTGATTTATCAGTGCAGGTGAGATAATGAGTTGTTCCCTCCGTTGTGACTGTGAGCTTACAGAATGACAGAGCTGGATGCTGCAATCAGGTGTTGCACCCCAGGGTAAGCTATTTATCTCAATACCAAATCATCAAGAGAGGAAGAGGCAAAGGAAGGTGACTGGCTGATTGTTTTCTTCTTTACTGTCTTATTAAAGATGAACTCAACCTGAGTTCTTGTATGTTTGAGTGGGTAAAGCTCGTTAAAATGCAATGAGGCCTTGGTGGCCTTTGCACAAATCGCCAATAAATAAGCATAAATAATCGTAATTTGTCTTGTCTGGAAAAGGGCTGGAACAAAGGGTCACTTAAAGAGAACAACGGATGCAAAATTCACTTTTACATGGTGTTTGCATATAAATGTGTCTTAGTGGTGTGTGCACAACCACCCTACAATAATAAAAATCCATTCAATACTTTTTTTTAATCCTCTAAAAACCTAAACGGTCTGTTTTCATGCCGTTTTGATTTTCTGCGCAATGTGACATCATACTGCTCAAGCCTCGCCCACAGCCGCTGATGGACTGACACTAACATAATTTCACCCTCAGACAGTTGTACGCTGTCCGCCATTGTAATGACAATGTAATTTGCATGTAAAAGTGAACATAAGTCTTCATTTTCTCCTGACACTGAGGACGCAGTGGATTAGTTTTGTTTTTGATGGTAACGTGACACCAAATAATGGAAGAGGGGGTGGGCTCATTATCATTTAAAGAGCCATGCACCGAAACGGGTCTCTGTGAGCAGTTGTTTTTGACATGGTAAAAAGGGTGTTGACCATTAAGGAATTGTGTTGCAGACGTTTCATGATTTAAAAAAAAAAAAAAAGACCCGAAATCATTCCAACTTGGAATGTCACTTTAAAAAGGGATCTGTTGAGGATGGCTTTGGTCATTTAATCCACTTAAACCCAGCTATTTTCTTACAGTCAACTGCAAGCACACATTCAGATCTGCCTCTATCCAATCAACAGCAGTTGGACCTGTATTTGTCCTTTTTTCGATAATCCATTTAATTCAGAATTTATTTTATATCCCTAAAGTGTGCCATTTTTGTGCCTCAAGTCGCATATGGTTGAATTATATACCTTTTTATTTTTCCAAACAGGTTTCCGAACACTTCACCAGTCAATCCTGTCCTAAATTTTGCATCGTTTAAGCAAAAACTTGACTTTTCAGGAAAACTTACTTGAATATCCCACCCAGTGTACTATGCATTGGCATAGTTTTGTCTTTACATAGAAAAAATGACACACTTCACCTTCAAATGAATCCCGCACTTTGCTTTGAGAGCTCGCTGAGAGTTTTATGCCCTCACATCAGCTTCTTGTAACTACAAGCAATTCTGCTTTACTCCTCAGTAGTGGTTTAATTTCACTCGTCTGACCCAGTATGTAGGTGGGAGGAGTGGCACACAAAGGTAGACACACTCTCCTCTTTTTACTTCTCTCAGTGTCAGAACAGCCAGTAGAAGCTCTTTTGTACTGTCACAATTGTCAGTTCAAACGGCTATTGATTTTGTACTGGACTTCTGAGTGTTGAGATGGGAGGGGTTTGTCGTCTTGTCCTTTTCTGTGTGTACCTAGTCCATCGCTCTCAAGTACTGAGAAGATGCAAGTAATTGCTTGGAGTGAAAAGCCTTTCACATGTGGTGCCTTACCACCCGGAACAAATTGGACAGAGATCAATCAGTGCCTTGAAATGGGGAAAAGAAAAGTCCCCAGCAAATTTGCAAATATGGATGTTTCTCCGAATGATTCATTTAAAACACAGCTTGTTTAACCTCAAAAAATACATACAATTATATGTGCTAATATTGTGAAATCTCATTGGGTTTCTCCCTTTAATATTGTGCATTTGCATGCCTCCAAGGAACCTGAATTATACTTATGAAGTCAAGCTCCCCTGAGTCAATTCATTCATTCGTGTGCAAAAAGAGAATCCGTGACCTGTTCCCACTCAAGGACTAGTTTTCCACGCCGACTGACGATTTCTAAGAGCGCTCTGCATCAAAGCGCATTGAAGCAGGATGCTGCCTGTCCATCACTCGTTACTTGCTCTATTCTCTCGTGTCAACATCTTTTCTCCTCAATACATTTTTACCACGCTGACTTGTGAGACAATAGAAAAGGAGAACCAAGGCCCGACAGGAGGCTCAAATCATACCGCCGTGCCCCACTGCGTAGTTCACATCGAGCAGCGCTGTTATTTTCTCCGCCTTTGGCGACCAAACCTATACATCTCGTCGGATGTGGCAGAGCTTTTGAGGTTATCAAATGGCGATGATTCAACCGGAGCACGGAGGCACACACAGATCCTTGCGTGGGTACAGCTAATTACAGGTTGAACTCGAATGTGACGGCCGCTGTTATCTGTATTGTCATCAAATCTGAATGATCTCCTCCAGATGGAAGGGGCTTTCATTTCTGACACAATACGGAAGTGGCGTCTGAGAAACCGGGGGCTCTTTGAACCGTCAGGAGAGTGTGACAAAATGAAGGGTGATTTTGAGTCCTCCAGTCTGAGATTCATTTTCACACTTGCCTGTGAAACTGGAAAGAAAAATTTTCCTTTTCAAGAGTTTATCATCGGTGGTAGTTGCTAAACCAGACGTTTGGTGATACAAGTATGCATTTTCATCACATGAATGGCATACAAAGCTATTTCTAGACTTTCATCTCAAAATCTTTGATGGACTCAGATGTCAGCCCTCTTAAAAATTGGTAATTGACACCTCTTCAAGTTCGAAGTGGCTGTATTAGCCGAGGTTATTTCATTCCGAATCCTATCCTTACCAACCTTGTTATATAAACTATTATCCCTCTCTCTAGTCAGTGGAATATACGTTGTAGACTATAAAAGGGTGGCAGTGTTTGGCAAGGGCGCTCTCACTCCTCTCACTCCGCCCTCTATTTCTGATCAGAATCACAACGGAAGTCTTTGAATTTCCCTTGATAGCAAAGCACAACCGAAGTAATGTGTTTCTTGTTGGTTTTGTCTGATATTTGGTTTCCTCCCCCTCTCTTTTTCTTTCCTTGGGTTTTCTCTACATTCAGAGTCAGAGTGTGGAAGGTCCTTGGTAAGTGAAGCAGATAAAGCTGTCATGCACTGCTAAGTAGTAATACATATTGACATGTCCGCTAACTAGAAGGGAAGGAAATTACTGTGGGAAAGGAAGAAGTGATAAAGTGACTGAAGGTCTTACAAGCTTGGAATACCTCCTCTTGAGGAAAAAAAAAAAGATCTGCATTTGCACACTGATAGCAGTGTGCCAAACGCACCTAATATTTCAGTCCCTCTTCATCTCATTTTATTTCCCTCATGCATGTACAACTAGCTTTTGTTCTCAATTGGCATGGATTCTCATTTATTCCAGCTGCAGAGTATAATGGCTTTTTAACGTGCATCTTTTTATGTCTAGAAGGTGACTCGGCACACTGAACACAGGCAGTTGTCTCTTGAAGCCAGGCGAGATGGTAACATGAGGGGACAGCTTGTGACCCAGAGGTTGCAGCTGTCTTTTAGAGGGAACAAATGTAGATCAGAAAGGATCCGAGGACGAGTCCAGTTTGTGCATTTTCATTCATTGATGGTGCCAAGATTTAAATGTTCTCAAGGTGCATCCCATTTTAAAGCTATGTAGCATCTTGTGTTAAAAATTGTGCATGTGTGTTTCTCGCAGGCTTTTTAACAGTCAATGAGCACACACCTTTCATGCAAATGCACCCAAATAACATTGCACCTAAACAAGCCCTGTGGCTACTGAGTTACCTAGTTTTTCAAAATAACGCAGTGTGCCTGCTAATAACATGCACGTTGCGCAGTTGATGAGCAGTATAATTATGATGGCTTTTGATTGGCGGTCACTGCCCTTATAACGTCCCATAAGGTTGGGGTCAATCAGCACTGGCCTGTTGTTTTGTTGCTGCTGCTGTTTCCTGTCTTTTTCCTCCTCCTCTTGCATTAACCACACTCGTGGGATCAGTCTTTTATTTATTATGATGGATGCTTATGAGCCGCAGAGCATCGTAGTTTTAGTGCGCGCTGGCCCCGGTGCTGGAAGTGTAAGGATGCCAGGAGATGCTGTCAGCAGGGCATGAGAGAGATGAAGAGCCTTGTGACGCTTGCTGGCCTGCCAAGAACAGACTGCTCAATATTGATCACCAGATATTGCGGACATCCACTTGGTACTGCGATAGCTGAGCTTAGTTTTTTTTCCTGTGCAACAGCACTGCTTTAGTTTTAAAAACTGCAGTGGACAGCAGCCGACAGAGGAATCAGGGAGAGTTTTAAAGTGGACATATCATTAAAATCTGACTTGTTTAACTGGTATAATCGGGTCCCTAGTGTAATTACCAACCTAGAAAATCTGAAAAAGGACAACCCAGTAACTCTGTTTTGGTAAGCCTTTCTCTGCAAGCATGTGACAAAAACAAGCCACAGATTTTGCTCCGTGAAGTAGGAAGGGGATCTTATTAAAATATTACCGCCACTTAATCTGCATGTTTCTGCCTTCTTTTTTCGCATGTGACAACGCTGTTCCAGTTTTGCCATGGCAAACTGTTCTGTCATTGGCTGCACAGATAAGCACAGATTTAATTATTTACTATATATTATGCTACTGCCACACAGATCTAATATAAACACATGCTTTCTTTCCCAGCTGTTTACCTTCAAAGATATATCTGACTTTTTTTTTTTTTTTTTATAATTCATGTGTTTTTATCATAAACTTGTGTGTATTTGACAGTTTAAAGGGACAATGCACAAGTTTTCGCTGCTAGAGGGCGCATATTCAAAACAAACAAAGAACTAAAGGCGTAGTTTGAATATGCTGTGATTGAGTGTAGAATCTTGGAAGTTGTTGTCTTCATTCTCACAGCCGATGCAATTCGGCAGAAATCATTTTCACGGATGAGCTAATGTAATAAAGAATTATTAAGGTCACTGTAATATGAAGCATGGTGGGGCTGAAAGTCGTGGAAGCGAAACGAGGACGCTGAAACGATTGCTAATGAAGGATGAGCGCGATACATGGCTTGAAAGCAGCAGAGCTTTTATTATGCCACAGTCGAGCACTTCAGCTCCTTCCGGTCATGCATATGTACGAAAAAGCAGTGTGTTTTTTAATCATACTTCCAGTCAAAATAGGGATTTTCAAAATTATATTATAAATGATCTGTAGGGTATTTTGAGTTGAAACTTTGCAGACACATTCTGAAGACAACTGAGACTTAATATTTACATCTTGTAAAAAGAGCATAAACTGCAGATCTAATATAAACGTGCACTTTCTTTCACAGCTGTTTACCTTCAAAGACATATTTGACTTTTTAGCATAAACTTGTGTATTTGACAGTTTAAAGGGACAATACGCAAGTTTTCACTGCTAGAGGGTGCATATTCAAGAACTAAAGGCGTAGGAAAAACGGCGCTTTTTTTTTTTTTTTTTAATCATACTAGATACATTTGAGTGTGTTGAAAGTTCTGTTATAATGCTACTGTGCGTTCATCACCGGTCTAATAAAATGCATAACATTAAAGTGTCTTCTGTGGTTTCCATGTTTTCTACAAGATAAAATCGGAAAATCAAGGGTGTATGACGTCACTGGCAAGCGCCCGATACACTAGTTAAAATTGCTTATTTTTCTGGATTTAATCATTCCTCGAAACATTTCAAATCAGCAATATATATAACACTTCTGGTGGTTTTTGGATATTTGAGTCAAAAAATCGTACATATTGTGCCTTTAAGCGCAATAAGACATGAAAGAGAACTTCGTTTAGTACTCATGCCATTTGACAGCCGCTTTTTGTGTGCGTGCTTTGGATGTGTGTGCTCAGAAAACCAAATATCAGAAATTTCAACCGATTAAAATGCATGATTTTAATGCAGTAGACATGATAATCAAAACCAAACAGATGTTTTTTTGGCAAAGTATTTGAAGTACAAGCTGTAAAGGCACAGCCTTATTCTGGAATAGGGGGCGGGGAGCAGCAGCTCATTTGCATTTAAAGAGACATGCATGAAACAGAAACAGCATTTTTCTGCTTCCATTCAAAACAGGGATTTTCAAAATGATATCATAAATGATATATAGGGTATTTTGATCTGAAACTTCGCAGACACATTCTGGGGACACCTGAGACTTGTATTACAACTTGTAAAAAGAGCATAATAGGTCATCTTTAAATGCTAAAATGTTTCAAAATGCATTAGAATCAAGTTGCAAAGACCAGTTTTGTTAAACAGTCTCATTTACATTTTTGCATTTGGCAGACACTTTACATTGCATTCAAGGTGCACATTTACATTTTATCAGTTCTTGGGAATCAAAACCATAACTTGGCATTTGCTTTACTGTTTGAGCTACAGAAAAGCTTTGTCTTAACAGTGAAATGACATTCTCCTGTTTTCTTTTGTAAGTATGCAAATACAAATACAGGACAAAGAGTTTGCATAGTACACCAGCTGTGTGCCATACACGTGGAAGCACTAAAAGCAACTCAGCTTGCACTAATGTTGCCTCTCCCAGGTGATGACTCAAGGTTTACATGGCTAAGTCGAAACTGTAATGGTCCACTGAGATTGTATGGGGCTGCATGCATTTTCTGTGTTAATGTGACATTGAGGTTCCCATGGCCTCACTATAGTGAGTCATTGCCCTTCTGTGGGCGATGGACAATTCTTGTTGCACAGCGACACCAGGGATGTCTTGAATTGTCAATTGTTGACTAGTTAGTTTAGATAATTTAACATTGGTGCTTAAGTAGCATGCTAACATAGGAAAAAAAAAACCCTCTTTGCATTTTGGAATTAGCTTAGTAGTTAGTGGTCTTTGGCAGATGCTTTGATAGCTCATTAACCAAACCGTGCTGTGTGCTTTTGAGCCTGGTGACACTTACGTTCCGTTACGGTTCCGCATGAGACGCACACGGTATCCTGGAACGCTAACAAAGCCGTCTCCTCCTCATCTGCACACTGCAATGTCAGCTGACCTCTGCTAACTCTCTGCGCTGGGCTCTTCCACCCCCTCCCCCTGCGCCGTTCTGTACGCTAGCGTGCAGTCCTTTGAGATATGCTGATGTCAGGATTTAGCACGTTCCTGCCACCGGATTACTAAGACTCAGACTTTGCTTTGCGCATCTCCTTTTGAGTGTGTGTATCTCCGTGTGCACGCATCCACCATTATATGTGGACCTTGTGCTTGTAATTACACTGTTGCCCCATCGTACGGCTGTGCTAGTGGTTACTCAAAACCGCATGCATGAATACATCCATATTTAATCATGGCATTCGCTGCATGGATTCACATACAGCATGGATTCACATACTCCATGCCTTCACCGCACATGACAAATTCTCCTGCTAAAGACTGTTTACGGTAGCTTGCTTAATGCCCAGGGAGAATGAGTGATGTCTGACAGCTGACGGGGGATTTCAGGACCACAGTTCTTTGTGTCTAATTATTCATCAGGAGAGAAAACGCTGACAGAAGCCTCTGTTGCCCTGCTGCAAATTGACAAACGCTCAAGCAAGAAAAGGAACTTGTAAAGATGCCTAATAGAAATAAAGTGCCTGTTTAAACAATTTTTTTCCTGTTCCCAGGCGCATTTCGTATCACTTTCTTTCCAACACATTTGTTAATCAGCTTTGTTTTGCTGTACATAACTAAACAGCTTTGAAACAAAGTAGCGTAAGATATTAAGACTCTTCTTTTTTTTATATATGAAGAGTTCAGAGGCAAAAGCCTCTAAATCCATCTGACATATTTCTTTAAAATGAGCATTTCTGTCTAGCTACTTTGTATAGGTTTCTATGTAAGTACTGGTACTTCTGATTGGGCTGAGGCTTGAATTTAGTGAGTTTGAAGTAAAAGTATTTGATGGATGTATACAGTGTGTCAGGAGCATTTACTCCGTATCATTATCTCATTTTTGACTGAGATGGCTTTTAGCTGGTTTTGCATCTGAACTCTTCATATATTTATGGGCTTTTTACACCTTTATTGTGAGAGGACAGTGGAGAGCTGACAGGAAAGTAATGGGAGGAGAGAGGGGACCAGGATCGGCAAAGGACCTCGAGACGGGATTCGAACTCGGGTCGTCGTGAGCGTGGTTGCGCTATATGTCGTCACACTAACCACAAGGCTATGGGTGCCAACTTTCTTAGTCTCTTTTCTCTTGGCAATCTGAGCTGCAGTTGAATAAGTTATAATCTCTAAAACATTTTTGATGCAGTTTTGTTTCCTGAATTCTTGATTTAATGGTGTTTCGTTGTTTAATGTAAGACACGTATACTATGAATGGGCGATTAATCGAAAAGTAATCAAAACTGAAATTCAGAACCTCTCATGATGGTTATTTCAGTTTTAATCCTATTAAAAATTTCCAATTAAAAACCTACCCGATCTCATGACAAAAACATACCTGTGGGAACTTTTTTGCGAAACGCGAAATACGTACCAATAAGTACTGCAGTTTCCAACAGAAATTAACACTAGAGGCGGTAAAACAGCGAGCACTTGTAATCGTTTTTGTGCACCATTATGATTACAGCTCATTATGTATAGCTTTTCCGTAACAAGCTTGTTAGGTAGCTCAGCTGGCGTGGAATTGGGCTTAGGATGCGGAATGAAAGATGAGAGACTGAAAAACAAGCAAAAACAGCATGCTTGTGATTGCGTTTTGATACGTTATTTTAAAACGTCCCGGAGTATTAGTGTTATAGCACCACTCAATGGACATTTCAAGTCAGAACTGACACATACAAAACCAATGTCACATAAAACGTACCGTATGTACGCGTATCTGTTCCGGGGGGAAAAAAAAATGTAATCAAGGTAAATGTTCAGTTAATCGAGATTTTAATATTAGGTCATATCATCCAGCCCTAACAAATACTGATACAGGATTTTAGTTTTAGTAATGTTTTTAATTCTCACATCTCATAGTTGATGAGTGCTCTGCTTTCGTAGTGTCTAAATGTCTTTTACTGTTCGTGTAGGGTAACTTTGGCAGGGTTTACTGTTGACAGGCTCTCTGATGTCTGGTCAGCCATCTTTTCACCTCAGGGAAAGTGCAGTGCTGTCTGTCAGATTTCCTCCACGTCCTGCTTTATCTCTGTTATAAAAGGCATAAAAGAAGGGTCATGATATATGGCCTAAATATTTTGCATAAGAGAATGTTTTGACCTAAATGCAAATTGCTTAAAGTGATTTTTATTTTTATTTTTTTCCATTTACCAAAAAATACAAAGCGAATGCAAATCTCAGAACAGGATTATTAATTTCCCTCCAGAAAGGCTAAAAGGTTACCTTTGTGTTGCTTACTCTCGGTCTCATGAAAGTAAATCTCAGGCCGCATTTCATTTCACTATCATATCTAATATTTATGGTTTGGCTAAGTGGGAATGGCAATCCACCATCTGTAGTGGAATCAGGGTCTGTGTGGTGTGATGGGACTGGCATAAAATGATCATTTAAATATGTGCACACTTTCTAATGAGACGAATCCTGATTGGAAGATTATGTCAATGCATTTGTATGGCATATGCTCATTGGCCACAAAGGGACAATAGAACCATCATCAGTTTTGAGTCGTTTTTTTCAATAGATTAAATGACCATTCAATGCCTCGCTTTATAAGATGGACATGCGTACGCTGTAAAACTTGTTGGATAAACCTGGAGATAAGCTAGAATGGAAAAGTGACCCAGTAACACATATTTTGGCGCTAGCATAATCTTCACTCCATAAGACCTGTTTGTTTCTTTAGATTTATGCAGATATACTACGAAATCTGAGCTCTCTGATGCAAAAAGAAATATTGATTAATGCATCAACCCAAGCGTGTTCTGTACCATGTTCTGTATTTGACAAGGTGACCGATATCCACTGAAGTTTATTGATTGGACTCTACACCTGAGCCAGTAGTGATATTGCTGTGTCAGTGACAATACAGGGTAGTGTATTTCTTTTTAATCATATGCAGAATGAATCATATTCTTAAACACATGGTAATTTAAAGGTTGCAATGTGATTTTAACGATTGGTGTGGTAGAAGTAGATTTTGTAAAATTCACCATCACAATGCCAGTGTGTTCTGAATTATTGCTAAAAAGTCTTTCTGAAAAGTGTTTCAGAAGTGGCTTTGACATTTATATGTTAGTTTTTTGCACATTTTTATCATCAGCTCAGATATAGCATGTAGCATATGGCGTCTTTCCTCAACAAGCCATACATTAAGGTATCAGTTATGTTCACAAACAGCACCCAAGTGTCCCTAAACATGAGCAATAACAGTCAGGTAAAACCAGCGCCACAAAAAATAGCACATTATAGTCGCAAATGGTATTTTGTTTTGCATAATTGTTTTTCTCATCTTTAGTGTAACTTCAACAGCTTCGCAGTTCATTCATGCACTTTAGTAAGAAATAAAACTCATTCTTTTCACCCTCAAATCAGCACTGAGAGTCTTCGAAATGTTGTTTTGTGAAGCTCACAAGTATTGAGAATCATACTCCAGGCTGTTCATAACAGCAGAAATGATGAGTATGCTAGGCTAAGAATTGTACTGCACACTGTGTGTGTGGCTCCTGTGGACAACCTCAGGTTACTGTCTCCACAGCTGAGCGTTTGTACTAAACATCTTGTAAAAAAAAAACTGTTAATTGAATGGGTTGTTAGACTAAAGTCTAAGAGAATTTCACCCTCTTTTCTGAGGTTAAATGTGCCTGAGGTGGAATACAGTGTGAGGATTACTAACATTTCTGGTTCTTATACTCCTTTGAACCTTTTGAAGCTAACTGAAGGAGTCAGAATGCCTGTAGGGCCTGCCTAAAATATATATTTCAACGCCTACATTTCCCCAATCCTTCATTTCCTCTCCTTCACACTCTCTCTCATTGTATTTCTCCCCCCAAATTCTCTTAACCCCTCTTTTGCTCTTTTTTTTTTTTACCTTCTCCTCCAGCCTGGTCAACAATACTACTGGCTAATCCGGCTGAATTACATTGAATTCTGGTGTTATGCTTTGCATAAGTACCATAATATGAGCTGTTTCAAATGCAACTGGAAGTCAAAAATCCAGCAGTCTGACAGAGGTTCAGAAGATGACAATAGACGCACAGGGTGTTGGAGTCGCTAGGGGCCAGTTTGTCATCAATGTGGGCCAAGACTCCCACTGACAGCCCTCATCTGTGTACAAGTAGGTAGAGTGGTGTAGTCTCCTCCAAGGCTTCGCACTTGTTTCAGATGCTCGCAAGCGTGTCAATTACTTTGTCTTTGAAAGACAGGATGGGCAAAAGGAGCAGATTGAATCGGGTCTCTGACTCATAGACTAATTACCCAGAGAAATCTGTTTGCTGCTCCTTCAACCATAGAAGTACGCCGAAACACTGTTGGCTTGAAGCACAGTCTGTCTCAAGGTGTATAAGCTTCCGTTGAGGTAAATGAATAGTTTATCTTGTGTCTGTTCAATGCATTTATCTAGTACAGCTTTAGTTTGTATGTATGTGTTAGTGGTGTGTGCTGCTGATTACTGACTAAAAACTCCCACAGATCATGTTTAAATGCCTTTTTAAATCTTATTTTGATGTAAAAAAAAAAAGTGGTTATAGCTGTGTGTTGTTTACTTACTTTTATTATGTTGTTCCATTTATATTGTTTTTTTTTTTTTTTTTTTTTTTTTAGACTGATTTGCAAACCATGAACCAATCACATTTGAACCAGTCATATCCAATCATCACGATGGAGGCATTGCCTCCTCTCACGTGACTTTTCTACATCACATTGCAACTGCAAATTTGTTGCTTCCTCAG
The DNA here is from genome assembly GCA_036247105.1 of Cirrhinus mrigala. Classification (NCBI taxonomy): domain Eukaryota; kingdom Metazoa; phylum Chordata; class Actinopteri; order Cypriniformes; family Cyprinidae; genus Cirrhinus; species Cirrhinus mrigala. Next base: position 28,515,811 of record CM070010.1, read on the forward strand.
TGGCCTCTGTTGCCTTTAAACCGCATCTCTCATTGATAATTAACGTTTTTGTCATTGCGAGTCGCCATCAGCGTGAACAGCCCTTTAGGGTGTTTCCTGTTAGAGAAATAGATGTACGTCCTCCTTCTTCAGCATGCTGGAACACACAAGTGAAGGTTGTGAATTGTTTTCTTTTCCATAAATGATTTCCTCATCAAAAATCCCTCCCACTTTGTTTGCATCTTCCGTCCCTTTATGTACTGTGCAGCGAGTTGGATCTCTCTTGTGTGTTTTTTTTTTTCTCTCAGTGCTGCTGGCCGTCCTAAAATCTTTTGATCCTTTTATGCTCAACCACCTCCAGCAGCTTTGCACAAGAAAGCAGACAATACCGAGGTTATAAGTGTCCCTCTGCCCCTCCACGGCACTGCACAAATATCACCCTAATTGAAAGTTTTACTCCCAAACCAACAGTGGCTTGTGAAATCCTGTCTCAAACAGCCACAGAGGACTTGGCTGAAGGCATTAAAGCTGGAAAAGATAAAATGTAGCGTATAGTCTGACCCTGGGACGGGTGACTATAGGAGTGCAAAGTCCCCTTTTATAGTTCTTTGGAACGGCCCACGTAGTTCCATCTTGATTTGAGTGGGAGGTACCATTACAGAGTGCAGGGGGGATTATGCACTAATCGTGTTGTCTCCCTGGATGCACTGTCAAAGAGACGCTGATAGATCAGTAGTTAAAAAAGGGAAGAATATTCACCTCACAGGCCTGTTTAAATTCCAAACAGGCTTTTAAAACTGTTTATATCTTTTGAAGTAAATTTTTTTTTTTTTTTTTTTTTTTTTTTTTTGCCCCTGTTAAGCCTTATTTGGGCATCTGTGGCTTTGCCTCTCCGCACAAAAATCACTGCAGATTACTCTGAGTGGAATTTAGGCTTCATATCTTGCTTTGGAGATAAACACTTTTGAGCCAGCATTTGGAGATTGCTCTTCCAAGCGTATGTCAGAGTGACATTTTATTGCACTTTTTTGCAAAAACAAAGGGTATATTTTCCCTGTACAGGCACTGATGTGTGATATCAGCTTTGAGGCAAATGTCAGCTGTAAGCAGGCTTTTTATTCCAAACTATGTTTTCTTCCAGACATTGCTTTGACAGGTTTGTTTTTGTTTTTTTTTTCATGGTGCGCTGACAGAAACCTACTCAGGCCCGTCTCTGACAGAGAAGAATGCATCAACCAGACGACAGCTGGCATATAGATGATGTCATATTCTGATCAGCGTTTGCGCTGAAATCTTCCATAGGGCTCTTGGAAGACAATATAAACCCCTTGAAATGGCTTCCCCCTCTTCAAGATAATGGCTTAAATGGCACTGTTACGTCACCAATGTTCACAAGGTGAAATCATTTGAAATAACTCTAGTATTTTGTAATGTATATGACATTTAAGGGTCTTATAGTGTGACTTAAATCATATGGAATCAGAAATTTTAGTTTAAGTTTAGATTATAATAGATTTAAAGGGATAGCTCATTCAAAAATTAAAAATACTCTGATTTACTCACCCTCAAGCCATCCTAGATGTATATGACTTTCTTTTTTCAGATGAATACAGTCAGTTATATTAAAAAATGTCCTGGCTCTTCCAAGCTTTATAATGGCAGTGAATGGGTGTTGAGATTTTGACATTCAATAAAGTGCATTCATCCATCATAAAAAGTACTCCACACCGCTATGAGGGGTTAATAAAGGCTTTCTGAAGCAAATTGAAGATTGTGTAAGAAAAATATCCATATTTAAGACTTTATAAACTGTAAGCTTCCACAAACTGTCGTACGCAAGTTTACGAGAACATAACGTAAGCGTAAGCTCGGGTGAGAAATGACGAATCCGGGAGCGCAGAGAAGAGAGCGGGAACAAATCGCTGGTCACCAATTATTGGTACAAAACAAGGATTTGTAAAGAAAAACGTCAGAGGATTTCGATATAAGCCGAGAGGATACCTTTGCTGTACACTCTTAAAAATAAAGGTTCTTCACGATGCCATAGAAGAACCTTTTTTGTCTAAATGTTTCCGTGAAGAACCTTTAACATCTGAAGAACCTTTCTGTTTTACAGAAGGTTCTTTGTGGTGAAAGAAGGTTCTTCAGATTCTAAAAAGGTAGAAAAGAGATGGTTCTTTAAAGAACCTTTGACAGAATGGTTCTTTGTGGAATCAAAAATGGTTCTTCTAGGCATCGCATATTCTCACTGGAGCTATTTTTCTTACGCAGATGCATCATTTTGCTTCAGAAGTGCTTTGTGTGAAGCACTTTTTATGACGGATGGATGCACTTTATTAGACTCCAAAATCTCAACACCAATTCACCGCCAAAGCTCGGAAGAGCCAGGGCATTTTTTTTAATATAACTCAGATTGTATTCGTAAGAAGAAAGTCATATACACCTAGGATGGCTTGAGGGTGAGTAAATCATAGTGTAACTTTAATTTTTGGGTGAACTATCCCTTTAAGCCATTTTATTCATTATCCTTTCATCTGCTTTTTCAGTTGATGAGTAATACTGTTTATTAATTTACTACTACTACTACTACTACTACTACTCTTCCTCATAATTTTGTAAAAGGTTAAGATTTGGTTTCATGTAATTGAGAAGTGACAGGGAAGCACATTTTTGAGTAGAGCTTGAGTAGAGTGACAGTTTGACAGTTTAAAAATGAGAATCCTTTTTCCCTTGATAAATGTTTTAACATAGATGGGACCTAGAGAAGAAATGTCATTTTTTTAAGATTTCAAGTCGTCAAAGGTACTCCTAACTGAAGACTGGATTGTCACTCCTAAGCTTGACACAGTGGTGAATAAAATGAAACTTTTATCTGTGAAATCTATAAAGAAATCTGTAGAATGACATGAGAAAAAATTACCTTTAGGGTATTTGAAAGACTTAATAGAAGTGGAAAAGCCCCAATGGCAGTGTTACCTTATCAATAGTGTGCCCTTGAACAAGGCATTGTAGTGTGATTCGGCACACTTTCCGTCTGAATAATCATTAATTTATGACCAAAAGATGTCTTGTTTTGAGAGCGTATATTTTCTTAAACTCTGTTGGCTGATTTCGCATTAACTGGCTATGCTATGCTCCTGTAATGAACTCTTTCGATTCCAGTGTTTCAGAGCAAAGTAAAACAAGAATGTAATGTTCCTTGATAACTTGATGTTAATGCAGACTAGGGCAATTATAGCAGAGTTACAGCAAAATGTGAAAACACTGCTCTGAAGTGCTTTGGCTCATCTGGTATAGTGGAGGAAATTTGGAAATGAAGAGACTGACATAGGTTTTAACAGCAATGGTGTAATCGTGCGCTTTTAAAGCAGCTGAAGTCACTTGGTCTATTAAAGGAGAGGCTCATGAGATCAAAGCTTCAAAGCTGCAGGACACTGGATAAAATGTCTTGATACTCCTTTTAGATATGAATTTATATGCTTATGCTCACACTTCACCAGCTACCTTAATTCCCTCCCTCATCATTTAATGTAGGTGCTTAGATGGGATAATTTATTTATTGATTTATTTTTCCTAAGGCTGATTTAAAAATATATATTTTTAAAATTTAAAAAGCAATTAATTGCACACAGCAATATGAGAAATGTCCCTGTGTAATAAAGTTAAAAAAATGTTTTTATTCCACTTTGGTGTTTTCTAACTAATATTCCACTTGTGCAATTGTGGTTATGGTTTCACTGTCTTACAGCAGATATTTTTCTAGACTTAGGATTTATACAAATATCTTTTCATTAATCCCAGCTCATATAGACAAGAATGACAGCCAGAGATCATTATACTGATAATTTTGCTTGTTCAATTAATTTTTCTGAGCCAGAGGAGATGCAAACACAGAATCTAATAGTCAGCTGCTCGTGTGCACTTATTTTTCCCCCACCCGCTAGTGTTTATATCATTAGTGGCGGTTTTAAAAATGCAATTTCTAAATCAGCATAATTAAGATGGTCATTTAGCAGGCAGAACTGAATAAATGTTTGCGCAGAAAATTCTAGACTTCTTGCTAATGCTCATTAACGAGACCAGTGGGGTGTAGGAGCATGTTGCATGAAACAGTACCTTTAGTACAATTCCCAAGCAGGAGGATGCTGGTGAGTAGATATCCCCCCTTAGTAGGTTCAAACTAAAGAGATTTCACCTTATTTAGCTTTACCAAGATGCAATTATGTTTATTTGATAGAGTATTTCTTTCAGCAGGATTACAGAAGGGATCAGTGTTAGTTTTGTTGTTGCACCCTTGGCCGTTCATTCATTCACTGCTATTATAATCAGTAGGTCAGCGAGAGCCATGGAGTAATGAAAGAGAACAGCAGTTTCGTTTTCTCCATTCTTCTCCTCCCTCCTCTCTTTAGAATGTACACTGATATGATTAAAGAGGCGGTAGATCTGGCTTTCTCACAGCAGCAGAATCTGGCTTTCAGTCCCGTTTTAGAATTTCTAATGGCGCTTTCTACAATGGAGATACAAAATAGGGCCTGAAACGAACAATTTTTTTTTTTTTCCAAAGGGCCAGTGAAAGGAAGTGCTGAATACCTTAGAAAACATTGAGTTTATTGCCAGCCTCTGGAGAACATGCTGAATATATTGTTATATAATATTTTTAGTTTTCAAAGGTATATGTGGTATTTGTGTAATGTGAAGTACTTGCATTAAACAAATATCAAAATAAAATGGATAAAACTAAGCCAGAAGCTTTTTTTCTCCTTTGTGTTCTTCCAGTAACTCTCAGATACAGGATACAAGTGATGTGTCATCTAAAGGTTTTAGATCTAATCACTGTCTTCCCACCAGAGCTGCTCCGATCAATTTTGTGGTTGAGGCGCAATCCAAATGCAGTGCTTTTAGTGCTTCGTTTAGTCTTAAAAAACATGTTTACTTAAGATTTTACTGAGTTTTATAAATTTTGCATTTATTTCATAACTTGTTGTCAAATGTAATAAGACTTTCTGGTCTTATTAAAAAAGACACCATATTTGATGTTTAAGCACTGTCACTATGATCACAGGTGTTATTCATGGCTATTGTGCGATATTTGGGTTGCACCTGGCTGCTGTTGTGTTGCAATTTGAGTGTCACTTTTGTTACTAAATATTGGGTGATTTTGTGTCAAATCAACCAAATTTCAGAAATTTTCTGCACTTTGGGAAATTTTTTGATTTTGTTAATAATTTTCTGTAGAAAGACAAACATAAATGGTGATGAAAGCCAAAATTTTAAATATCACAGATGTATATTTACTGAGTAATCCAGGGAGGTCAAAATGATCATTCTCACCTGAGATTTGCAGCCAATTTACAGGGGTGTAAAAATGACTTTAGAAAGCTGGCAGCATCATTTTATTTTTACACAAAGACTGATAAGACTGTTAGTAAAATCTGTTGACTTTAGCAGTCTTTGTTTCATTTATATGCCAGTGGCGACAGTTCAAAAATGGCAAAAAGCACTACTTGTGATTTTTGCCTTAAGTTTGCATGCCTGTAACTCAAGAAATATTAAAGATATCTTAATATACTTGAGTAAACTGGGTACTTTTTAGATATTTTCAGAGGTTAAAAACCAAAAGTGGGTAATTTTGCATGCAGCTGATACTTTTTTCTTTTAAAGCGAAGTATTTGAAGAACAAATAATGTTGAAACCTTTTTGACCCCCCTTTACAAAATGGTGGATTACTCAGTAAATACAGATCTGTGACATTTGATATTTTGACTTTCATCAGTATATATGTTTGTCTTTCTAGTGAAAAAATATCAAGCCCGAGACCTCCGGTTGAGTTGACACGGAGTGACCCTACGGTTTTCAATCTTTTGGATGTAGCCTCTATTAATTCTTTTGGTTTAAGTTTTAGTCAGTCCCCTGACTAAAAGTAAATCTGATGATCTGAAGTCCTCAGTTACTGTATTATAGGGACAATATTAAACATTTATGCTGATTATTCTTTGAGCCAAAGAGTAATAATCACTGCATACAATCAGTTAGCAGCAAATAAAATTTCCAATTTTGTTCATAGTGGTGATGAATTATGCGTAGATGATTTATTTTCTACCATTAAACTGTTCGTGATTGCCTTCTGGCCATGAGAGAGAGGGAGCCTCTCAGTGTTTACAGAGTATTTAACTTCATTACAAAGCGTGTAACATCACCTCATGGGCTGCGAGTCGCAAATGAAGCACTCATTATGGACTCGGTGGTTTTTAATGGAGGGTTTACGGACCCCATGCAAAGTTGGTTGATTTGATGTAGAGTTACTGTCCGGACCAGATATGTCACTGCAGATGGGAGCGGATGGACGATGGCTTCTGATGGCTTGCGGATGCAACCGAGCTCATTGAAGTGAATTGCAACTGGATTGAATGAATAATGACCCAATTTCAATTTTTAGGATGAACTAACAGTTTAAAGAGTTTTCATGTTAGCTGGGTGTATAGACAACCATGTAAAACTGCTTTCGTCAGGCGTGGTTAAAGTGATTTCCGTCTAGGTAGGCACTCTTTAAATGTACCTCAGAGTCAGATTTGCACTTCAGTTCAATTTCGTATCTGTCATACCTGAATATTATGGTTTTTTTCTCCACTTTGCTGACTATGTATCAAGGAGCGAGAGGAAGTATGGGGAGTCGTTTGACAATTTTTGTCATTTGTGGGAGGGATGATTTGGGTTTTACTATTACATGGTAATTCAATGAAACAGCAGTGACTTTGGAAAACGATATAGCGATGAATTACCCTTAACTTAATCTTTTCACTGCAGGTGTATAGGAGTTTAAATATTTGTCTCTTTTTAAAAGTGCTTCCACAGAGAGTTATTGGCAGAACAATTACATTGAGAGTCTATCAAGAGCCGTTTTTGAGAGGGTTCTATCTATACTCTTTGTCAGTGGTTTTACTTGCATTTAAAAGATAAGACTTTTAATTGTAAGTCCAGGAGATCGTTTAAAAAAGTTTGAGTTTTAGAGCTTTAGGTAGTGCTTTAAACATTAGGTGTTTAACATACAACATTTTAAGAAAAGTTCCTGCCAAGGACAAATATAAATTTAAACTTAAAATAGACCAGAAACCAAGTGTGATCAAAGATAAATGTATAAAAAAGAGGTGTTTTACAGATGTTGAATTATAAATGCATTTAAATGATCTTCCTATGAACTTGTTGGAGATGCACACAAATGTCAAAAAGGAAACTCAAACAAACTTAAAATAACAATTCCACTGTTATCACTGTACTTGCTTCATATTTTAGCACAAAATGTGCTTTTTAAGATACAGCGAATGCTTTTTTAAAAAGATGGGAACCCCAAGGGGAGCCTTTCTGTTTGCAAACATTGTTTTAAACTGGTAATGGTTTTATTTAGAACCAGCTGCTGTTATCATAAGTACATATTTCTATGTTTAGAAATGAAGTTAACTGTTAACTTCCCTGTTGGAGCCAGCCTGGAAGTGAGTGCACATGCTACAACAAATGTAGTCCTTGTGTGGGTGATGCAAGTTTGCGTCTGGCTTGCTACGTTTCATGATCCTGTTCCTTTCATCTTTTTTCCTGTCATTACCTGGCCTCTTACTACTCTATTCCTCTCAATAAAAAGTGGTCAAAAACGTCAAAAGAAAATGCATTCCCAGACATATCCAACTCTAATCCATTTAGTTTTTTAATCTGAATGGCAAAAACCACCATGAAATCCGATGTTCACAAACCCTGATCTAAACATCCATGTGAGGTTTGAAATTTGGTTGTCGTCATCTGAGTTTTAGATTTCAACAAGCATTTCGTCATTCGTAATACAAGGTGTGCAGATCTGATGTACAGTGGCATGCAAAAGTTTGGGAACCCCTTGCAGAATCTGTGAAAATGTAAATAATTTTAACAAAATAAGAGGGGTCATACAAAATGCATGTTATTTTTTTATTTAGTACTGTCCTGAGTAAGATATTTTACATAAGATGTTTACATATAGTCCACAAGAGGAAAAAAAAATAGCTGAAATTATTAAAATAACCCCCTTTAAAAGTTTGTGGTTCTTAATACTGTGTGTGGTTACGTGGATGATCTCTGACTGTTTTTTATTTTGTGATTTGTTGTTGAAGAATCCCTTGTTTGTTCTGAGCTGAGCACTGTTCTTCAGAAAAATCCTCCATGTCCTACAGATTCTTTGGTTTTCCAGCATCGTTTGCATATTTGAACCCTTTCCAGCAGTGACTGTATGATTTTGAGATCCATATTTTCACTCTGTGGACAAATACAGCTATTAAAAACGGTTCAAACATTCACTGATGCTCCAGAAGGAAACATGATGCATTGAGTACCGGGGGGTGAAAACTTTTTGAATTTGAAAATCAAGGTAAACTGTGCTTAATATCAAGTGCAAGTATCTTCTGTTGCTTCCGAAGGGCAGTACTAAATGGAAAAAATGATATTTCAACAAAATGAGAATTTTGGACATCTTCATCCTGTTCAAAAGTTTTCACCCCTGGCTCTTAATGCATCATGTTTCCTTTTGGAGCATCAGTGAATGTTAACCCTTGTTAATAGTTGTGTTTGAGTCCCTCAGTTGTCCTCAGTGTGAAAAGATGGATCTCAAAATCATACAGTCACTGCTGGAAAGGGTTCAAAAATGCAAAAGATGCATTGTTGATGTTCTTTTTGAAGAACAGTGCTCAGTTTAACTGTTCAGAACAGGCTCATGAACAACCATCACAAAAGAAAAAATAGTATTAAGAACCAAGGGTTCCCAAACTTTTGAAGGGGGTTATTTTAATATTTGAATAATTTAAATTTAATAATTTGTCTTGTGTACCATATGTAAACATCTTTTATGTAAAATATCTTTCTCAGGACAGTACTAAACAAAAATAACATGCATTTTGTATGATCTCTTTTATTTTGTTAAAATTTACATTTTAACAGATTCTGCAAGGGGTTCCCAAGCATTCGCATGCCACTGTAGTTTGGATACTGTGTATGTGTGAATGCTAATATTTTGTCACCTACATACTCTCATGAGCCTTATTTACATTATACATTATATATTATCCTTATACATTCTGTATTCAGATGTCATAATGGATGTGAGCAGAAGTAAAATTTACTTATTATTTCTTTTTGTTTTTTTTTTGTCTGTCTGTCCACACTGACAAATAGTCTCTTGCCATCATGCTACTGTAACTCTTACATCATTGCTGTAGCAGCCAATGTGGATCCACTATTGACTTCATGGTATAAATGGATCAGATTTCATCACTTAATGTAGAAAGATCATATTTGACAACTAAATTAAAGTAAGTTATGAATAAACTGTTCATTTTCTAGTTCTGAGGTGGTGTGCAATGACTAGTGAATTACACATTTCTCCTTATACATGAACTTTCACTTAATAAGACATAACACTCCATGAAATCCACTTTGTGATGCACCCAATGTTTAATGTGGTCCACTTTGTGAACTTTGAAATATATTCAACAGTTTTATAGTAACAGATATAGACTGCAAAATCATCATGCAGACAGGGGGTCACGGAGGTTGATAAAGCAATCAATCACTTCCACAATAGAGCACGAGGCTTGGGATTAATGAAGGCTTCTATGCCATTTGTAATTCCTTTGCTCAGTATTCTGCGGCCTCGGTAATGGATTCCAATTTGCTCTTTTTGTCACACAGAATAATTTACATCCCGCAATGCAGTGTTGCAATCTGGAGCACATGTACCACTCTGGATGGCTCTCATTAGGGCTAATAATCACACCCATGACTGTCCAACTGGTGCATAAAATCCTCTCTGGCGATGACGACATCTTGATGTGCCATGCATTGGAAATGTATTGTGTCGTCAGCGATTTGAGCGCTTTATTCTTCCAAGCCCGTAGGTTCTAAAGTGATGGATGAAAGCCCTTGAAATAGCAGTTATGTGCAGATAGCAGCTGTAGTGCAGAGAGACGACTTTGAGATAAGTTAAATGGAATTTATATTTGAGGTACTCGCATCATGAAGTCCTCAGAGAAATCATGCACGATCATGTCTATGATAGAACGGTCATGATCACAAAATGTTCATGAGTACTAAAGTACTAAGCTTACTAATGAGCACTAAGTAGTAATTGCAAACACAATTTAGATCAGCAATAATTATGACAATTCCAAGCTATATAGTTGTTATATGTTGCTTGGTATGTTGATCATAGACTTTAGCATGGATGTGGGATCACTGCAGTGCTATTACCTGGAGTTAAAATCATTGTCGTGAACCAGCCAGGATAGAAATGTGTTTTTTTTTTATTTTTATTTTTTTTAGTTTTATGGGTTATGACATGTGCTTGTCAAAGATAGTTCATCTGAGGATATCATTCGAGGTCATAGGCCTCTCTGGCTGCCGCCCTCACAGAGCTGATTGCTCGTGTCTCTTTTTGTAACTTCCGATCTGTTTTAATTAGCTTGTTTCAAAGACCTGTTTTAAAGCCTCTGATCTTTTGCGTTCAGACACATCAGAGGCTATAGTCTTAATCTTTCCCAATACACCATTTTTTAGTATGATCCTCAGAGGACTGTTTTGAGCTTTTTAAGTTGATTTCCATCCACTGCACTTTTTAATTTTTAATTTCCTCTTTATATGTAAGATAGATTGTGATGTGGCTACTTGTACCCATGTATATCACATGATTTTATTTATTTGTGTTATATATGCATTTTCTTTTTCTTTGTGAGTCCCTGTCCGTTTTCATTGAAGAAGAGTAAATATTGGCACTGTTAATTTTGTGTGCTGTGCACATTTATTGTTTAGCATTTTATGTGAAGCATATAAATCAGTACATGTTCCTTTCAAGTTTGTATGGAAGCCCGTTTCCGCCACTAAATAAAAAATGAAAAAAGGAATTGCGATTTATCTCACTATTTTGACTTTTTTTCTCAGAATTGTGCAATATAAACTCGCAATTGTTTCTCAGAATATCTTGTTTGTGTCTTAGTTCTGACTTAATAACTTGCAATTGTGTTTTATAAAGACAAACTCAGTATTGCGAGGGGGAAAAAAGTCTGAATTGTGAGATGTTCTTAGAATTTCTCAGAATTCTGAATTTTTTTTTTTTAGAAATGCGAGATATAAACTTTCAATTGTCTCTCAGAATTGCTTGTTTGTCTTAGTTCTTAACTTGCAGTTGCGTGTTATAAAATCAGAATTGTGAGATAAACTTAGAATTGCGAGGGGGGAAAAGTCTAAATTGTGAGATGTTCTTAGAATTCTGAATTTTTTTTCTCAGAAATGCGAGTTTAAATCTCACAATTCGGTCTTTTTTCTCAGAATTGTGAGATATAAACACAATTGTTTCTCATAATTGCTTGTTTGTGTCTTGACTTAATAACTTGCAATTGCATGTTATAAAGTCAGATAAACTCAGAATTGTGAGGGGGAAAAAAGTCTAAATTGTGAAATGTTCTTACTCCGAATTTCCCTGAATTCAGAATTTTTTTCTCAGAAATGCGAGTTTAAATCTCACAATTCTGTCTTTTTTCTCAGAATTGTGAGATATAAAGTCAGAATTGCGAGTTTATGTCTCAGAATTCTGAGGGGTTTTTTTTCTCAGAAATGCGAGTTTATATCTCTCAATTCTGACTTTTTTCTGAGAATTGTAAGATATAAAGTCGGAATTGCGAGTTTATGTCTTGCAATTTTGACTTTATTTCTTGCATTTTGAGTTTGTCTCACAACTCACAAAAATGGGCTTCCATAAGATTGAAGACATATTGGTCTGTAACTTAAAATTAACTACAAATGACTACTGAGCAAACTCAAGTATATTTTAGAAGTGGATATGGCAAAGATTGTAATGCTTTGTGGTAATAGTTGATTTCTCTCTCTTCTTTTGATTTTGCATTATGTAAATTGTATGTTATCACTACAATTGATTTAAAAAAAAAAAAAAAATCAATGAAATTCATATTAACACTCTGACACCCACACCGAGCAACTTTCATCCTGTTAATTTTCTTGCTGTTGTGTAAATTTTGAAATTGTAATGAATAATTTAAGCGGTGGAGCTCAACCAAAGCATATTTTGACAAATACTACACACTAAATAAATACAACACAAGCATATTCAGTTTTTTAAAAAGTTACAGACTGCAAAAGTACCTGCATAATAGGATTCCCATCTGCACATTTAAGTCCCTGAAGTGTAAATGATTCATGTGTAAATTAATCATCTGAAGATTATTAATCTCTGAACATATTTTCAGGAACGTGGAGGACAGAAAGATTAATTTATTCTCCGACCACAGTATAATGGGCGAAAGGGCTTCCTTTGCTGCTTTGAAATATTGTGCTACACACTGGGAAACTGTGAAACATTGCCAGCTTTGTGCTCTGTCTGAATGTGGCACAGATTTCAGACAGGAAGTGCAGACGCTGGCTCAGTCCTCTCTTGACAGCTCTATCTTTCCGGCAGAGGGAAAGGCCCGGGAATACCTGCTCGCTGGATAACAGTGCTTTCTGAGTGTCACCGAACCCAATCTGTGCACCCGCAGCTCTCTAAATCAACATCTTGAGCTAGATGTCATCTGTGCGCTGAACTGGGTCAGAACAAGTCTAGTGCAGAACTTCGCGTTTTCCGCCATTTCCAGGGGCGTACATCAGCCCCTGAGCGATGAATTATGCAGAAGGTCATTTCAGATGAGAAGTCATTCTCCTTTCAGAGGGCAATCAGTTTGTGGAAAACGGTTTGGTGGATTGCTACTGTAGATCTGCTACATCAGCAGCTAACCAACATAAAACACCATGGACACATTATGTTGGTTAAAACTAGTCTTTCAGTACAGCTGTTTTCCACCTTGATTGTGAAAACATTCTTAAAAGTATTATTTTTAACAAAAGAACTGATTGAACTCTTTATATGTGCATCTATTCAATGAAAAACTAATATCAGCCTTTCTAAGGGACTCATTCATTCATTCATTCATTCATTCATTCATTAATTCATGTGTAAATGATCAAATTGTCATTCCTTCATGTGTAAATAATCGTTGTAATTAATTCATTCATTCATTAATTTGTCTGTTTATTGATTCATTAATTAATTTGTAAATGATCGAATTGTCATTTATTCATTTCATTCGTTCATTCATTCATGTGTAAATTATCAAATTGTCATTCATTCATTCGTCTGTTCATTGATTCATTAATTCACTTGTAAATTATCAAATTGTCATTCATTTATTCAGTAATTCATGTTTAAATGATCTAATTGTAATTCATTCATCCTCTCATTGATTCATTAATTCACGTATGAATGATCAAATTGTCATTCAATTCATTCATTCATTCATTCGTTTGTTCATTGATTCATTTTTTCGTGTGTAATTGATCAAATCATTCATTCATTCATTTTTCTGCCCATGTGTTCATTAATTCACGTGTAAATGATTACATTGTAATTCATTCATTCATTTGTTCATTGATTCATTCATGTGTAAATGATCAAATTATTAATTCATTCATTTGTTCATTGATTCATTCATGTGCAAATGATCAAATTGTAATTCATTCATTTAGTCATTCATATGTAAATTATCAAACTGTTATTTATTCATTCATTTTCATTTGTCTGTTCATTGATTTATGTAAAAGATCAAATTGTAATTCATTCTTTCACTCGTCTGTTCATTGATTCATGTAAATCAAATTGTCATTCATTCATGTGTAAATGATCAAATTGTGATTTGACTGATTGATTTGATTTATTTGTTCATTCATATGTAAATGATTCATTCATTCATTCATTCATTCATTCATTCATTGGTCCATTTATTGATTCATTCATGTGTAAATGATCAAATTGTCATTCATTCTTTCATTTGTGTAAATGATCTAATTGTGATTGATTCATTAATTCATGTGTAAATGATCAAATTAATTCATTCGTTCATTCATTGATTTTATTCATGTATAAATGATCAAATTGTAATTCATTAATTGTTCAAATTATCAAATATTCATTTATTCATGTGTAAATGATCAAATTGCAGTTCATTCATACATTCAGTTGTGTAAAGGATCAAATTAATTTATTGATTCGATTGATTGATTGATTGATTGATTCATGTTTTAGTAGCAAAGTATACAGTGTTATTGTTATCAGACTTTTTTGCTGATTTTAAAAACATTGTATAGATACATTTATGTATTTTATTACCAAGATGGCTGCTGACTAAACTGACTGGCGTTAAAGATACTCATTTCAGTCCATATTTCATTTCTTTTGAGCACGAGAGTGAGCAGTGATCATTCCTTTTTATAAATGTCTCTAGAGGCTGACCCTCAGCTACTTTGCCATCCGTTGCATGTTTCCAGATAATGAGAAAACGGTCAGGTTAGTGACCCCACTGGAGCTGTTATAATAAGAAATATAATGATAATAGTGATGATCTGGGGATGATCTGCCTCACTCCATAGACACCGGGAAAATGACACAAACCGGTTAGTTTCAAGATGACGCTCGTGTAGAATGAAGGAGCACCAGAAAAAAAATCAAGCTCTTCGTAAAACACTGAAATGATGAGTCACCTTTGCACAACTCTCTGGTATCATCATTTTCAACCTGTGGAGATATTTTTTCCAGTCTTGTGTGTGTTGTATGCAGCTGTCATGCTTGATGTATGGTCTTTTTGCGAGTCAACCAGTGAAGTGAAGTGTGCCGCATAACTGTAGGGACCAGATCAGCAGGAAAGCAATGGGTCTGGCTGTGCAAAAACCAAAACGTTTTCTTTCACCTCTGTTTGAAAGGCAAAGGAAGCAGTGAGCCAAAGCATAATCTTGCATGTTTGTTTTGGGATTGAAAATAAGGCCTGCAATTATTCTGTAAACAGAAATTTCCCATATGGGATTAATAAAGAGTTCGTCCATCCATCCGTATCACAAGAATGTTTGGAAAGAATGATTGACAGATGCGTATTTGCCAACCCCCAGACATCATCTTCACTTCTCCACTCTCTCCCCGTCTGGCTCAGTTTGTATTTTTTGAAATTAAGTGCTATTTCGCTCCACTCTGACTGCAGTCTTGATACAAAATAATGATCTTAAACTACACAGACAATGAACAGTTTCGGCCCTCAGGATACACCTTCATCCGGCACTCTGAGTGCGCTCGGCATCCCATTTAATTTTCGATCTGCATCATTGCGGACAGGTTGCAATAATCATGATGTCTCGTCTCACATTATTGTGCCAGCACTCGCCAATTACTCTCGTCCCCCAGCCCCTTCTTTTCTCTGCCATCGAGTAGGATATAGCATCTTTGAGGTGTTCATTATTTTTAAAATATTTCAGGGGGGCAATTCAGAAAGCTGAGTGTAGTATCAGACACTCAAATCTCTAGTGACTCTCTCGACTTTATAAAATCCACACGTACAAAGGCAGCTCAACTAGTTGAGCCGCCCTCACGACCTCAGATAATGTCACTCATGCTAATTGTTGCCGAGTGTATTTGCATCTTGCTTGTCGGTGCCTGAGATTTTGGCACAGCCGTGTTGCAACAAGGCAGTCTCAATATGCTTATGTAATGCCAGCTTCCGAAGATATTATCATTTATGGCTCTTGTAGCAGTTCTGCATTTCTTTTATGACTCTTTCCCCTCTTTCCACTGGTGAGACTGCACTGTTGAATGAGAGAGAAAAAACTGAGGTGGAAAAATGAGGTTGCTAATTACTATTCATATTAATTAGTGCCTTTTTAAAGGGGAGATTAGAGTAGAATGAGTTGGAATAGTAACAAGAGCTTCCTGTGAGAGAGGGAAAGCTGATAAGGTGTCACATGACTGCAGCCGCGTAGAGACATGCATAATTTTTTTGGAGGAACGGTTATTATTTCTTCATTCAATTATGATGATAAAGGGATATTATGCAATATGTAGTAAAGCCATAAATGATCAACCTCAGAGATAAAAGAAATGCAATGAATTGGAGCCTGCAGTTGTCAGATTCTGAAATAAAGTTTTATACTTTGCAGTTGCACAACCTGCGATAACCTGCTTTTAAAAACGGTACGATTCCGCATTTTACTAGTACCGGTATTTTAAGAATGCATTTTAATAAGAGCCGTATTTCTGCGTCTCTGTGTTGGTGAATGGCGCAGGCACGCAGTTTTGTTTACTACATATATACGCCTGACGCTCGCAGTGTTTTCAGCCTCTGCTGCCTCAATATATGAGAACATGAACAATCTGTACAACTGCTCTGAGGTTTTACAGCAACCCGTCAAAATAAAAGTTCGGTTTAACTTGTTAGTCAGAAATATATTAACATATTACTTAATGAAAAGATAGTACTACTACTACTAATAAAAATATTATTAAAACAATGTTAAAGGAATATTTACCAGAAAAATATATTTACCAGAATTTATTTACCAGAAAATTGTAAATACACAACACAGTATTTCGGAAAAAAAAAGCCTATAATAAATGAATTCTTCATCAAATCTAATTATCCTTTATAAATTCATTAGACTTTTGATTATTAAAATGTAATGAAACAATTAAAATATAATCCAGAAAATTAGTGCAAAACAGAGATTCACAAACAAAACTGAATTTGAGAAAAATAATAAAACGTATTTCATAGGGGCTTAGAAACATGCAATTTTTGTTAAACTTTTAATAAATTGCTGTTAAATTCTGCAGGTTTCATGATTTAAATTAATTAGACATGCTTTTTGATAAAAAAATTAAAATAGATTTCATAGGGCCCTCTTTTATTTCATTTGTGTCTTTTATTGTAATTGTCCTTTAGTTTGATACTTGCATCTAGGTTCTTATTATTAATAACAAAGATAAAATAACAAAAAATGACTGTCATGATATAAATTGTTGTTGTAAAATAAAATTACTATATCATGAAATGATATATAATACTGCTACTTGCAGTATGTTAATATATTAGTCTAAATAAATAATGATCTCAAACATTTGAACCCAGCTGTACATTTGTTTGTGGCTGATGCTGTTTCAGTTATTTATGAAGGAAGCACTTCCTCAGTGTCTTAGTGGTTAATTACACATTGAGGGCTCCGTTGAGATTTTCTACAATTTCAGAGGCTCAGCACAACACCTGTTGGCAGATCGCCCTGCTTGGGAAAAATCAGACAGGAAATGCACAAGCAAAGGCGAGGTGTGTCATTTCCTGTCCTCACTGACTTGCCAACTATCAGCCTTCAGCTTCTACCCCATGAGTCAAAGCTGCAAATCTCTGCATATTCCCTTTCGTTTGAGTGCGACTCAAAACTCTTGAGCAGATTATGTTTAAACCTCCGTAAGGAGCAAGAGAGACCAGTAGGAATTTCAGGTGGAAAAGTTGGCTAAGCCACATATTTAAATTCCCTGTGACAGTGTGCACGTTGGACTGAATATAGGCACCCTCTTATGCTGTAATGCCAGTATGTAGGCCTGCATGAATCTGTACTGCCAGAATTCAACAGAAAGCTCTGCAGATTTCCACTGAATTCGAACACCAGTATTCGTTTATCAATATATTATGCCATTTCATACCTCATTTTATTCTATAATGTGATGTACCTCTGGATATGTATCAAGAAAAATGAGTGGGAATGGGTTGGATTGTTAAAAAAAAAACTACATTTCATACTAAATGGAAATATATTATGGCGCTTGGTTGGCCATGTGACATCTAAAGCGAAGTAAAGAAGAGCAAGGACTTTTTTTTTAATATTCCGAAGATTTTTTTTATTTGGAATAACTTGAAATAAGACTATTAAACTTAAAGAGCAAATCATATCTGGTATTTTAAAGTGTCTTAATATTGTGTTGAAGTCCCCTACAACAGGTTTAAATGCATCTAAGGTCAGAAAACGTAATTTTCTCAGAATATACAGTTCTGAACTTATGGTCTGTAAACCCCTTCTTTCCTGTTGTGATTGGTACAGAGAGGAGTACTTGAGCAAGTTAGCGAGCGCTACCGTCTATGTTGCCAAGTCCGTGGGTTGTTTTTGATGTCCGTGGGTTGAAGCAACCCCAATAACGTCATATTTAGCCACTGGAATGCGAATTTACCAAGGGAAGCCTGACCAAAAAAACGTGTATTTTCAACGCTATCTCACGACCAGTTTGTACGTATTTTATGAGGGTGGTAGGAATTCGTACAACCTCACTCGTACAAATTTGTACGATTTTAGTGACGGGTCGATTTAGGTGCGGGGTTAGCTGTAGGTAATTCGTACAAAGTTATACATATTTTGCAACTTGTAAAATAGGTATATTTTAACTAAAATAATGAATTTGTACGAGTGAGGTCTTACGAATTCGTACAAGTTAGCCACGTTGTAAGATATGTATGAATTGTCGTAAGATCAGGCTGATATTTTACACCCCAGAACCCCGTTTTTAGTGGGGTACCCCCCTCGAAATGCGATTGGGACAGTTTTGAGTAGCAACTGGGTGGATTTTGTTGTGAAAACCTGGCAACCCTGGCTACCATTGACAAAGCATGCACCTTTACATAAAACAATGATATAGTGCTCCAGTCTGTTCTTAATATAATGACATAAAAACATTTTGTTTAACACTTAAGTGTCCACAGCTAAACTTTAGCTGCTAAACTGCAAACGCTTAAAACAGTAATGGTGGATATGTTAGCCGAGTGTTAACATGACTGATTGATGAAACAATACGGTTTGTAAACCAAAACAGGTCTACATTCTTTATTATTACATGAAGAAATTAGAACGACAGTCTACATGAATCGACTCATTCTTAGGAAATAGTGGTTTCATAGCGAATTATCAGAACTATTTCATTAAGACAGTAATATGCTTTTCTTAGAAACCTAAAAATTTATGCAAATGTGTTACCTAGTGCCATATATCGATAACAGGCAGAAGATTGGAAAATATGACTACTCGTTAAGGCAGTTCAGAGTCGACTCTTTAGTTTGAAAGCCGTCTGTTTGTTTACCCTTGACAATGTCACACATTTTTTCCTCTGCAGTCCGTGTAGATGGAGAAAAGGTTGGCTGTCTCTATATAAAGGTGCCAATATAAGCTGAATTCCCTGTAGCTGTTCTAAAGTAGTATATTTCTAAATATAAATTTGAGTTCTTTGATCCAGGTTGTGTGACCAACATCGTTCCTTATTGACTGAATGTGTGTGAGATACACTGCTACCTCCTTGCTCCTCTGCTATAGATTTGAGGCACAAAAATCGTTACGAATGCTATGGGCTATGTGAATGCAGTAGCTATTCTTGTTCTTCAGGAAAAAGCCAAGCCAGCATCAGCTCGTCAGGTGTGAAATGATTGGATGTTTTCATTGCATTGAATAAGGTGAGATGAGGCATGGAAATCCCATTGTAAATTGACTCTCTGTAGGTAAATTCCCCTGATTGGTTTTAGATGAAGCAGCAGAGAATAAATCGAGTCGATGCCCCTGGACGTGATGAATCGGGTGGCGATGTTTTAATAGACTGTCACCTTTTCATCTTGAAGGCCATATTTCACTAACCCGACAGCCAGCTGGAAGATTGAACGCCGTGTTTTACTCAAGAAAGATTGTAGCTGTTTTAGCAGCTGATGTTGTGTCTCTATAAGTGAAAGATTTATAAATTACACTGTTTAGAGAAGAACAGATGTGTGTTTGGATTCTGCCGTAACTGAGTACACCTTAATGGAGATAGTGCTAAGTGCAAACCTGGGCTGTATGTTAACATTAAAGGTAAATTTGTTTGTTTTACAAGCTTGTTGGCCTTAATTGCACTTATGCACAAAAGGTAAAGGCGCCTGCTAGCGCAAAGTTAAATCATTTCAATTTGCTTTGCCTGGGATCAGCCAGATCATGACTTAAACGATTTAAAGCCCTCTCATGCGTTCTGTTATTTTCCTCGTGCTGTGTCTCATGTCAAGTTGAAGGTTATTTATTCTGAGTGTTATTTTAGAGAGTTCAGAAGCTCCCCGTTAGGCCGTTAACATGGGGAAATGGTGTGCAGCATGTGGGGCTATTTTTGCCGTCGATGACAAATTGCTTTCTGCCGTTCTTTGACTGACATCATCATCACTTTGAGCCGCCAGGCAATTTGTGTTTGTCAGCCTGAGCTTCGTTTGCGTTGTACCCGCTGTTTTTCGCCTCGCTTCAGTCTGAACCCCTAACGCATTATGGGTTGTTTGTCGCGGCCAGTGATACAGTGGGCAGTGAATCTTTTCTCACTCCCACTGTCAGAATGGACAAGTCCAACAGCTGCATGCCCAGCACAGCATCAATTTCACATGCAGAAGTTAAGTTTCCTTTCTATCCTCCCACTCTTACTGTTCCAGCCGGGCGGCTGGCGCCTGCTAAGGGAATACCAATACTTTCTGAATCAGCGGTGCCTTCTAGACGAAGAACCAAGCGAGTGTGTAACGTAATGGTGTGTCTCTTATTTTACTCTCTCTCTCTTCACCATCTGTTTATTTTCAAAGCTTTCCTCCAGTGATGCGGAAATAGAGTTTTCCGGATAGGGGAGGGAGAAGGACATCCCTGCTCTGGGCCCTTGTCTGGAGAAGTGTCTTGGGACGGTCACTGCAGTCAGACTATTCTGTGTCTCTGCTTGTCTCTGCTTGGCTTTGCACAAAATCTCAAATGTGCACCGGAGCAGAATGTCTGAGTTGATTTGGCAGACTCTAGTCGGACTGATACCTTGACCTGATTGATGTATTAAATATTTTATTTTGGCCCCTTTCTATTTTATAGAAAGGGCACAGTTAGAGAGGAGACTGGAAACAATAGGGAGTAAGTTTGGGAAATTACAAACTCGGTTTAAATTGGTACCTCATATCTGTGGTTGTGTATCAGAAACAAGGGCAGTTGGTTATATTTTTTTATTTTCTGATTTTTCTTTTTCAACTGTTGAACATGTAAATTAATTTGATGAAATTTGTGCAAAAATGGACATGAGGCTATATCTTTGCAACACTGATTTGGGCAAAAGATATATATATATATATATTTATATATATATATATAATATAATATAATAGATTTTTATTATTATTTATTTTTTTGTGTTTTTTTTGACAGGACAGTGAAGATATGACAGCAAGCGAATGGGAGAGAGAGAGAGAGAGAGAGAGGGGGGTGGGATCGGGAAAGGTCCACGAGGCGGGATTCGATCACGGGACACCCGAAGCGAAACTGTGCCACATATCGGTGCACTGCCCACAAGGCCGACGTTTTGGGCAAAACTTACCAAGCATGACCTGAGGGCACATGAATAGTTTTGGCACAGCACCACCTACTGGTCAAAAGATAAAGAATTGACATTTTTGTTTAAAATTTCTGAACTGTTTGACCAAAAATCATGAGTGATCTTGTTGGATTTGGAGTGGCATACCTAATCAAACCATACTAAATTTTCTTATGTCAGCCAATTTGGGTGTGGACCAGTTTTGTAGTAAAAATGCTGTATTTTTCAAACGCTTTAGCATATTGTTATGAGTCTTATAGAATTGCTCATGGGAAAGTTATCAAACTTAGCACACGGATAGAGGACAGCCTCATCATTAATCACGGCAAATTTGGTCTCTCTAACTCAAACTCTGAATTTTCCTGAAAAATCTACTTTTTCGAACCCGTCCTAGTTTTTCCAAAATTGGCGTAGATCATCTTCAGAGCATTCTGGCAAAAAGTTATTAAAAGCTTTTTGATATACCAAACAGGTTCGTAAAGCGGTAACGAATTTGACGAAGTTTGTACAAAAATAAACACAAGGCTATATCTCTCCAACACTTTAACGGATTCTGACCAAACTTGGTATGTGTTGTAACAAGCATGACCTGAGGACACACAAATGGTTTCGGCCCAGTGCCACCTACTGGTCA
Organism: Cirrhinus mrigala; assembly: GCA_036247105.1. Classification (NCBI taxonomy): domain Eukaryota; kingdom Metazoa; phylum Chordata; class Actinopteri; order Cypriniformes; family Cyprinidae; genus Cirrhinus; species Cirrhinus mrigala. The sequence continues at coordinate 28,537,674 of CM070010.1, forward strand.
AAGATATACAAATTTGACATTTTTGTTTAGAATTTCTGAGCGGTTTGACCAAATATCATATTAGATTTAAAGCGGCAAACCGAATCAAACAATGCCAAATTTTCCTATGTCAGCCACTTTGAGCGTGGACCATTTCGAATTTTGTAGGAAAATGCTATATTTTTTAGAACCTTTTGCGTATTGTCATGAATCTTATATAATCGCTTGTAGGAAAGTTATGAAATTTGGCATACAGACAGAAAACAGTCTCATCATCAACCACAGCAAATTTGGGGTCTCTAACTCAAACTCCCTAGTGCTAGGACAAATTTCCACTCATTGTTCTGCTAATAACTTTTTTCCCCCCTTTGATCTCTTGACTCATACCGAGTTGAATGCATTTTTTTTTTTGCAATTTTTAATTTTTCGAAAAATTAAACTTTTTTGAATTTGTCCTAGATGGTTTTGTCCAGTTTTCACAAAATTGGCTCAGATCATCTTCAGAGCATTCTGGCAAAATGTTATCAAAAGCTTTTTGATATACCAGACCGATAACGAATTTGATGAAGTTTGTGCAAAAATGGACATGAGGCTATTTCTCCACAATGCTTTAGCAGATTCTGACCAAACTTGGTATGCATTATAACAAGCATGACCTGAGGACACATGAATAGTTTTGGCACAGCACCACCTACTGGTTCAACCCTAACCTTCAACCCTAATCCCAACACACCTGAACCAGCTAATCATGATGTTCAGGGCTATTTAATTACAAGATTGGAACTTAAGTCTGCAGAAAAGTAGCTCTCCAGGAGCAGGGTTGGAGAACCCTGGTATTTACTAAGTAATTAAAGACACCTTCTTAGCTCTTCATTTTACCTCTGTTGTCCTTGGTCCCTTAATTGCTGCTTGCAGCTATATTTCTAAGTCTGTCGATGTTTGTTGGTCTATCCTTCATTGTTGTTCTGCATTCTGTTTGGAACTTTATTTCAAACTCAGGAATTCAATTGGAATCTACAAGGCATTCTAAATGTAATTCTGAAAGTCCTTCTTGACCTCACGTGCTCAGACTCATCCTCATGCTCGTCATCTCATACCTTCCATCTATTGAGATGTTCCAACCATTGTTTCAGGGTTGAGTGATAAGATTAAGGTACCACATTACTACTCTTGTCTTGATAGAATGTAAAAATCGTGTTATTATTAAAACAGTCACACGCAACGTAGTCGTTTCCTGCATTCAAATAGCGCAGACACGGCACGATGAGCCGCAAAAGCGTAATTAAGCATCAAAGACCTCCTCTGACCTTAATGAACATGATGTGGAATTGAGGGGTTATTTGCATCTTGTTCTGATCGAGCACAGGTGACGGAACCGAATGAGGGCCATGATTTGAATTGATGCTACGACGGAGTTTGACCATGCGTCCGCAGTCACGGGTGACAAGGTTGGCAGCTTAATTATGCTTAATGACGAGGAGTGCCTCTCCAGGCTCACTTTGCCACCAACTACATCACATAAACCAGTGTAAGCTGAGTTTTTAATTTACAGCAGCAGAGAACAAATCGTCTCGGGGATGATGGATTGATGTGCAGATGGGACTTATCATTCATAATTGTCCTTGCTTGGGTGAACGGTAGCCTGCCGGAACAAGTAATGCCCAACCAGAGGGTACTTGGAAAGATTTTCCTTGTTGTAAACCAGAATTTAAGTAATATTAGGCCTCTCAACAGATTAAAATAGTTTAACTTTAATACCCCTTGACATTTAAGTTGCGTTTTAACTAAACATATGTTTTGTCCATTTCTGTGAGTCTGGATGACACTTGTAGCAGAACATACTGTATACTTTTTTATTAACCCTCTTAAATTGCAGGCCCATACATCTTCATGAAGTAAGGTTGGTTTGGGGAAATCATTAGCTTAGGAAGTCAGTGTTAAGTTTTAAATTAATCCTGACTTTGCCTAAGAGACAAAGAGAATCTAAACTAATTCACGCATCAGTAGTTCAGTACCAAGCATAGCCGTCTTGCTACGTGAGAACAAAATGATCTGATATAATATTCCTCCATCTCAGTGGCTCCTGTGGGTGCTGCGGAGTCAATCACAGCTATGGCTATCCCATAACTGGGCTTCCCAAAACACCATAAAACTACCCATTTCATTTCCCGTTTTGACCTTTTTGAAATGATCCTACTGGCTTGAACCCATTTTCAATCATGAATTTGCTTTGCCCTGCAACCACCTGTGCGTGTGTGTGTGTATGTGTGTGTTAGCATATTTTTTAGAGATCTTTTCTGACATATTACACCCCACTGGAGGGAAAGTCACTTAGTCATGTACTCAAACTGCTCAAACACTACAGTGTCTATACTACCAAAGGACTCTTTAGTAACTGCTAATTTCAGACATTTCAAGATATGTGTATATGAATTACACAAGTTGTAAGTCATTAAAGAGACAGTTGACCCAAAAATGAAAATTCTGTCACTAATTACTTACCCTCATGTTGTTCCAAACCCATAAGACCTTCGTTCATTGGATTCGGAGCACAAATTGATATATTTTTGATGTAGTCTGAGAGCTTTTCTTAATTCATTTTTGGGTGAACTATTCCTTTAAGTGGTTAAGGAAAGAATTAATAAAAAACCCTCTGACCCCTGAGTAGAAATTCTAGTCCAGTGCCTTAGCCAAGGTTATTTATTGGTCTTTTTTTGCTGGTGTGGGTAGTCACAATGACCTTTTCCATGCTTCATTTGCTGGTCTGAGTGGACAGGGGCACCTGCAGTGTTCCTGCAATGTAGCAAGTGTGATGGGTTTCCACTCTGCGCTTCCTGCTTTTATTTATGAGTACAGGGCTTTGCAGCCCATAATGCAGTGAACCTCGGTGGACATAACACACGGTGCTATAAACTGCAGTCAGGGCTTAAGCTTTATAACTCCATGTGAAAATAAGACAAAAGCCCAGGTGTTTGGTTGCAATTCACCATCAGTAAATCTGCCAAAACATAAAGGCAGCACCTGCTAATGACTGTCAGCATGTGAATCTACAATAAGGTATTGAATTGTGGGATCGGCTGCTGCAGTGTGATGTAAAGCTACGCTGGCAGCTGTGAGCTCACCACGTGATGTGGAATCAGCCTGACAGATTGACACACTATTTCATCAAGTATTTAAGGTACTGCGACCTGGCTTTTGAATGTGAACCAAACCAAACTTCCGTTTGAGAAAATGTGGCGGTCACTTTTGTTTATGTAGCACTTCATACAATCCAGATCGTTTTAAACATACAAAAAAGAGGTTTTCTTGCATAAGACACACACAAGACACCCACTGGAATGCCATTCAATGTAAAAATTGTTTGTAAACCAAAAATCTTGTCAGGCATATGTAGAACAAGAATCATTAGATGACATTAAAAGACCCACTTCAGAATCACTGTGCAGCCCCCAAAAACTATTTAATTGTAATTTTACATTTTTGCTAATCATTACCACTATCCTTCAAACTACTAGGTTTTACCTATTTGTCAGCAAGACAATCAAAAAAGTATTTAAAATAATTATTATTTAATGGTAATAATAATCATAATTTGGTTTGCAGTATGAAATTTTAGTATAGTTTATAATTATATTATCCAATTTTTCATTATTTTTACATATTAATGTTACACTTCAAATCTAATTTTTATTAATCATTACCACTATCCTTCAAACCACTAGGTTTTACCCATCTGTCAGCAAGACAATACTTTTTTTTTTAAAATATATTATTTAATAGTAAAAAAATGATACAATTTAGTATGTAGTATGAAATTTTAGTGCAGTATAAAATTAATTTTTTTTACATATTAATGTTACACTTTATTTTTATTTTTTCCAAATCACTGTTTTTGTCAGCAAGACAATAAAAAATATTTTAAATTATTATTATTATTTAATAATAATAATAATAATAATAATAATAATAATAATAATAATAATAATAATAATAATTAATTATAATAATTAATTATAATAATAATTAATTTTAGTACAGTGTAAAATTTAGTATAAAATTTTATTTTTACATATTAATGTTATGCTTTATTTTTTCATTCATCATTGCCACTATCCTTCAAACCACTAGGTTTTACCCATCTGTCAGCAAGACAATAAAATAAATATTTAAAATTATTATTTAATAGTAAAAATAATAATAAAAATATTGTATGTAGTATGACATTTTAGTGCGGTATAGAATTTATTATAACATTTATTTTTTTCCATTAATGTTACACTAAAGTTTACTAATTATTACCACTATCCTTCAAATCACTAGGTTTTACCCATTTGTCAGCAAGAAAATAAAATAAAAATGTAACATTAATATTATTTAATAATAATAATAATAATAATAATAATAATAATAATAACATTTAGTATGTAGTATGAAATTTTAGTACAGTATAAAATTTAGTATAACATTTTATTATTTTTACATATTAATGTTATGCTTTATTTATCTTCAATTATTATTATTTAATAGTAATAATAAAACAATTTAGTATATAGTATGAAATTTTAGTACCGTATAAAACCTTATTTCACCCATATTTTGACAATGGTTTATATTTTTTATTGTATTTTATTTATAACAAAGGCTATTTGAAACATTTAAATTGGAATTGAAACTATATTATTACTACAATGCAACTGTGTATATTATTAATCAATAATCATAATATAATGTGTGATTAAAATATAATATAATTGTGAGTGTAAAATGCCTGTATCTTAAATTATTTGTTTTCTTTTCTTTTCTTTAGAACATGTCTTATATAAATGCCACCTGCCAAAAAAAGGCTTCTGATCAGATTTGACTGATTAGTCAACTAGTTTAGGCAACCCAAATTGAATTCCACCTGATTTAATATCAGTAATTTCGTAATTTATTCTGAGTTTAGTTTAATCCATGTGGAATTAAACCTGATTCATCTGATTGATCACTCATCTCACACTTAACTGGCGGTTTATGTTCAGGATGCGTCTCACAAGGAGTTCATCGGGTCATGGAGGCAATCTTGCCTGAGAGGACAGCCGTGGCTTGTCTTTATTAGAGTATTGATCACGCGGTGGCACTTTATCTAGCCGTGTGGGACACTAATCAGCCTGGAGACACGCATCATTTCAAAGTAATGTACGGCAGACATTGATTTCTGCCCCCTTGATTTCCCACCTCTTCACAGGATGTGAAAGCAATTGAAAAACTGACTCCATCACCTGCCATTGCACCACACCTGTTGTATAGCAATTTTAATGTCCTGATGAATGCTAAAATGGAATAGCCATGAACTGACATGGCATGATTTTGCATGTGACACCAGGGTCAGCGTCACACCATAACCCAAAGTCTATCTCTAGGTGCCGTCTACTTGTTGTGGAGAGGTACCTCAGATTGCTATTTCACACAAGAAAGTAATGTTCACTCTCCACACGCTGCACAATGTGCCCTCCATCTCCATTATACCTCTGGCCAGAGACACAGGCCACATATATACGGCTAATGAGTACTTCTGTGGCGCAGACAGTGTTTAGTAATGCTCTATCCACTTTATTTTCATCCTCGGAGATGCTCGCGTGGTAATTAACCCTGTTGGACTACTTTGGATTCACAAACAGCACAATCATTTATGTCCAGCCCCTCTGGCACCTCTCCTCTTCCACTTCCTGTGCAGTGATGAGGCTCAATCAGCATCTAGAGTGTATCTCTTCTACTGGTGTTTTGGTGACGGCACTGATCAGGTCGTTAAAAAAGCACAAAGACCGTGAGTTAATCTCTCTGGTGTGGTGGTAGAGCTGTATGTGAAGAAGAAGCTGTGAAGAATGACTGGTGACAGATTTTTTTCTTCTCAATTCATTTCTCCCACACCCCTTTTCTTGTGACCTAGATATATAGGATAATGAAAATGGCAGATGTAGACTAGGGCTGGTTTATATGTAGATTATTCAAAATATATTTGTGATGATTTTGTGGTTGACAGAATTAAGCAGCATTTAGACAAAAAGATCCATTAATCCACTGTCCATTCATTTCTAACATAAACTCACAATTCTGAGAAATAGTCGGAGTTCTGAGAAATAAAGTCAGAGTTGCAAGATATATATACTCAAAATGTCACTTTGAGAAAAAATGTCAGGATTGCAAAAAAAGGTCAGAATTGCATGTTTTTGTCTTGCAATTCTGACTTTATTTCTTGCAATTGTGAGTTTTTATCATGCAACTCCGAGAAAAAAGTCAGAATTGTGACTATTTCTGACTCGCGGTTGCAAGTTTATATCACAGAATTCTGACTATAACTCGCAATTGCGAGTTTATATCATGCAATTCTGAGAAAAAGTCGGAATTGTGAGTTTATAACATGCAATTTTGAGAAAAAAAAGTCAGAATTGTGACTTTATCTCGCAATTCTGACTTTATAACTCACAGTTGCGAGTTTATATCATGCAATTCAGAGAAAAAAAAAGAACTGCAAATTTATATCACACAATTCTGAGGAAAAAAGTCAGAATTGTGAGTTTATCTCGCAATTCTGACTTTCAGTTACGAGTTTGTGTCATGCAATCCTGAGGAAAAAAGTCAGAATTGTGAGTTTATAATGCAATTCTGAGAAAAAAGTCAGACTATCTTGCAATTCTGACTTTATTACTCGCAAATGCAAATTTGTATCATGGAATTCTGAGGAAAAAAGTCAAAATTACAACTTTATATCATGAAGTTCTGAGAAAAAAGTCAGAATTGTGTCTTTATCTTGCAATTCTGACTTTTAACTCACATTTGTGAGTTTATATCACGGAATTGTGACTTTATAACTTGCAATTGTGAGTTTGTGTCATGCAATTCTGAGAAAAAAGTCAGAATTGTGTCTTTATCTTGCAATTCTGACTTTTAACTCACATTAGCGAGTTTATATCACGGAATTCTGACTTTATAACTCGCAATTGTGAGTTTATGTCATGCAATTCTGAGAAAAAAGTCAGAATTGTGTCTTTATCTTGCAATTCTGACTTTTAACTCACATTTGCGAGTTTATATCACGGAATTCCGACTTTATAACTCGCAATTGTGAGTTTATGTCATGCAATTCTGAGAAAAAAAAGTCAGAATTGCGAATTTATATCATGCAATTCTGAGAAAAAAGTCAGAATTGCGACTTTATATCATGCAATTCTGAGAAAAATTCAGAATTGTGTCTTTATCTTGCAATTCTGACTTTTAACTCACATTTGCGAGGTTATATCACGGAATTCTGACTTTATAACTCGCAATTGTGAGTTTATGTCATGCAATTCTGAGAAAAAAAAGTCAGAATTGCGAATTTATATCATGCAATTCTGAGAAAAAAGTCAGAATTGCGACTTTATATCATGCAATTCTGAGAAAAATTCAGAATTGTGTCTTTATCTTGCAATTGCAGGGGCAAAAACAGGCTTCCATACATATTACCATGGTGAAATAAAATACTAAAATGTGTTTGAAATGCATTTATTTTGCGTAAGTATACTGCAAATACATTTACATATTTATGTGCTTAATAAAAATACCGTGCAACCCTGTACTTTTGGTATAATAAACTGGTATGCTTAAAAGTCTAAATTGGAACAACTAATTTTGTGCTTAATGCCTTTTAATTTTGCGGAAGTAGTGCTGAAATACAACTAAAGATACACTTAAGTATATTTGATTGTGCTAAAGTGGAACTTAAGCAAGTATACTTCAGGTACTCATAAAAATCCTGCGTTTAAAGACTTGATATTATACAGAGATTATACAATCCTTATAAATAGTGATTTTAAAACACTTTTTAGGCATAATATTAAGAAATGTGCATTGTGCAATAAATACTTCCATTAAATTTAATTATAACCGTATATCATTAAGTCTTAAGTGAAATGTTAATAAATATGTTGATTTAAAGTATGAAATAAATGCATTTTAAGTTATGGCATAGGATTTTTTTTTACTAGGGTAGTTGCGTGGTTGAAATCCCACATTCTCAACAAAAACTCTTTTTAACTTTTTTAACAGTAAATGCATACATATCAAGATACATAAAGGCTGACAGTTTTTCTTTTCTAATACAGAAAGCAAATATTATCTTTTCTGCACAGTGTACCTAGTCAGATCTTCAAGGGTTTCGAGTGTTAGCTTAGCTGAGCCATGTGCTCTTCAGGGTGTGTTTTTGAACATTGCTGTGTGTCTGTTAAAATGGAGTGGGAAAATGGCACTGCCATATAATGTGTGTGTGAGTGTGTGTAAGTGTTCTCACTAGGGATGCTCTCTGTGTTGTCTAGTAGTCTGCCACTCTGTGTTCTCCCGCTGGATCCTAGCTGGCAACTTTCCACTGAATTCATGTTCCTCGGCACAGGGGGTTGTTCCGCTCTACAACACACAAACACACACATGCCCCTCTTGCTCACTGTGGCTATAATGCAAGTCCTTTTTTGATTCGTCTAGGAATAATGTCCTTACTTTGAGGGAGCTATGCTATGCCATAACTCAAGATTGTTTATGGCTGTTACAGTGAATTTGTGATGTTGACAAGGGATTTCAGTATAAACCAAGATACTAGTCTTGCAAATAACATTTGGGACATTTTTACACTTAGTTGATTGCATCTTGATTGATCGGGCTCCTGAGTTTTGGCGTTCCTTTTACACGAGGAGCCATAAATTTTATAGCAAAACTGATATAAATCTGATTTACCTTTCTAGTGCTGTATGTAAATAGAGCATAACAGTTTAATTCTGTCCATATGGTAATCAGTGTTTGTTTTATAGTTTATGTATATAGTTTTTAACTTAAGTTAATGCTCTAGTTTTTTAGCTTCATTTGTTTTAATATTTTATGGATTCCAAAATTAATGCATTAACTGATATATAGTTTAAATTTGTGTTAAATTTCTTAGCACAGATTGTTTTTGCCATTTAGTGACATTCTGAATTGCAGTTTTTGTGGATTGTGGTGTTCCCAAAATTGATTGTATGCTTTGTAGCCAAATAGATTAGATGCTGTTTTGTTGTTTTCAGATATAATTCATTATTTTGTGACTGTTGTATCTTGTTCTTTGGGAATTTAAGCAACCCTGGTTCCTTTTTTTAATGTGTGTTAATCTAGTTATTCTAGTCAGGTATTTTTAAACCGCTATTATTGCTTTCTGCTCAGGATTTCATTCACAGGTGACAAAATACCCAAGGTGCACCCTCACTGTAGGAAAGTGAAATATTGTACATGACATTGTGACAAGTTGTGAATTCCCTGCTCAGTGAATGACGGAATTAATTTATTCCTTCCCTGCCTATTTAAATTACCATCATTGAAACTCACAAACCCTTTGACAGAAGACTGACCGTGAGGGCATTCCTAATGGCACCTTGCACATTTTTTTTTATTTCTCAATGTGATGTTGAGCAGTAGCAGTAGTGTACTCGATGCAGAGCATTCATGAAGGACTCTTTGGGAGTCTTAGGATATGGTCCACTTCATGTCAACGGGTTGACAGACTGTACCTAAAAATGAAAATGAAAAGCTTGCATGATAAAAATGATGAGTAAGGTCATCTGTCTTTCATGAGACCATCATTTTGTAGTCAGTACTACTACAATATCGCAATTCTTGTTACCAATTCTGATACCACAGCCAAAATGTTTTTTTTTTTTTTTTTTAAAACTTACTTATTTGTTTTAAATTAAAAAAAAAAAAACTTAAATCAGAGCAGACAGTCTTAAATGAATAAAGTCATGAGATTAAATGCTGCATGCACTGAAAAAAAATGAATATGAATCATCAATATTTTTGTCTTTTCTAAAACAAATATGCTTAAATCAAGATTCATTTACTTGAGATGCAAAATGAAGATATGAAGTCTTGTTTTCTGAGAAATGTAACAAAATGAAGTGAGTTTGTTTAGAACAAGAACAAATATCTGTCAATGAGAAATCAAAACAGAGATTTAGTAGACTTTTCAAAGCCCATTGGCAGATATTTGATCTTTTTTTAATCATAAAGTCTTAATTTTAATGAGTTTCATAGAAAACAAAGCCTATCTTATGTCATTTTGCTTGATTTATGAATCTTTAGATATTTACACTGGAAAAACATTTCTTTTTTTGTATGTAAAATGATTGAACCCCTGTTTAATGTAATTAATGTAACAAATTCAGTTTGAACAATGCAGTGTAAATAGTATAAGCAAGCATTCAAGTCTTCTTTTGATTATTCAAGTAAACAGTCAAGTAAAAAGCATCAAATTTTTAAGCTGTAGAATAAAGAAAGACAAAAATACTGATAAAGAACCACAGTTTTTTTTTTTTTTTTTTTTTTTTTTTTTTTGCAGTATGGTACAAGCTTTTTGTATGTAAAATGAGTAAAAAGTAATGAAGATTGTTTGGAATGTATATATTTGTTAACTTTTCTTGCACATTGTCTTAAAATGGTCTTTAAAAATCTTAAATTTACCTTCATAAAAGCTGCAGAAACCCTGTTTAAAGTAAATATTAATACATATTAACAAATTCAGCTTGAACAATGAAGTGTGAATAGTATAAGCAAGCATTAAATTTTTCTTTTGATTATTCAAGTAAACAGTCTGTAAAAAAGCAAAACAAAAGCAACAAAGTTGTAGAATAAAGAATTGATCAAGTATCAAGAATCAAGACATTTGCACTGGAAAACGACAAAAATACTTGAACCACTTTTTTGGATTATGATACAGTAAAAGACATACAGCAGACAGACAGTACAGCTTTTTTTGTATGCAAAATGAGTAAAAAGTAATGAAGATTGTTTGAAATGTATATATTTGTTAGCTTTTTTTGCTAACAAATCTTAAATTTACCTTCATAAAACCTGCAGAAACCCTGTTTAATGTAAATATATATATATATATATATATATATATATATATATATATATATATATATATATATATATATATATATATAATATAATATAATATTCTTTAACAAATTCAGTTTGAACAATGCAATGTGATTAGTATAAGCAAGCATTCAAGTTTTGTTGTGATTATTCAAGTAAACAGTCAGTAAAAAAGGCAACAAATTTCAAGTTGTAGTTAGGCAGTTAGGCACATAAAATAAGGATGCTGTCAAAAACAATGTCATAAACAGATTTTCTTTATCAGTGAACTTCTATTAACTAAAATAAAGCACTGGCTGTTGTCAGACTCCTTGTGCAAACAAAAATCTCACTAGATTATTACAATTAATGGTAAACAGAATGTTTGGAAATGTTAACCGATATTTTTTACTGACACACTACAGCAAAGGATAGAAAAAACTTACTTTAAACCATTTTTTAGCTGGTGAAAATACTAGTGGCCTAAGACTTTTGCACAGTACTATATATTAACAAATTCAATTTGAACAATGCAATGTGATTAGTATAAGCAAGCATTCAAGTTTGTTTTGATTATTCAAGTAAACAGTCAGTAAAAAAGGCAACAGATTTCAAGTTGTAGCATAAAGAAATGATCAGGTATCAAATGTAGTCAAGTAAACATCTTCATATTGAAGAAAAGTACAGTAGAACAATTAGAGTATTTGAACTGAAATGTCACATCTGTTTTTCCAGTCTTGAAGGACTAACCCTTCAAAGTGTTTTGCATTTGATGGAGAGCACTGCAACGGACTCCAGTCCTTATCTTGCTGTGAGAATCTAAAAATAGCGGTTATATATGGTGTTTGTAAGCGGGACAAAACAACGAAACAATAACCTGCATGGTCGACCACTCCTTCACCACCTTTTCCTCACCAGGTGCCCCTTTTTTACTCTGAGGGAGCAATTAACTAGGATTCAGTGAGTCTCAGCGGCCCGCTTCAGCGGTTCCCACTGGTCACGTGGTACCTTTATTCCTCAAAGTCCCTTCAAAGCTTTATATTTGAAGACTGTGAGCAGTGGGAATATCTTGTATAAAACTATACAACTCATACATTTTGTGTAATTGAAACTCATGATTGGTGTACGTTCAAGGGGGCTGCTGTACTGACACAATGAGTGACAATGCTAGCGGTGCCTCAGGTGTTTTTTTCTTTTCGCATTGCTTAGTGTCAGCTAGGCACGTGGGGCTTGTTAGCATACCCTGTTGAGGCTCTAGGCGTGAGAGATTCCCTTCCCTTCAAGTCCTTTCCAATGAAGGAATAGAAGCATGCTGCTAATTGGCTTGGGGAAAACTGTGTTTTTATCATAGCAGTTTTAGTGCTAGCGAGGGAAGGAGAGCGCTAGCGTGAACGGCAAAGCCTCCCCACGTCAACAGCCAACTGGGATTATTGAACACAGCTGGGGACGCGGGACACTTGTGCGGCCCGACAATCTCATCCCAATTTTCGCTGAAAATTACTTGCTCTTTCTCAGTCTACGCTCATGTGGAGCATGTGTGTTTATCTCCAGCACAAAGCTTACCCTGATGTAGCCGGAGAAATGAAAAGAGCATCAGAGGGACTTGAATCGGTTTGTCGTTGAGCATCACGAGGAGCGCTCCTGCCATAATTATGTGTGTGATTACTTGACAAAGCGCCGTAATTAAAGCCTGCTAGCACGGTGTGCAAATTGATTGCTGCAGATACTTTTTGGGAGCCGAGTGAACCAAATGATCAATAAGCGTTCAGATGTGTCATTGCAGGTGATGAAAGAAGCTTTCTCAGTACATTACTGGTGTCATTGCAGAGGTGACACCAATGCCATTTGCTTTGCTGGAGTGGAGTGGTAAAAATGAGTTTATTATTAGCGCCATTTATTTCGGTGAATGTTTAGTTTTTGGCCAGCTACCTTAAAGTGATTTATTTAGTCAAAGTGCTGACCAGTGCACAGACCAATGCTGATTATAAGATTATTTGCAGAAAAAGATTGTTTGGTTTGATGGTTTGAAATTTCAAATGCATTTATTAAGGTGACCTTAAAAAATCAAAAACGTATATATGCAGTAATGTTTAATACATGTGTATATATTAATTTGCAGGTGAATTCAATTAAATTCAAATAGGGCTGCTCAATTTCATTGATTCAATGTGACTAATAAGTACACGACTATGACAATATATGGTTTGAGTTCTTCTTCTTCTTATTATTATTATAATTTTTTTTATAATACAATATATAATAATGCAATGCCTTTATCACTGCTTAGAATACTATGAAATATGTTGTTCCTTATTCTGTGTAAGAAAGCCACATTGTCTCACAGAAGAATTTATTTCAAACACTCGACTGACATTTTGAAGTGAGTCTGGAGTAAAAGCATGTTATTAAATGTGGTATTTTCACATGCTTTCTGATGTAGCACCATTTACTACACAGCGCCAAAGTTGATTGAGAAGCTACGTAAACACCTGTCATTATCGTGAACAATTTCAAAATCGCATATGAACGTAATGAACGTAATATAGCACAGCTTGTTAGTGAACTATGGCGCTGTGTACTAAATGCTGCTCCGTCTGAAAGCACCTGCTGGAGATTTACTACTGATTACACAACCGGCTTTACTAAAAAAAAAATGCACATGACAATTGCCTTCGATTAATCGTGCAGCCCTAAATTCAAACTGCTTAGGCTGCATTCATACGGCGAGCTTTAGTGCTCAATTCTTTTTTTTTTTTTGTATAGCTGTTCACATTTAGTGACATAAAGTAAGTGAGTATGTGTTTATGTGTCGTGTGATCTGCGGCAGAAGCCATTGAAATTACACGTAGGCAATATGAGAAATAAAGACAAGGATGTGAAATAAGAGAGCAGAATCGTGACGACTGTTAAGTTACTTAAAAAAAAAAGGCATGAATTCCAATATAATTGTTCACACTGCGGCCCTATTGCAAAACATCTGACCTGTATCGTATTTAGTATCACATATGGAAGTGGCACAAATCGGAATTGAAATGATTCCATTTGGTTTGTGCTGTTCACACTGTCATGAGAAAAACAGATCTGAGTCCACATTTGTCTGCAGTGTGAACGCAGCCATAGCGCTGCATAAATCAGTGTTTTAGAGATTCATGTGGCTGGTTTGAAAATGGCTGATGTAACTCAGTGAACTACCTGTTTGTCTCACTTAGCTTAATGCAAGAAGCTCCAGTACTTGCACTGAGGAGACAACAGGGAGCATGTGTCTGGCTGTAAGGGTGGTACTCAGAACATCCCCAAGAGGGTTTTATCACGCAAACCTTTTTCTCAGTGAGCACTTCTGCAGTCGTGGTCTGTGTGCTTTAGTCGCTGGATTTCCACTATGTATGCAGAGCAACCTCTGAAGCTGCGTGATGTGTAGAACACATATAACATCGTATTGTTGTCTTTTCTGCAGTCAAAGGGTAAATGCTAAAGAAACATGACCGGTCTGGGCTCTCTGGCCAATTACCACATCGACGTGATGACTAGATAATTGGGAGGAAATCTGAACGATCACTCAGTCTGCTGTGGTCTGAGCCACAGCTTTCAGCCGCTTCCCTTGTTGAATGCATCGACTGGTTTTTAAGTTGTTCTTCCAGAATGTTTCACAGAGCCTGAGGGCGACCACCTAATTAGCTGCATTCAACATGTTTAATAGCATTATATCTATAAAGCTCCTGTAATTAACACTTGATTTGACTTGATTTGAAGTTATAAATGTAATTACCTTCCATTAAAAAAAACAGTGAACTTTTTATAACTTTTACCATAATATAAATGTCTGCCAAATGCAGAACTCAGCCAGAAAAAAAACAAAAAATAAGCATTTTAAATGTACTTGCCTGCAGACATCTCAGTTGGAATGTGTCTAACATTAATGTGGTTGTATTCCCTGTTTGTGTTATTTAGTTTGCACTGTCTGAGGATTAGAAAAAAAAACGGAATTTAACCTGGAGCAGGAAATCACGTGACTTGGGTCTTAAGTCTAAGATCAAAAGTCCATTTACATCCTTCAGTTTGTACTGTACTTTAAGAAACTTAATAAATTATGTTGTGACCTTTTTGGTTTTGTGTTTTCTTTCTGACTGTCAGCTAGATCAAAAGATATTCTAATCTGGAGTTACACAATAAAGTCTTTGTTCATATGAGAATTGGAAGAGAATGATGTGTTGTTCGATGGAAAACCTGAGTGAATATTCTTGTGTGGATTAATCAGAAAGCATTTCCTCTTTGATGTACTGTAGTTCAGATGGAAGGGCTTGTGAAGTGCATTTTGGTGAAAAAATTGAAAGCCTCAGCACAACGGCTGCTCACATTCTGTGCAGGTCCATTTAAGTTTTGCATTGCAGCTTGTTCTTTTACACATTAAAAGCCTGCTTTATTTTATTTTATTTTATTTTATTTTATTTTATTTTATTTTTAGGGCCAGGAGAATCTAAATTTAGATTTAATCCTGACAGAAAAGTCCATATGAAATATTTATATTTACTTTTTTTGTACGTTTAATTTGTTTCTTGTCAGATCGATTAAAAACGTATTACTCCTTGTTGCGTGAAACCAGCCAGTCAGATCTAAAGTGGCCGAGAAGTTCTTTCTGAGGAATTTTTTTTTTTAGACTTTTTTACCTTTTTTTTTTTTTTTTTTTTTTTTTTTTTTTAAAGAACATTGTACTGTAAAAAGACTTTAGGTAACCCTTAGGTTGTAATGCATGTTCTATGGCTGCCTAGACTTTCCCATTAACTAATGGTGGACAACTCTATAAGAAAAACCTAAGAATAGTCTTTTCCCTTCATTAATGTACAAGTTTAAGGCCAGTCAAGGGCTCCCACTGTGTGGGAGGCTTTCACGGCCATTGTTAACCTAAGTGCTAGCTGGTGTCCTTATTTGAGCAAGTGGCTCTTTGACATTTTTAGTGCACATTTGTGGTTTGCAAGTGATGAAATTACCTTTGTTTGACCTAAACAGTAGTTTATATTTGGCACAGTATTCTGATTGCCATCCACATTGCTGGGTTTCATGACAGAAAGCTTTTATTCAAAGCCCAAACTAACACACCTGATTCAATAAATCGGTACAACTGTTGAATCAGGTGTGTTATGGGTCTGAAAAAGAATGTATTTTGGCATTGGCCTTCGTTAGTGGGGTTTAGAAGCCAATGGTGCGTACGTTTATTACCCATCAGAACCAAACGTGTTATTTTCAAACAACATTTGTAAAAAGGGCAAATTAGCTTTTAGTGTTCCCTAATGGATTTTGGCGGGTGGGTTTCATATTTTAAAATGAAATGCATCAATCTGGTGCTTTTTAAGAGCAAGAGACCATTTTAAGTGCTCAGAGACCATACTGAACAAAGTCTTTGCTTTGATTTGTACCTGGACTTGTAGAATCAACTTGTAGACAGCAAGCTCTCAATCATTCTGTTCATTATTTCTTCATACAGCCTGTTAAACTAATAACATGCACATTTTTTTAATAGTAGGTTTTGTGATGCACACATCCAGAGAACACACAATCACAGACATTCTGTACAATATAAAGACTTTTATCCACCCTCACCTGCTTTGATTAATCATGTTCATATGCTGGATCTGAAGATTGCGCTTGTTGCTTTATCGATTGAAAGGCAAGCTTTACTTTATCCTTTTCTGTGGGCTTATTTTCTGCAGTCGTATTTGTATGCACTGCTGCTTTTCGTACCATTTTTTCTATCTGCTTCTCAACTTATTTTGAGTGACAATTTTATCATTGCAAAGCTGTAATCAATTCTGGATTTCATAAAATGCTTTTTTCCAGTCATAAACAGCGAAACTTTCTAGAAGAAAAAGATATTTTAGTCCAAAGCAGTTTGTGCGCGCGTGACGAACGCTTTGGGTGCATTCAGCGTTCTGCTCGGGAATGATATGCTCTTATAGAATAAAGTGTTTTTTGGTGCTCGTATCTTTGTTGATTTTTAGCTCCGGATGTCAGCTGAACCTGCTGTGTTGAAGAATTAGATCTGAATTGCATCAATGCATACGAAAATCTTATACTGTGAAGCATAATGCTATTTTTGTGTTTGGAAGTCATTGGCGTCATTAAGCTCTTCAAACCTTTTTTCTGTATTAGAGTGTATGTAGTAATTAGCGCTAACACTTCCTTTGGCGCTCGTAACGTATGCTAATGGCGCAGCTCTGGGCTACGGATGAGATTTTCAAGTGACTAAATGGCACAAACGAATCCTCCGTACGCTCCATTTTTGAAACCGCCGCACTCTGTACAAGAGGCAGTCGATGAGAAGGTCGCGAATGAAGGTTGATGAGAGACAGAGCGGTGGATGCACTAGGAGACAGAGAGCAAAATGGATCAAAGTCGTATCAACAAACCTGAGATTAACATACTGTTAATGAAGTACGTTACGAAAGGAAATTGGGGCCATGGAGTGCATGCAAATCCATCTGGCAGAGTCACTCTCCTCAGCATGTTTGGAAAACAGTTCTGAGGCTTCGCTTTCCAGTGCGGCGCACCCAAAGGTATAAAGTTGTTGTTAAAATCAAAAGAATGTTGTCCTTGACCCTTTTGAATTAATTTCTCACTTCTTTAGCATTTAACTTTGGCATTTTGAGACTTTATTCCCGAACGAAACTGTCACGGTGGGCTTCATAAATATTGAATACTTGAACTTTTGTTTAGTCCGCAGGGACAAGATTTTAATAGCCTCTCTCTTAATAGGACATTCCATTAGGACATTCACTATGTCAGATAGACCTGCATACTAAGAATGGATGTTGTGGTCATTGGCCATGTTTACTCCATTTTTAAGACAGTGTTTCAAGTTAAATATAGTTCACCTTTTTAAACATGTCTCGGTACCCTAGTTGCCAAAACCCAGTGAGATATGTCCTCTGTGTCCTAGATTGAAAGTCACAGCTGATGTTTACATTGTATAAAGTTCTATTTCATCTGAATCATGTAATTACAATGCGATTGACTTAGTCTATAAAGCTTGCACATTAATCAGACTCATTGCGCACTTAATCTAGAAGACTTTATCTGTCAGAACGCATGGTACTGCCTAAAGTAATGCTATAATCACTATCAGAAGGTATTTCGAATAGTGTGAAATTTATTGATAACAAGAAATTTATTATCAAACAAGTCACATGATGTGTTTTCATTGTTGATGAGCCTTATATCCATGCCTACTGTACACATCACCAGTGTCTTTCTCCAGTTCTCTGGCGCCTTCCTGTAAGGTAGTGTTGATCCGTGTTCCTGTGCCATTTCTTAAGCTGATGTCGCCCGCAGTACAAACAGCTTTTTGAAATAATTACCCACACTGCTGGGTAGGAGGATTCACGCCACCTCCTTCAGCCATTCATTCAGCTTGGACGCCTCTCTCTTTTGGCTTTAGGAAAACCCAGCTCCTACTGAATTACTGTTGCTGAAAGAGCCTGTGGGTTTTCCAGGCAAAGCTTTTATGTACGATTTCAAAAGTCGTGGCATTGAATATGGGATTTTTCATGCAATTGTTGTTCTCTTGCCTGTGTTTCAGCTCTTCGGAATGTATGTGTGCTGGTTTACTAACTAGTTTTAGTTTAGTAACTTTTTGCGACCCTTCTCAATAAGTTATTCTGAATCTTCAGGAGTACCTAGTATTAGGGTAATGTGGTTTGCATGTAAAAGCAAGCCTTTAATTGAGCCCTATGATCTGTGGAGAATCCACAAAGCTTTTCAATGAGGAAATACCCAATTCATCCTCATCCGCACCCATGAGGCAGGAAATGAACAACTTGGCGAGAAAAGTGAGATCGAAAGAGAAAAAAATAAATGAAGGGGGGTGGGGGACTGCAGTGCTGGCACTTTTCACAAAAAGACACCCAGTTGTTTCCTGCCAATACTATTCAAGGCCGAATCAGCCTTAGTTAGAAGAAAACCCTTAAGGCACTTCTGTTTGGCTCAGTGTCAGTGCCTAACAAACCTTAAATGTATCTGTTGGGAAACTGTCTATAAAGTTTGTTATCCCCACCATACCCTGACTCTGCAACAAGGCACCAATAATGAGTTTTCAAGCTTGCCAGGCTTTTGCGCAAAAAAGATAAGGGTTGAGTTTTGTTCTATTTGAAAGACGTGTCCTGAGCCCCTATGACCTACGTTAGTCTGCAGTGGGACAGATAGCTTCTCTTCAGTGCTGTGCTCATCAGAGGTGAAAATTGCCAAGTCTGTGAAGCCAACGCCACTGGGCCTAGATCAGCTGTTCCTCCACCTGGCAGGATTGTTTAGGAATGGAACCTTTACATAAGGCAATGAGAGGGTTCAAAAGTGTACATGTTCAAGTTGCCCTCCACAGGGATCCTGTCTATGATGTGTCAGAGATCTCGGATGTCAAAGAAAAGTGGGTCAAGGGCGATATGGAAATTCTTGCTGACAGATGGAAGCCTGTGAACTTAGTGTAAGGTCTTGAGTAGACTTTGTGGAGATGTAGTGTTGTCATTGTCAAGGTTCTTGCAAGTAAACTTCAGTGACTTTAAATATGTAGCACTTTTAGTTTAAGGTTTAAATGTGTTCATTTTAGGGGTAGATGAGGTACAAAAGTGAACCTTTGAAAGGTACTGCCTTGGTACAACTCTTGGTACAAAAAAATCAGAAACTGTTACACAAACATTGCTTTGCTGTCTTCAAGAGTTTTTTTTTTAAACTTTGGTGAGGATATTATCCAAGCCTCTGATTTTTAGTGGAGATTGGTTCTAAATCAGCAACTTTTGGTGGTCTGACTGTGTAACAGAGATTGGTTGGTAAGTGTTGTGCAGGTAAAAACCTCACTCCCCCTCACTCAACTGACACTAGAGTCTGTGTTTTTTTTTTTTAGCGTTCTTGTTAGTGCGGCCTCCTCTCATGCCAGTGACCAGGGTTCAAGTCCCACTCAAAACAAGAAAGAGGTAGGGCAGTTAGAACCGGAGGGGTTTCACTGGTGCTGTCACCCAGATGAAAGTGAGGTTTGGGGGGGTTAAGTATAATGGACGCCAGCTGATAAGAGCTGCTCAGGATGGGAGTGAGGTTTAGAGGGGGTGAGTGTAACAGAGGCCAGCAGGTAAGAGCTGCACAGTAAAAACCTTACTCCCTTGATCTCGAGAGGCACAATAGCGACTGATGCTAGAGGCTGTTGTCTTTAGCGACTTTGTTAACACGCATGCCTCCCATGCCAGCAATCCAGGTTCGATTCCCACTCAGAACGACAATGAGACAGTGCGGTTAGGACCAGAGGGGTTACATTGGCACCATGACCCGGATGGGTGTAAGGTTTTTGGGGGTGAGTGTAATGGAGGCCAGCTGGTAAGTGCTGTGCAGATAAAAACCTTACTCCCCTGATCTCAGGAGGCACTCTAGCAACTGATGCTAGAGGCTGTTGTCTTTAGTGACCTTGTTAGCGCGCCCGCCTCTCACGCCAGCAACCCGGGTTCGAGTCCCACTCAGAACGACAACGAGGCAGTGCGGTTGGGACCAGAGGGGTTACATTGGTACCATGACCCAGATGGGAGTAAGGTTTCGGGGGCAGTGGAGGTGTAAGAGTTGCACGGGTAATAACCTCACTTCCCTGATTTCAAGCAACGCACTGGCGACTGACGTTAGAGCGTTATTGTTAGTCTCCCCTTCCATGCCGGTGACCCGGGTTCCAGTTCCACTCGGGCGGTTAAAACTGAAGGGGTTAGATGGTGCCATGACCCGGATTGGAGTGAGGTTTAGAAGGGTTTGGGGGATGAGTGCAACAGAGGCCAGCTGGTAAGAGCTCCACAGGTAAAAACCTCACTCCCCTGATCCCAAGAGGTGCACTAGCAACTGAGTGTGGCTGCCTCGCATGCCAGCAACCCTGGTTCGAGTCCCACTCAGAGCAAAAACGGGGCGGTTAGGACCAGAGGGGTTGCATTCGCTCCCCTGAACTGTTGCAGATCAGGCTTGTGGTGTGAGAAAAGTGTATAAGAGTTTCAAAGAACCCAAGTATGTTTTAAGAGTGTTTGCCTATATACTTCACATCTTGCATTCAAACACAAAGAAGAGCAGAGATCACAAACCAAATGCACCAGTCTGAAGGCGGTTTTGAGGTGTAGTTACACAACGCTGAAATGTCACCATCAACACAGTCCCTCTGAGCTCCTGCATTGACTGTCGGATTTGCGCTAGCTTTCTGCTTCACACACTTGGCATGACGAATCACTACTTGGGAGAGAGATGATACGCATAGCCCACACAGTAGGTTACACAACCAGCTAAGAAGTTGTGATGGAAGAGATCCGTGCACGGCATGACTTTTCTTCCGTTTGGATTGAGTACGCTCTAAGCCCTGAGTATATCCCGATGCCCTGCTCTTGAGGGAGGCCATCTCTGTCAAACTGCGATAAAGAGTTCACTCATCGCCCTCTATGAGAAACAGGTAATCTCAACATTACGCTCATGCTTACATGAGACTGTATGTAGAGCTGTAAGCTTCATGCCATTGTCACAGAGGTACATAGGCAATTTCTTTCAATGCTTAACTCTGACGTTGTGTTGTACATAATGTATTGTAAGTAAATGCAATATCAGCTAGAAAAAGCATCTCCTTAGCATCTCTCTGACCCCAAACAGAACATGAGGGTTAATTATCAGGACATTGCAGCATTGTTTGGTTGCTTGTTTGCTCATTCCTCCATGTTTACCATAATTGGCACCCTAATTTATTTTTGCAGAAAGCATATAAATGATAAAGTGAGCAAAACCCAAGGGCTCTTTTGTTTGGCCGGCTTCTAAATGCATTTTTAAAACTCACTCTCGCAGCACAACAAGAATTATCTCGTTGCGTGCCAACCTTCCTGCTTCCTAGGCTGATTTGCTTGCTTCCTTTGCACACTGTCACATCTTTGCAGACGCCTGGTCTCTAAGCTTGATTGACGGGAGTGCCACGGCTGAACCTGCGCCACCAGGTTTGAGCAGACGTTCCCTCTTCACCTCTGTCTACCAATCCAGGTCCACATTCATTTCATCTGCCGCTACACACCCATTTGACACTCAGAATTCAGACCAGGAGACCTGAGCGCTACACTGCAGGGCATGGGTGACCGATAGCGTTGAATGCTAATGAGAAGGCCTTATTAGCACAGAGACATAGCCAGTTCTCTCAGGGCGGGTGAAGACCGGGGACAGACACTTTTCTTTAGAAAAGAGTGGGAAGAAGCTGCTGGATGGGCGCCTTTCTCAGTGGGCATGTTATCACGGCGAGTCCAGATCAGCATTAATGCACTTATCAGGGCTCCACAGAGAAAACAGTCCAACACTGCTCGCACTTCAAAAGGAGCTCAGGTGGGTATATGACTGTTTGATCGCCGCAGGAGGTCGGTGACATCATCCCAGCTCCCTTATGAACAATGTCCTGGCCAAGTGCAAAAAGTTAAGCTAAATAAATGTTCTTCAAAGGGGAGACTGAAACATTTTCTGAGTGGATTCAGCAGCTTTTCAAAGTCTATATAAATGCTAATAAATTGTTAGCACAGCAGACTAGAGTGGGGAAGAAAAAATTGGTGGACTGTCTGGCATTAATTGTGTTACTCTTGTCACTGAGTTGTTTTAGTTGTTTAATAGACACTGTCTTTTTTTTTTTTTTTTAATACAGGAATTGTCAGTCAAATCAGTTGTGGCATCCTGACTGCTTTTCACTGGGGAGGTTGTCGTGTTTGTTTTGTTCGCTGGTTGTTGGCTTGTTTGCATTTTCATCAAAACCAAATTTTCTGCTTGAAGTGCTGTCGATTTGCATGCAAATACTGTATGCACATGCCACATAAGTTTTTGACAGCCTTGATGATGTTGCACAGTGTATGTTTCCATTTAAAGCCTACAGAAAAGGATTTACTCTATTAAATTGAGATAGTGCCATTTGTCTGTTGGCCTGTTGACTGTGGGGCTATTCAGATTTGTACAAGCCTGAATTAGATTGTCATTTTCTTGGAACGTGGGATGGTGGAGGAGAGAAACGGTTGGTCTAGGATTGATTTTCGCTCCTGTTAATGAGGTGGAACCTGTCATGCTGTAACATCAGGCACAACTACAATTTGAAGTACCTTCCTTACCATCACAATGACCGTAAATGTATTTACAATGAGCATTTATGCTATAGTTAGACACCTGCAAAATGATACCATCAATTGTGCTTAAGCCTAGTTAAATGAGGATATGACAGCCACACACTGCATTACCGGACTCAAATCAACTGAACGAAATGAGAAAAATGTAAAATAATTGCTCCATATGGGAGAAAAGGAATCAACCAAACAGCATAGCTAATTGGAACATGCAAAACAGCTTCAAAATGTTTCTCTTGCATTGCTTCTTAAAAAAAAAAAAGAAATATGAAGAGACACTATGTAAAATAATTTATTACAGTGTTTATGATATTATAATCTGCTTATGATGCCACAGTCAAAAGTTATTTAAAATTTACACTAATTAATTAACATAATTGTAAATGTCTTATTTTAGATAATCTGGAAACAGTCAAAGCAGAGTTCTTGCATGGGCATAAACTTCATGTTTTTTTTATTATTTATTTTTTTATGATTGTCTGTTAATGCCCACACACATTGTCTCCTTCTAAATCATCAGCTTCCCATTCAGCATCCTTTCATGAGTGCAGACACAGAGTGACTAAGCCCTTATTGAAAGTTGCTTCACATTGGCCAGCTGTTCTCAGCCTCTCCCGCCCCATTGGCATTTTGAAGAAACAAGATGATTATTATTTGTTTTTTTGTGAAAGAGAGAAAATGAGTTTGGATTATCTGCAAATCCTCCAGACTAATTTACAGCTCCAAGCAAGACTTTGTTTCTTCTGTCTGCCATCAATGAGAGTTTGACTATTGGGGAAATCTATGATTGCTCTATCAGTTAACCTGTCTAAACTAAGCCTGTCACTATCCTGGCTTCTGCTGCACTCTGCTCACCCCATTGCATGCTAAAACTGTGACCCGTCAAGGATGCCAGAGGCTTCCTGACACTGTGGCAAATGTTCAACATGAGCACAGTCAATCTCAGTCTCTCTCTACTGTATGTAGTCCATCTCTTAAATATAGGAGTGTTGTTAAAGGGATAAAGGGATTTTTTTTGCTTACTTTTATACAACAGATTTAATACCGTCTTAGGTTGATATCCAATGCGAATTGGATGTAAAAAACACCCCTTCTGATGCAAAACCTGTTGAGAGCCGCTGGTTTAAATGATCCCACCCAGTTTGAATCATGTTCCTATTCATTTTCAATATCATAACTTCTCTTAACAGCTTAACTCATCTCATATAGCACTGCTTGGCCCATCAGGAGAAAGCAACAGTGAAGTGAACATGCTGTTTATTGCCACCATATTTCATTTGCATTGGATGCTAATGCAGGTCTTAGAGTGATGATTTCCTAATTGTGTTAAAATTGTCCATGCTGGGAAGCTTCGACATATTTTTTTTTTTTTTTTACTCTGCCTCCCTATCTCTGTAAACCAAATTGAATCCAACATAAAAGTGAAACTTTGAGGTTGTTTACAACGTTAGCTGCAGTTTTTTCCCATTAGGCGAGAGTATAACTCTTCAAGCATAAATTTAACTGCCTGTCGAGCCACAATGGTCATTTGCGTCCATCCTGTGTCAGGATAAATTTGCACAAGGGATCAGGTGGGACGGGCTTTTTTGCCAGCTTTTTGTCTCGACTGATGAATGTCTTTGGACGACGACACTGGCGGATATCGTAACACTTTCCCATCACGCTGACATTTATTGCCGGCACAAATTATCGATCAACTTGACATCCCTCGCACACGGCGACTCGAACGGAAATGACATTTTCCGTTGTTACTTAGTCAATATGTTTTACACCTATGTCACAGAAAACCAAAGGGTAATGAACACAAATTACTATTGAGTGTCGGCGCGAAATAGAGGAAGGCATTTTGAGGTGATGAATGTCTCTTCTACAGACAGAGTTGGAGGGAAAAACTGATGTGTTTATGCATGAAATCTTCAATGGCTGTTGTAGCACCCCCGAGAACGGGAGCAAAAAGCACTACAGAACAAATTCAACCAAGCTCAACCGAGAGCCTCCGCAATACCCCAGCGAGTTATTGACGCTTTTTCCAGATTGAATCACAGCGCATGCCACAACATTTCATTTCACGCATTTTATGTGCGCAGACAGGAACCTGGCACATCTAAACCCGAAAACGGAGTGTAAAATGGAGGAAAATGACGCTCATCTTCTTAATCGTGGCAGCTTAAATCATCATTTATGCCCTGAAATTGCTCCTGTGGTTAGATACGCTCCACGCAGGTTAATACAAGACACGTCGTGTGGTCAGAAAAACGCTTGTTCTTAAATCACAGCGAGCATTTCAGCTTAAAAACAGTCAACATATTTACTTCTTCCTTTGATACCTGACTCAGAATATCTGACCCAGCTCTCTTATGTGGAGCTAAAGTGTGTCTTGTTTTGGTAATCGAGGTGGTCCTGTGGTTGGATTGCAGCCTTCCCCATCTAAGCTCTCTGTTTCTCTCCCTTTCTCTTTGTTGCTCTGCTGGATACCCTGAGCAGCTGTTCCCTCTGCGGTAATCAGATAGCGGGAAGCTGGTGTAGAGCGGGGTGGCAATTAAATGCTAAACACCGTGGAACTAGCACAGGAAGTGAAGGAGGTCTTGATTGCAGTTCATTGATCCTTTTGAATGACATCCCTCAGTGATATTGTCCCGTGGCAGGCTTCAAGTAATTTTTAGTCTTCAATGCACGTTAAGTTTGATTTCCACAGAAAATATGGCAACCTATTACTTTCCTACTTAGCACCTTTCAGAAAAAATGACAGCCACGTTACTCTTCTATCTGAGGTCATCATTAAACGGAAGACTGTAGTCTACAAATAACTTTTATACTTCTACATCATGATTTATTTGCTGGATCTTTCCATTAATTGGATGTTGTTCACTCATCAACTTTATCTAACTATTTTAGAGAAAACTACGGAATGTTGCCTTATGGCAACTCTGTACGACTTTGTAATTGCTCTAATGTGTTTTCTCATCTGGGATGTTATTTTTTATAGATAGTGGCATAAATTATGATTACTGCTTTTATTAATTTAATTGGAAGTGTTTATCATAATTGCTTTTATGATAAACAACGCAAATGTGATTAGTATTCCTTATCAGGCAAGCATAAACTCTGCTTTATGGAAGGGAAAAGAAATGTCCACAGTTAGCTGTCCCAAGCTAACTCTGTCCATGTATGATGTTTTAAATGAATAGTTCACCTGAAAATGAAAATTACAGCATGATATACTCACCCTCAAGCCATCTTAGGTGTATATGACTCTTTTTTTCAGAAAAATACAGTCGGAGTTATATTTAAAAACATCCTGGCGCTTCCAGGCGCTTTATAATGGCAGTGAATGGGTGTTGAGATTTTGAAGTGCAATAAAGTACATTCACCT
This sequence comes from Cirrhinus mrigala, assembly GCA_036247105.1. Taxonomy (NCBI): domain Eukaryota; kingdom Metazoa; phylum Chordata; class Actinopteri; order Cypriniformes; family Cyprinidae; genus Cirrhinus; species Cirrhinus mrigala. Next base: position 28,564,047 of record CM070010.1, read on the forward strand.
ATCATAAAAGTACTCCACACAGCTCTGGGTGGTTAATAAAGGTTTTCTGAGCAGAATCAATGTGCATTTAAAACTTTATAAACTTTATAAACCGTAATCTCTAGCTTCTGCTAACTGTTGTATATGCGGAAGCGCAGAGGAGAGAGCAAAACAAAACACTGGTCACAAATTAGAAGTACAAAAACAAGGATTTGTAAAGAGAAATGTCAGAGGATTTCGATGTAAGCCAAGACTGGTTTTCCTTTGCTGTAAACAAAACTTGGTTTTTGCAAGACTAGCATATTCTCACTGGAGCTTACAGTGCATCCGGAAAGTATTCACAGCGCTTTGCTTTTTTTCCACGTTTTGTGATGTTACAGCTTTATTCCAAAATGGATTAAATTCATTATTTTCCTCCAAATTCTACAAACAATACCCCATAATGACAACATGAATTTAGTTTGTTTGAAATCTTTGCAAATTTATTACAAATAAAAAACGAAAAAATCTACATAAGTATTCACAGCCTTTGCCATGACACTAAACTGAGCTCAGGTGCATCCTGTTTCCACTGATCATCTTTTAGATGTTTCTACAACTTGATTGGAGTCCATCTGTGGTAAATTCAGTTGACTGGACACGATTTGAAAAGGCACACACCTGTCTATATAAGGTCCCACAGTTAACAGTGCATGCCTCAGAAACACAAGGCATGAAGTCCAAGAAATTGTCTGTAGACCTCCGAGACAAGATTGTATCGAGGCACAGATCTGGGGAAGGGTACAGAAAAAATTCTGCAGCATTGAAGGTCCCAATGAGCACAGTGGCTTCCATCAACCATAAATGGAAGAAGTTTGAAACCACCAGACCTCTTCCTAGAGCTCGCCTCCTGGCCAAACTGAGCAATTGATTGAGAAGGGTCTTAATGAAAGAGATGGCCTTAATGAAAACCCAGTCCCGAGCATTTAGAACCTCAGACTGGGCAGAGGGTTCACCTTCCAACAGGACAATGAGCCTAAGCACACAGCAAGAGTGGGCAACTCTGTGAATGTCCTTGAGTGGCCCAGCCACAGCCTGGGGTTGAACCCAATCAAATATTTCTGGAGAAAACTGAAAATGTGCATCTGCCCCCATCCAACCTGACAGAGCTTGAGAGGTGAAGAGATGAGGAGAAGAATGGCAGATAATTGCCAAATGATGATGAGCAAAGCTTTTATCATCATACTCAAAAAGACTTGAGGCTGTAATTGGTGCCAAAGCTGCTTCAACAAAATATCGAGTAAAGGATGGAAATACTTATGTAAATGTGAATATTTCGTTTTTTTATTTTTAATAAATGTGCAAATATTTCAAATAAGCTTTTTAAATTGTCATTATGGGGTACTGTCTGTAGAATTTGGAGGAAAATAATGAATTGAATTCTTTTGGAATAAGACTGCAACATAACAAAATGTGGAAAAAGTGAAGCGCTGTGAATACTTTCTGGACACACTGTATGCCAGGCCTACGTCCTATGTCAACTGCATGGAACGGATAACTTTGGATTTGGTTAGGCCACGGAATAATTAACAAGTCAATTATTTTATGTGCCAAGTGACATTATGCAACCAATGTTGCTCATTGAGTCTATAAATTTTTAATCAATGTCATAACTCTGTTGATGAAAAGACAGACCTTCTGGTGACCTATGATGGACTTCTCTCATCATTTAGTTCACATAAACTCTGTCTCTTTCTTACAGTTGACTGCAAGCTCACAATCAGATTCGCCTCCAGCCAATCCACAACCGGCAGACTGAACCAAGACCTCCTAATGTTGTTTTTCTACATTATTGATTGTTTCTCTTGGATATACATCGCAATACCTAAAGAAAAGTTCTGTTGTGACTTTACCTCGTACTGAACCCAGAAAATTCTGTTTACTGTTATTGAAGGTAGTCCTTTTCTTGTGTTGTTGGCATTTTGTACAATGCCACAAGATTTCTGTTGACATTACGGAATGATTTAGATTTTAAAGTCAGAGGCTCTGTTTGCCTCTCAAAGTGTCTGCACAAACTGTAAATGTGAAAAGGCTGGAAGCAGCTTGTTTACATGGCTCAGTGAGTTCAGCAGTAAGGTCCTAATTTTAACGCAGGCTGGTGCACTACAACACTGACATCATTCCCGCTCAGAGGGTTATTTTCGTGCAGTCCCAAGATGTTGGAAGTGGCCAGAGAGTCAGGTTTCAATTCTTGTGAGTGGAGAGTGGAGCGCATGGCCTCTTCATGACGTGGCTGGGTTCTGCCAGCGTGACCTCACTTATTGAAGGCGTTTCCTTGTCAACAGGGAAGAGGATCCCCTTGTTATTTACTGGCTGTCTAGTCCGTGGCGCCCAGCCTGGGTTCATTTACTCCCTCTTAAGAACGTTGTGGCTTATAATGTGATACAGTCAGCTAAGTGGGTTATTTGATATGTTAAACAGTTTCTGGTAAAACATTCTGGTCTTAGTAATTGAAATTAAGATCATTAATAGTCAGGTGAGTTTGTGGGTTGAGAAGATGTGCTTATTCCAAATTAATCCGAACTTGCAGTCAGAAACTGGCAAGGAAAATCTTTAAACGTCCAAGGTAGATTTACAGCATTTCCAAAGTTTTATCTCTAGCATTAAAATTTAATGGAATGTAGCGACTTTACACTTAGATGATTCATCTGTGTTTTTCAGAAGTTTCTGGAACAAACATCTGGTGAAGTTGGATTATATTGGTTTGGTCTGTTTTAATGTCAGAGGCAGTGCGAGGATGAGCAGAAGGCTTCGGCTTGTGTCTGGCAGGCTGTGTGGAACACACAGTATGTTATCAGGCCTGGGGCGACGGATGGTGTCTGTAGCCGCGATTTATGCGCTGTGGCTCTGTAAGACGACAGCTGTTAAACACGCTGACAGGTAGCATAAAAAGATGCTATTTATTTGTGCCCGGAAAGCATCTTCCTTACATTTCAAGTGTCGCCTCTACCTTACTTCTCTGTTTCACCTCACATTCACCCTCATAGCATGATGCTACGCACTTGGTCAACACAGACAGAAATTCTGAATGTTTTGGCCACATGGTTGTCACCTTTTGAAACATATGGTAAACAGGAAATCAAGACAGACGAGTCATAAATTGAACATCATGATGATTTTTGAAAGACAGCGGGACAAAGGAACCTCAAATGATCTGTTCATTGGTGCTCTGCATTGTGGCTGTTGATTCGCAGAAGGAGGGGATTGAGACTGTGGCTGATAATAGCTTCCTGTCATTTCCAAGCCATCATAAACATATTCGCCTCATTCATTCATTGGAAATTAGGCCAGCCGTGGCTGGAAACAATGTGATATTCTTCATGGTGTAAAATGGATTCTGGTGTTTTGTATGCACAGAGATACTTGATTTTTGAAAGCACAGGTGTGTGTGTGTGTGTATGTATGCATGCGTTCTTGCACTATGACAAGGACCCTCAGCTTTGATTTTCTGTTCATGGTTCCACTGCAGACCTTCAGAGACCTGACCAAAAGGTTGCATTGCAAAAGTAGCATTCATGAGGATGCCTGTCCAAGTCATGTGCTTATTGCAGCTGCAGATTTAAGGAAATTTAAATCCCCAAAAGAGATCAGAGTGGTGCTTCCAGTTAAGCTGCAAATGTGCGATAAAATATTAAGACTGCTTCCTATTGTCAACATGAATGCTCGGTCTCCCTCAAACGGATCCAGTGCGTTACACAATTAAAAGACTGTGTCTCTTACAGAAATGCTACAATTAAGGTTGTGACTGAGATTACTAATGCTCATATTGTACTATGTGTTTTATTTGATTTTAGAGATGTTTACTTTGTTTGAGAAAAATGTAGGGCTTCCAGGTATACTGGAAAATCTTGAAATATTGTAAATATGTGATTTTCGAAGCCTGCAAAAAAAAAAAAAAAAAGGGAATATAATATATACTATATTGCCAAAAGTATTCACTCACCCATCCAAATAATCGGAATCAGGTGTTCCAATCACTTCCATGGCCACAGGTGTATAAAATCAAGCACCTAGGCATGCAGACTGTTTTTACAAACATTTGTGAAAGAATGGGTCGCTCTCAGGAGCTCAGTGAATTCCAGCATGGAACTGTGATAGGATGCCACCTGTGCAACAAGTCCAGTCGTGAAATTTCCTCGCTCCTAAATATTCCACAGTCAACTGTCAGCTGTATTATAAGAACGTGGAAGCATTTGGGAATGACAGCAACTCAGCCATGAAGTGGTAGGCCACGTAAACTGACGGAGCGGGGTCAGTGGATGCTGAGGCGCAAAGTGCAAAGAGGTCGCCAACTTTCCGCAGAGTCAATCGCTACAGACCTCCAAACTTCATGTGGCCTTCAGATTAGCTCAAGAACATTGTGCAGAGAGCTTCATGGAATGGGTTTCCATTGGCCGAGCAGCTGCATCCAAGCCATACATCACCAAGTGCAATGCAAAGCGTCGGATGCATTGGTGTAAAGCACGCCGCCACTGGACTCTAGAGCAGTGGAGACGCATTGCGAATTGCGCTTCTCCATCTGGCAATCTGAGAGTGAAAGTTTTTCAGGAGCTGGGCTTTGCCCCTTAGTTCCAGTGAAAGGAACTCTGAATGCTACAGCACACCAAGACATTTTGGACAATTTCATGCTCCCAACTTTGTGGGAACAGTTTGGAGCTGGCCCCTTCCTCTTATAACATGACTGTGCACCAGTGCACAAAGCAAGGTCCATAAAGACATGGATGACAGAGTCTAGTGTGGATGAACTTGACTGGCCTGCACAGAGTCCTGACCTCAACCCGATAGAACACCTTTGGGATGAAATAGAGCGGAGACTGAGAGCCAGGCCTTCTCGTCCAACATCAGTGTGTGACCTCACAAATGCGCTTCTGGAAGACTGGTCAAAAAATTCCCATAAACAAACTCCTAAACCTTGTGGACAGCCTTCCCAGAAGAGTTGAAGCTGTTATAGCTGCAAAGGGTGGACATACGTCATATTGAACCCTATGGATTAGGAATGGGATGTCACTTAAGTTCATATGCGAGTCAAGGAAGGTGAGTGAATACTTTTGGCAATATAGTGTATGTATGTTTATTAATGTTCCTTACATAGTGCATCTGTCAAAATGATCATATATGCAGTTAATTTAAATGTTAATAAACGCACCAGGAAATATCAAGCTGAACTTATTTTTTTATCACAGGAAATTGTATGAGATCAAGCAATAATTAAAGGGATAGTTCACCCAAAAATGAATATTCTGAAATTAATTACTCACCCTCATTTCGTTCCAAACTTGTAAGACCTTCGTTCATCTTTAGAACACAAATTAAGATATTTTTGATGACATTCGAGAGCTTTCTGACTCTGCATAGACAGCAATGCAACTACCGCGTTCAAGGCTTAGAAAGGTAGTAAAGATATTGTTAAAATAGTCTCGTAGTGTTGTAAAGCTACGAGAATACTTTTTGTGTGCAAAGAACAAAAATAACGGCTTTATTCAACAATTTCTTCATCATGCATTCATGAGAATATTGTGTCATATCCGTGTCATCAGCAGCACCACACGTATGTGTTGCAGTACTTTTCGTGAATGTGCAGCAAAGACTGAGACGGAAAAAACACACAAGGCACACAAAAAGTATTCTCATAGCTTCATAACATTATGGTTGAAGCACTGATGTCACATGGACTGTTTTAACAATGTCCTTACTACCTTTCTGGACCTTGAAATGTCAGTTGCATTGTCTATGCAGTGTCAGAAAGCTCTCGAATTTCATCAAAAATATCTTAATTTGTATGCTGAAGATGAACAAAGCTCTTACGGGTGTGGAACGACATGAAGGTGAGTAATTAAAGACAGAATTTTCATTTTTGGGTGAACTGTTCCTCTAGGGCTTTTAAAAATCCTTTCTGTAATCACAAGTGGTTAGAAAAGTCATATGAATTAATTGGTCTAAAGGAGTAGGAACCCTGTGTATAACAAAAAATTTTATTTGTTAGTCATGTCATCTATTTCATGCTCCTTGTGGTCTACCCATCGATCCCTTATATGCTAGAGGCAGACCTTTGACACTACGAAGAGACAGTTTCTAAAATCCGCATGAGAATAAATGAAACAAAACATGAATGAAAGCAGCCTGATATTTCATCAAGTTAATTCCTCCTGTTGGAGGGTGAGTTTGTTATACGCTGGTCACAGCAGACTGCTTCTTCTCGGGTCTCATCTATCCTGTGTCCTCTACTTGGCTGCTCCCGTCCTGCCACTCTGTCCCTCCAAGGTGCACCACCTGTCCTCCCCCATCTCGCTCGTCCTCCTCCACCTTCCAGCTCTCCAGGGAGCCGTCTGTGGTTGGCGTAGACTTGGCAGCCCATGTCCAGCCAGGCATCTGTCTTTGTCACCCTGCGACTTCAGGAGGTGCGAGACGAGAGAGACGTCAGACAGAATTTTAGTAGGTGGACTTCTAGACATTAAGCCCACATCCTGATTAGCTCACCGTAAATTAGCCTGGCTAAACTACCCAAGAGATCCAACAAGTGCAGGGTGTTAAACATCAATATTCTGAAAGGAAACTGTGGTAATTGCAGGCCAGTGTCAGTTGGTGTCGGTTTATTTCGGGGACAAGATAGTCAAGATGTAGAAGATTTCATTCTGCAGTCCAGCTTGGATTAATTTACAGTTCTGTTTCACACTCAAACATTTCTTGGTTACTCTGTACTCTTTCTCTCAGTTTCAGTCAATGTCGTCATACTTAATTTTTGGGGGGAATGAAACTGAGGCTGTAAGGGATAGAAATACAGCGTGTTTAATGATTTGTACTATTGTGTAGCAATGTGCTAGTTTTTGAAACTGACGAAACATCTCCAATAAACAGTTCTTAAACTTTGGGTTTTAAAAAAAAATAATGTGGTCTAGGACCTTCAAGTCTATCCCTCACAACTATTTCATCCATGTAAAATTCAACGTAGTATCTACTCTGACTAAGGCCTATTTGTTGACGTGTGAGCCAATTTAATTTTTTGATTTATAAGTACAATACGGTTTGTGGTTTACAAGTACTGTTGCACTGTGTGCTACCAACAGATTGCTACATAAGAAATACAATTACATGTTTGAGTTTAAATGCTTGATGAATCAGACAACCATTTTAGGCAAAAAGAAAAACAAGCTGTAAAGCAATTCATGTCATTGAAAGATCTAGATAGTTCTTATTCATACAGGCAAGGTCAGGTGTTTAACTTAAAAAATACTGTGTAAAAAAAAAAAAAAAAAAAAAACTAGCACAAATACTAGCACTAGCTGACATCTGTGAATGTTTTTTTCCTTTGGGATTACAACATGTAGACAATATGCAAATACTTGTGTTTTCTAGCTGGCAAAGTGAAAGAATGCCATTCATTGAGTTGTAAATACTATCTTTCCAAGCAAGAACAGTAGTGACCCTGAAATTGCTTTCCCCATCCATTCCATTTTCTTCTTCAAAGCGTCTGCTGCGTTTGTGAACGGTATATGCTTGGTTGAGGATACAAAAGCAAAGAGCGCACTTGATTCTATAAAGTTAGGGCATGTTTTTCAGTTCGCGTTTGTTCCCCTGCTAAAAATGAGCTTTTCTATGCTATCAGCTTTATGCAAGGATGCTTGATTTGGTGCTGCGGATCAAGCGATGGCTACAGGTATGTATAGGCTGGCAAGCGCACAGGGATTCCTGCCACATGGTGGGCACGGGTATAATTCCTTCTATTAAAAGCATGGAGATTGCTTCTTTCTTTAAATCCACCACCCCCCCTTCATCTCTACCTTTTTCTGACATTTTTCTCCCTCTCCCGCCTTCGCTCCTTTGCAGACTAAGCTCTTTCCACGCCCAGAGATAACGTGGAGCTCGTGTGGGAGCGATAGTGGTGTGTGTGCGTGTGCGAAGATGAGATTTGGTTTGAAGTAAGCAGACTTTTCTTTCTTAGCTTCAACCAAGTCCAATGAACTGTTAGCTTAGGCAGGTGTTGTATCACACCAGGCATATTTCTGTTAAAAAATAGCAACTTTGAAATTATAAGCTCTGCATGGGGAAAACGGACCTGCGAGATGGTGGTGGAAACAGTTTTGGCATTAAAATGGTTCCGTCAATTTTAATTTTCCTGCCTCGCAGTCCAGTAGTGTTGATCAAAGCTGAAAAAGTCAAAGTCTGGACTATTTTGAGCATGCAGTTGCTTCTCCCCAGAGCCTGGAGTCGGGAGAATGTTCCAGAATCCCCCAGAGACAGGTTTAGTGTGTGACTGGTACACTGCCACCTGCAGATAGGTGGGTAGCTTTGGAGTGAGTTTCTTAAGATCTCCTTAACTGTCAAACACACATAACTGGATAAATTAGTTGAGCTCCAGGAGTGGCGGTTAACATTTTAAGTTCAGGTATGAGTTAGGCAGGTTATGTGGTTTAATTCGATTCCTTCTGGGAGGATTTAAAGGCTGACTGTGATTTCAAGGAGTTTTTTAATATTTTAAGTCCTAGTATTAATCATATACTGTGCTATAGTGACGTAACAAGAACTAACATTTGACAAGAACTATATGCAAATAAAGTATTTGAAACAAACTTGGTAGAAAGGCTTACTAGTTGATGATTATTCAATTCTGAATTGTAAGTAAGCAAGCAAATAATTCTACAATTGTATCATAATTTGCAGCCAATACATACCAAGTTTTTCTACCACTTGCAGCTGTGACCTATGAATTTTGCATTTCTGTATCCCTGACTCAAAGACATAGAAAGGTATCAGAATGCACGGTGTAATAGAGCAGATGTGGGGGTTGGACACAGTGGCAGGGAGAGAAATTATTTTGAGTGAGATTTTAAATCAGACATGTGCATCTACCACTGAATCATGTTCTTGTTCTGACCCTCACAGCAACAGACAGCAATTAGGTGAATATAAAGCACAACAGACACATTGAGTGAAGCAGAAAGAGCATATTGGAAAGTGACCAAAACAACTGTGGTCCTTAGAGAACCAGACGTATTGATCTTTGTAAATGGGCAGACTGGCAGGCAGTAGAGCCCAAGTAACGTGTAATTTGACTATCTATGCAGATAATGCTTTCATTCAGAACTCAAGGGACGGAGAATTTTTATGAGAGACAAATGATTAAAGCAGCACTGTTCCACTGTTTCCTTTGGTGAAACATCTTTGCCGGATTTGCGGGAAGGCTTTCACTGTAGTTTATTATTTATTTTTACAAATGGCCAATAAAGTGGTTTTGATACTGCAATATGATTGTCAAATCAGTATGATTTTGTATGATCTGTGATCTCTCTCTAGTACTAAATAAAAAAAATTAAAAAAATTAAATGTTTATTAAAATCTGTTAATGTGAAAACATAATACCAAACATTGACAAAAATAACAGCTTGCTACCGAATATACAGTTGCTACCGAAACAGTGTATGTTTTGGTTCACAGACTGATTTTAACTACATCCCTACATTTTATGATCAGGAAATATTTATGTGTCACTACCAAACACCTTTTTTTCTGCAATTAAGCACACTTTTTTGTTTTTATGTATCACATTTAGTTTTTTAACATTTGGTGAAGTTTCAGTAGTTGTTGTAACTGTTCAGAACTGTGCTAGCTAACCATGTGCTGATTAGCATCTTTGAGCTGGGCTCAGAAGCGTCTAAAATTGTCACTACCGAAACAGTCATGACCAAAATGTTTGGTGAAGTTTAAGTAGTGACATTGTTTTTTGGGTGGTTATTCCATAAAATTTAGTTTTTGTGTGTGTACAACTGTTCAGAACTGTGCTAACTAACCATGTGCTGACTAGCATCTTTGAGCTGGGCTCAGAGGTATCTAAAATTGTCACTACCAAAACAGTCACGACCTAAACATTTGGTGAAGTTTCAGTAGTTGTTGTAACTGTTCAGAACTGTGCTAGCTAACCATGTGCTGACTAGCATCTTTGAGCTGGGCTCAGAAGCGTCTAAAATTGTCACTACCGAAACATTCACGACCAAAATGTTTGCTGAAGTTTAAGTAGTGACATTGTTTTTTGGGGTGTTATTCAATTAAATGTTGTTTTTATATGTGTACAACTGTTCAGAACTGTGCTAGCTAACCATGTGCTGATTAGCATCTTGTATCTAAAAGTATCTAAAATTGTCACAACCAAAACAGTCACGACCGAAACTAGCTAACCATGTGCTGACTAGCATCTTTGAGCTGGGCTCAGAAGTATTTAAAATTGTCACTACCGAAACAGTCACGACCAAAATGTTTGGTGAAGTTTAAGTAGTGACATTGTTTTTTTGGGTGTATTCTATAAAATATAGTTTATATGTGTGTACAACTCTGTGTGTAGAACTGTGCTAGCTTACCATGAGCTGATTAGCATCCTGTATCTAAAAGTATCTAAAATTGTCACTACCAAAACATGTCACCATTTCAGTAGTGACTAAAGGGAACACATAATCCTTTATTTGGGGGAAATAAACAAATTTGTTTGTACTTTAGTATATGTCATGACCGAAACATGGGATGTTTTGTCAAAAATAAAGTATATTGAATTATCAACTGTTGATAATGAAAGATGTTATGATAGTGTTTTGTTCAATGTATATTCAAACTAATGAATCCTTAACTTTGAAATCAGCAACTTTTTGCCTTTTACAAAGAAAAAAATGGATTCAAAATACAACAAATCTCATAAATTGCACTTGAAATATTATTAAAATTGTAATTGTTATTGATTTACTTCTTCTTAAATTATATATTACTGTTTCAGTAGTGACAAATTTGGGGAGAGGACAAATATTCCTAAACTTTCTAATTATTAACTGCACAATTACTAGAATTGTGTACCTTGGATATTATACAGTTTGCATACATACTTGAAAAAGACAAGTTGTTTCGAACTTCGACTTTGCACCAGTTCTGTAGGATGGCCCATATATAACATTTCATCCACTCACTTTAACATCCTGTATTTCAGGAACTGTTCTTTAAGTAAGACTAGTAAGACTGCATATAATATTTAATTTAAATTAAGAAAAGAAAAATACATAGAGTAAACAAGTCAGTAGAGCTTAACTCCTACATAATTTAAATTTCACAAAATGATCTTAAAGCATTCAGGGGTTAAAAGACCAACTCAAAGGGTCAGTGGTCACTGGGATTGAACCAGCAACCTTCTGGTTACCCGCCTTGAGCTCTGACCACTAAACTTTGCATTCTCACATTAATATCCCTCCCTCCCTCCCATTCTTGACACTTGAAGTACATTACATGGCATAAAGCCCAGACTTAAACGCCAACTGAACACCTCTGGGATGAATTTAAATGCAGGGATGAGCCAGAGCTCATCACCCATCATCAGCGCCTGACCTCACTGATGCTTTTGGGTCTAAATGGAGACAAATCCCTGCAGCTAGTGGAAACCTAATGGGAAATCTTCAGAATCCTCTATATGAAAACCAAGTAGCACATATGCAGCACATATAGATGTGGCATTTCGGGTAGACGCATGCATATTTGCATGTCCTGCATTGCAGTGAAGATGTCACATGTTCCCTTCTGACACCTTTTGATGTTTCAGTCACGAAAATGACTGTCTTTAGCTGCTCCAAGCTGTTTTGGCTTTCGGCAGGGGCGATTCTAGCATATGGTAGACCGGTTTTCACGTATCCTCCTACCGTGTAAGCCCTCTCACTCTATCAGTCTCTCTCTCGTTCCTGTTCTTGTCCACTCCTCCATCTCTCAGGGGTACTGAGGCATAGAGGGATGTACTGCAGTTGGCAGCCGTGCTTGTGTTCTCCAAGCTCTCACTAGATGGCATTCTTCATCCACGACTGTGAGGAGGCAAACAAACTATTAATCCCACTGATAGAGCTTAGAGCATGGCACAGATAAAGATGCACGTCTTTTTGTAATAATGCAAATTAAGCTGGTTGCCAGCCACTTTTTGACTGATGCAGAGGCACATTTGCTACTGAAAGGTCTTGTAAGTCATATATTAACTATGTACTATCAACTATATAACTAAAAATCTACTTGCCTGACTGTCAGAACTAATAAAAACCTTGCTTTTGAGCCTTGTGTATCCCACACATTCTCTGTTTACAGTATAAATGATTTAGTTTGTATCATCTACTGTGTGCGGCTCTCCGGTTGAAATAAATTATCTTCTCGTTTCTGGCTGTGTTACAGAAGATTGGTTGCAATAATGAAATACTTGCTCTATAATCGGATGTTGTCATTAAATAATTGGTCTGCAGTTTTAGCAGCGTCTCAAGTGTGTGTTCACATCCCGTCCCTTTATTCACCCCGAGCCGAGGCCTCTTCTTGACAAAGTAGTCACTTTCCCAAAATATTCTCATAGATTAGCTGTCATCTGTTGTGTGACGTGTGACATTGGATTACAGCGCAGGCCATTAGGGCCGCTGTGTGTGTGTGTGTGTGTGTGTGTTCACACGCTGGCAGATACTGGTGGTCATTACGTCTTCCTCTTGACACTGTGATTACTCTGCAGTGTCTCCATTAAGCCGCTGTCAGCTACTCACCCACTAGTCTCCGTGTTTCATTTAGCCCCTTAGTTTCTGTCAAGTAGGTCACCTTTGTTTCCTCTCATGTCTTTTAAAACAGGAAATTGCAAATGGGGCTCAACAATGATTTTTTTTTTTTTACTGCAGTTGGACTCCAATTCCAGTAGTAGCACACCACCACAAAAAATTGTGTTAATAACAGAAAGTGTGTGTGTGTGTGTGTATATGTATATATGTGTGTATATATATATATATATATATATATATATATATATATATATATATATATATACACGCACTTTTATTTCTGTTTTTAAATTAAGTTTCTGTAATTTATTTAAGGTTTAAATAATTATATTTAATTCTATTTTAATTGTCACATTTAGTAATTTTAATATAAAGTATTACATTAGAATATAAATAAATAAATAAATAAATATATATATATATATATATATATATATATATATATATAATTAATATTAAATTAAATTAATTCTTTTTTTTGATTTATAATTTATTATAAAATTATATTACATTACATACTGTATAAAATACTGTATATTATATTAGAATACATTTTTAAAGCTAGAGCTCATTAGTTTATAGACACATTTGATGGGAAAACAATAGCATACTTTGTAAAACATTGCAGGCCGCAATTATTGTTGACCCTTGCAAGCTCAAAACGTTGTGATCGGAATATTAATGCACTTCGCTGAATGAGATTTATTGTTGTTATATTACTATTTAAGCTTTCAGAGTCATCAATCATATTGTACTACTCTATGATGGCCACTAGATGTCACCGTATGTCATCTACAGCTCTGCTTCTGCTCTCATTTGCTGTTGAAGTTCTGTTGGGATGCTCCCAAAATCCTGCTGAAGAATAAGGTCACTGTTTGATTTGCAGTGTAATTTCACACATAGGAAAACAATGAATAAATCTGCGGGTGAATAATTTAAGATGTGTTTCGGAAGGCTTTGTTGTACTGGTGGGTTTCTCCTGTGGGATATTCCTTTCTTGTAAATCCATCTGCAACTTGAATGTCTGTATTCTGTGCTGGTAATGTTTCTGTCTGATGTTAGTATTTCCATATACTGAGATTCGAGGAGTAAACAAAAAGGATGCATTAACACTCCAAAGCTTCCTAAATCATTGTATGTGTTTTAAATAAAATATAGAATTATCTATTGTGTTCTATACAGAAGTAGAAATGTATTTTATTTACTTGCTTAGATTGTAAATTTTAATTAATTTACTTAAATTAAGTTGCAGGAACTGGGATAGGTCATGTTGTGACCAAACCTTTTGCCTTTTCTTAGTGAAGCTATGCTATTTTTTTTTCGTCTTTGTGTGCAGGCCTCTTTGCAACTTTTTGCGTATTTGGATTGTGCTTTATGCACCTAGAATTTGTGAACATTTTCAGATGATTTCTTTCATTTACTTAATGAAATAAACAATTCATTATGGAAGCCTGTTTTTGCCACTGAATAAAAAAAGTTTTTTTATATCGTAATTCTGGCTTTTTTTTTTGCAATTCTAAATGTTTTTTTCTCATAAATGTAATTTATCATAATTCAGACTTTTTTTCTTGCAATTCCAAGTTTGTCTTGCAATTCTGACTTTTTTCTCGCAATTCCGAGTTTATATCTGGCAATTCTGACTTTTTTTTTTCTTGCAAATGCGTGTTTGTATCTCATAATTCTAACTTTTTTCTCGCAATTCTGATTTTATATCTGGCCATTCTGACTTTTTTTTTTTTTTTCACACAAATGCATGTTTTTGTCTCGTAATTCTGATGTTCTCGCAATTTTGAGTTTATACCTGGCAATTCTGACTTTTTCTTGCAAATGTAAGTTTGCATCTCATAATTCTGACTTTTTTCTTGCAAATGCAAGTTTTATCTCATAATTCTGACTTTTTCATGCAATTCTAAGTTTATATCTCATAATTCTGACTTTTTTCTCGCAATTCCAGGTTTATATCTCGCAATCCTGACTTTTTTCTTGCAGATGCCAGTTTGTATCTCATAATTCTGACTTTTTTTCTTGCAATTTCAAGTTTAGATCTCATAGTTCTGACTTTTTTCCTTGCAATTCCGAGTTTATACCTGGCAAATCTGAATTTTTCTCACAAATGTGAGATTGTGTCTCATAATTCTGACATTTTTCTCACAATTCCAAGTTTATATCGCAGTCATGTCTTTTTTTTCTCGCAGCTGCAAGTTTATATCTCAGAATTCTGACTTTTTTCTCACAATTCCAAGTTTATATCTCGCAATCCTGACTTTTTTCTTGCAGATGCAAGTTTATATCTCATAATTCTGACCTTTTCTTGCAAATGCGAGTTTGTATCTCATAATTCTGACTTTTTTCTTGAAATTCCAAGTTTGTATCTCATAATTCAGACATTTTTCTCACAATTCCAAGTTTATATTTCATAACTCTGACTTTTTCTCGCAAATGCAAGTTTGTATCTCACAATTCTGACTTTTTTCTCGCAATTCCAAGTTTATATCTCACAATTCTGACTTTTTTCTCAGAATTGTGAGATATAACCTTGCAATTGCAAGTTATAAAGTCAGAATTGCGAGATATAACCTCAGTTCTGAGAAAAAAGTCACCGTTGCGCAATTTGAACACTAAATTGAGAAACTTTATATCTTTTTAAGTTTATATCTTACAATTCTGAGAAGAAAAAGTAAATTTCGAGTTTGTATCGTGCAATTCTGAGCAAAAACTCAGAATTATGAGATAAAAAGTTGGTTACGTTTTTTTATTCTGAGTTCAGTGGTGAAACCTGGCTTCCATAATATATTGATTTATGATAGATGCTCAAACTGCTGGTTTTTATTTATTTATTTATTTTTCTCTATGGTCAAATACGTCTCTTGTCCCTTGTTGCAGAATGACAAGATGTCAGTGTTCCTGCAAGATCAGCTTAGTGCATCAGTATAGATCCCTCTGTGCACTGATCTGACATGGGAACCAGAGACAGTTTGAATGAAGGTGACATTTTAGTGAAAGTCAGAGAAGATCAAAAGCGGATTTGCTGAAATAATGTCATATTGGACTTGATATATGTCTCTTATTTTTTCCCTAAATGTCACCTGGAATCCTTGTAATAAACAGTACACATCCCGTTATGCCTATGTGTGGAAGCCACAGCCACAAAGTAAATTCACAACAGCTTGATTGATCCTGATGTTTAAAACTGAGAGAAACTGTTTTACGACATGCTGTATTTCTTTATGACATCAATCAATCCATCTGCCCTGATTAAGAGGGCGTTTATAGATTAGTGTTTGTTGAGAGTGAGCATACAGTGCCGCTGCATACCCGTGTTCTCATTTCAAGATGATGAATGGCCTCCTCTGTGTGTGTTCACTGCTGTGTGAGACAGCTTTACCAGTGCCGCACGGCCGGGGCACCTGATTTACAAAGCGACCCATGTTACACCAACACGCAGCAGATCGATGACGGAGAGTGCCGCAGCTTTACTTGTACGCGTGTGTAACCCATGTCATGCATAAAAACCACAACATACATTCGTGAATTACCTACAACTGCATGATGCTACATGTATAAGGATGATATAAGGATGAGGTTCTTCTTTGCGTGGGATCTATTTGACCCAGCACAGTCGATTTTAGCTCTTGTGACAGAGAATCAAAGAATCCACTTCTCTTTGCCGCAGAAGCTTGTGCTTAGTGAAGCAGTGCTGCATTTAAAGGGACAGTTCACCCAAAAATGACAGTTGTCATTATTTTATACACCCTGTGTTTGTTGTTTTTATACTTGTATGCTTTTATTCATCGAACTCAAGATGGGGAAAAAAATCTATCTATCTATCTATCTATCTATCTATCTGTCTATCTGTCTGTCTGTCTGTCTGTCTGTCTATTTATCTATCGTTCTGTCGTTGTATCGTTCTAACTATCATTCTCTCATTCTATCTATTGTTCTATCGTTCACTCTGTCGCTAGATCTACCTATCATTCTTTCATTCGTTCTATCTATGGTTTATGTGTTTGTTCAGTGTATCGTTCGTTCTATCATTCTATAATTTGCTCTATCGTTCGTGGTGTCGTTCTGTTTTTCATTCTGTCTGTCATTTGTTTGTTCAGTGTATCAATCGTTCTATCATTCTATAATTCGTTCTAACATTCTATTGTTCCATCGTTCTATAATTTACTATCTCTATCGTTCTATCTATCTGTCATTTGTTTGTTTGTTCAATGTATAGTTTGTTCTATCATTCTGTCATTCGTTCTATCGTTCTATTGTTCTGTCGTTTTATCTATTATTCGTTCATTTTATCGTTTGTTTAATTTATTGTTCGTTTTACCATTCTATTGCTTGCTCTGTCGATCTATTGTTCTGTCATTTGTTCGTTCCACCTATCGTTTGTTAGTTTATTTAATGTATCATTCAGTCATTCTATCGTTCGTTCTGTCTATCATTCTGTCTGTCGTTCTATCATTTGCTCTATGGCTCTATCTCTCTATCGTTGGTTAGTTTGTTCAATGTATCGTTCATTCTATCATTCTATCGTTCTTTCTGTTTATCATTCTATCTATCAAGATGGGGAAAAAAAACTTTATGCAGCATTTACCGTATGTAAAAAGTGAGAAAAAAAGTGAGAAAAAAGATCGATCTATCTCTCTATCTATCTATCTATCTATCTATCTATCTATCTATCTGTCTATCTGTCTATCTATCTATCTGTCTATCTATTGTTCTGTCGTTCTATCTATCTATCTATCATTCTATTTATCGTTCCGTCATTCTGTCGTTCTATCTATCTATCTATCTGTCTATCTGTCTGCCTATCTATCGATCTATCGATCTATCTGTCTATCTATCTATCTATCTATCTATCTAGCTATCTATCTATCCACCTATCTGTCTATCTATCTGTCTATCATTCTATCTATCATTCTGTCATTCTATCTATTGTTCTATCGTTCGCTCTGTCGCTCGATCTACCTATCGTTCTTTCGTTCGTTCTAACATTCGTGTTTGTTCAATGTATCGTTCATTCTATCATTCTATCATTTGTTCTATCATTCGTGCTATCATTCTGTTGTTCTATCATTTATTCTATCATTTGTTTGTTCAATGTATCAATCGTTCTATCATTTTATAATTCGTTCTAACGTTCTATTGTTCCATCGCTCTATATGTATCGTTCTGTCGTTCTATAATTTGCTCTATCTCTATTGTTCTATCTGTCTGTCGTTTGTTAGTTTAAAGTATCATTCTATCATTCTGTTGTTCATTCTGTCTATCATTCTATCTATCGTTCTGTCATTTGCTCTATCACTCTATCTCTCTATCGTTTGTTAGTTTGTTTAATGTATCGTTCATTCTATCATTCTATCGTTCGTTCTATCATTTGTTCATTTGTTCTGTCTATCGTTTGTTCTATCTGTCTATCTTTCTATCGTTCTGTCGTTCTGTCATTCTATCTGTCATCTTGTCTATCTATCGTTTTTCCTATCTGTTGTTCTACATCGCTCTATCGTTAAACATTTTCTTAAATTTTTCAAATTAAACACTTGTTCTTTAAGTGTGTCTTCAATATTTAAAATAAAATAAATTGTATTTTTCAATAGGATTTTATTTCAGGGGTTATGTTTCTGTGTGGTTGCAAGGCCATTTTTGTAGCTGACTAGATGTTTACTTCTGCTGAAGTGGAGATTATTGAATAAATATTGTTTTAAAATAGAAAGGAGCTAAAGGAAAAACTAAAGACAGAGGGGGTGTTGTTGCTCCCTTGGTCCCTGATAAACTGATAGTAATTCAAAAGGACTGTGGGAGCACTTTGATTTTTATCTCTGGTAAAAAGAAAAGCTCACTTTATGCTGCCAGCAGGAGATAAGTGTTGGAAAGGCAGTCAAGATACGGTATGTGCGGTTCAGTAAGACTATGCTTTACTTTGTGAAGTGTTCTTAGGTATACGCGGGGAGTTTGTGCACCACCGAGCTACTGTTCGGCTTTCATTGAAAATTACATTAGAAAACTCAAAGTGCTGAACTCAGCTTTCAGATGAATGCAATATAAGACCTTGTCAAAATACTCGGAGGTTCGTTCAAAGTGTTTTATTCCGTTTCATACGCCTAAATATAGAAACTCAGCCGGGTGGCTGAGAAGCATGGCGCTATTAACTCAGACAGTCCATTATTTAATAACCAAAATAGATTTGTTAATTATTCATTACAAATATTTCTTTGTGAGCATGTGAGGCAAAAATATTCTAGCTAATGCATTGCGGCACAGTTTTTGCCGCCTTAGTCAATAAAAATTGATCTTATTTTATCCCTGGGTAAAATAGACATGGACGTGATCAAATTTGGCTGAATTTAATCAAGTTTAAATTCAGTTCAGCTAGTGATTGAGTGACACAATTGGATGTTTATTATGCTGTGTTGACAGCATGAATGTCGAAAGGTCATTTAATAAACATTTGCATGCTACGACAGTCTTCCGGACTTGTCGTTATATTGATGCCCCTGCTTTCCTGTCCAGGTGTATGAGGGGTGTTTGTTTATATGATGGATTGATTTGCAGCCATGAAATGCACAATGAATGAGGTATACATGGGAGGAAATATATGGGTGGTCTTCAGTTCTTCATGCAGGCAGCAGCAAGCCCGAGCCTCAGTGAAGTAGCTAATGCGATTAGAGGAGCACAGTTTTTTTTCTTTTTTTTTTTTTTTTTTCTTCTTTTTCTCTTGCCCAAGCCGAGATCATATTCTGCTCCACTGCTTTCAGGGAGAAACACACTTAGAAAACTCTTTAGACTTGGTCTCATATCCATTACAACTATTCTTTGGCTTCAATGTCAGTATTTTACCAGGCTAACGTTTCAAACGGCGACTAAAAGATCTTTTCGCTAGATCTTTTGTGACAACTCATTGTCAAAATCCGGCTTATCAGCATAAACGCCGCACAGTTTGCACAAGTGCCAGTGGGAATAAATTGTCTCGGTCGGTTTGAAAATTAGCCTCGAACGGCTTCCGTTTCGCAGGTTTAGCTGCTGCTTTTCATGGGCAATTAATTCTGAAGCTGATCCGTCCTCACTGTCTGGCTCTATTCTGATCACTCACTCACTCACCTGTGGTAATAGGACCGTGCATGATGGAGACCGCACTTCAGGTTCGTCCTGGCGGGTGTCTATATCAGAGCAGCCAACTGGATGAAAAGCTCTCCATATGAAAGGCTGGATCCGCAGCGCCTGCTGTCAGCATGCTCGTTGTTTTAATTGAAATAAATTAGACCTGTCTGAGGCGTAAGATCCGTTGAATATGCGTAATGTAAACAAAACCACAGTTCCATATGAATAGAGACGCCTCCTATGTCTTTTTTTATTAATGGAATGAAATTCATTGAGCATTTATGACTTTGTCATTCCACACAGTAACAGATTCTATACATGTGTATATATATATTATTTATTTTTATTTATTTTTAAGGGGGAAAAAAAAACTTTGGTAAAACTAGAAATAGAAAAAAATTAAAAATAGATAGAAATATGAGGAAAATAATTTAGAAACATTTTGTCTGAGCTGTATTTTTTTTTTAATGCAGTATCTCGAAATTCACTGATACACTGCGGTTATGTTTTTGTCTTCTTATTTAATAAAAATTGAACTTATTTTATCCCTATTTTTTTTTTTGTGCAATATCCCAAAATTCATATAAAATTATGAAAATGCAAAATGGGCTATTGAAACAAATTATTTCAGATTGCTTTTAACTTTCCTGTAGTAAAGCATGTTTTTGCCTTCCTAGTTAATAAAAATTGATCTTATTTTATCCCTTTTTTTGTGCAATATCCCAAAATTCATATATAAAATTATGTAAGTGAAAAACGGGCTACTGAAACAAATTATTTCAGATTGCTTTTAACTTTCCTGTAGTAAAGCATGTTTTTGCCTTCCTAGTTAATAAAAATTGATCATATTTTATCCCTGGTTGAAATAGACATGGATGTGATCAAATTTAACTGAATTTTAATGAAGTTAGCTAGGTTTTTTATTTTTGGAAATGATTCCAGGTTTCTGTTTAGTTTTTTTTTAATGCAATATCCTGAAATTCCCTATGAAATACATTATCTTGTCGAGTATGCAAGGGAAAAATATTCTATCTAATGCACTGCGGTTATGTTTTTGCCGCCTTAGTTAATAAAAATTGATCTCATTTTATCCCTGGTTAAAACAGACATGGACATGATCAAATTTTGCTGAATTAAATAAGTTTAAATTTAGATCAGCTTTTGATTGAGTGACAAAATAGTTTTTTTGTCTGTCAGATGTTAGCTAGCTTTTTTATTTTTGGAAATTATTCCATGTTTCCATTTAGTATTTTCAATGCAATATCCTGAAATTCATATAAAAATTGTTAAAAACTGGCTATTTCATTGAACTTCACACTGTAGTTTTTGTTTCCCTATGAAATATTACTATCTTGTCGATAACTGCCAAAATCTATGAGCATATTGATCTTTTAGAAAATTGGAATCACTCAAAAAATGGGAGGAAAACTTAGTTTTAGTGCGTTTTTCTTATCCTATCAATGAAAAATATTAAAAGCACATATCAAGTACTCCGAATATGTCTCATTCAGATCCAGCAGCCTATACGATTGCAGGGTTCGAGTGGATGTGTCAGGCATTTGATGCAGCATTTGAAGTTGCCCTCTAATGAGCCAGCCGTTTCCTGCCAGTTGCTGTCACTAGAATGAGCGATTTGAAAGGTGAATGCTAATTTGAGCCTCCTTTCTGAATCAGAGCGATGTGCAAATGGCCCTGAGGTATTTTGATCACGTTCCCGTGGCATGCTGGGAGGCCGCGTTACCCGCAAAATCTTCCTCATTAACCAGGATGCTTGCGTTCATGGACAGATGGTTTCCACACCATCGTTAATTTATTTCAAGTAAGATGATACCTCAAGAACCCTGAGGCATTATCGCACGGCATGATGGATGAGTGCGCTGCTCTGTGCCATAAGCAGTTATCATATTTATTGATTTTAATTTTTTTTTGCTGTTTTAAATGAAATTGCGCATGGTTTAATTTAGCTTCATCTTATGCAACCTGTAACTAATTATTCTTCATGATGCTTAAAGTAGCAGCACTTCGAAAAATTCATTACACTACGGTTCTATCTCTAATATATTAACTTACAGTGCTGTTTTTCATTTTAGCACAGATGGGACTCTTAGCTGTGTCTAGATTGTGTTGTCGGCAAATGTTACTAGATGATACATCAGCTGTTTTTGCATTATCAGATTAGTCATTGTATTTGCTTTAAATCTTGCATAAACATATAAGATGCTCAGGTATCATTTTTTATGGATTGAAGGAGGCCGAGGCTAGATATCACAAGGTCAGTAACGGTGTTTGTTGTTCAGCAAGGATGCATTCAGTTGATCAAAAGTGACAGTGAAGATTTCTGTTTACAAGAAATGCTATTCTTCTGAATTGTCTGGAAAAAAAAAGTTGTTTTCAACATTATTGATAATAAGAAATGTTTCCTGAGCTGCAAATCCTCATATTAGAATGATTTCTGATAGATGATGACACTAAAGGCTGCTAAAAATTCAGCTTTGCCATCACAGGGATATATGGAAGCCTGTTTTCGATACTGAATAAAAATAAAAAATAAGGTAATTGTGACTTTTTATTTCACAATTCTAACTTTTTTTCTCACAATTGCGATTTTACTTCTCAAAATTCTGACTTTACAACACAGAATTGAGTTATAAAGTCACTGTCAACTGTGAGAGATGCCATATTTCTCCCCCTCAAAATTGGACTTTAGAACTCACAATTGCAAGTTTGTGTCCTAATTCTGAGAAAGAAAGTCTCAATTGCAAGATGTAATCTCACAATTCTGACTTTTTTTTTTTTTTTTTGCAAATGCAAGTTTACAAGTTGCAACTCTGAGAAAAGTCAGAATTGTGAGATGTAAACTTGCATTTGCGAGGAAAAAGTCAGAACTGTGAGATAAAAAGTCAAAATTCTGAGAAAAAAAGTCTGAATTGTGAGATGTAAACTCGCATTTACAAGGAAAAGTCATATTTGTGAGATTACAAGTTGCAATTCTGAGAAAAGTCAGAATTGTGAGATGTAAACTTGCATTTGCGAGGAAAAAGTCAGAACTGTGAGATTACAAGTCGCAATTCTGAGAAAAAAAAATCAAATTGTAAGATGTAAACTCGTATTTGCGAGAAAAAAGTTAGAATTGTGAGATAAACAGTCGCAATTCTGAGAAAAAAGTTTGAATTGTGAGATGTAAACTTGCATTCGCAAGGAAAAAAGTCAGAGTTGTGAGAAAGTCACATTTTTAAGAAAAAAAAAGTCTGAACTGCGAGATGTAAACTTGCATTTGCAAGGAAAAAACTCATATTTGTGAGATTACAAGTTGCAATTCTGAGAAAAGTCAGAACTGTGAGATGTAAACTTGCATTTGCGAGAAAAAAGTCAGAACTGTGAGATAAAAAGTCAAAATTCTGAGGAAAAAAAGTCTGAATTGTGAGATGTAAATTCGTATTTGCGAGAAAAGTCAGAATTGTGAGATAAACAGTCACAATTCTGAGAAAAAAGTTTGAATTGTGAGATGTAAACTTGCATTCGCAAGGAAAAAAGTCAGAATTGTGAGATAAAATGTCACCTTTCTAAGAAAAAAAATCTGAATTGCGGGATGTAAACTTGCATTTGCGAGAAAAAAGGCTGAATTATGAGATAAACGGTCGCAATTCTGAGAAAAAATGTCTAAGTTGTGAGACATAAACTCGGATTTGTGAGAAAAAAAGCCAGAATTGTGAGATAAACCGTCGCAATTCTGAGAAAAACGTCTAAGTTGTGAGATGTGAACTCGGATTTCTGAGAAAAAAAGTCTGAATTGTGAGATAAACGGTCGCAATTCTGAGAAAAATGTCAAAACTGTGAGATGTAACCTCGCATTTGCAAGGAAAAAAGTCAGATTTGTGAGATAAAAAATTCAATTCAAAATTGCCTTTTTGATTTCGTGGCGGGAACAGAATTGAGTTGTAAAATCACAATTGTTGCATATAAACTTATAGTGGTAGGAAAATAGGCATTTTTTTCCCCCTCAAAATTGGACTTTAGAACTCAACAATTGCAAGTTCATATCTTAATTCTAAGAAAGTAAGTCTGAATTGCAAGATGTAAATTTGCATTTGCAAAAAAAATGTCAGAATTGTAAGATGAAAGGTTGCAATTCTAAGAAAAAAATTAGAATTGGGAGATGTAAAACCACGTTTGTGAGAAAAAAGTCAGAATTGTGAGATAAAAAGCCACAATTACCTTTTTTTATATTTATTTTTAATTCTGAGGAGCCATTGGGCTTCCATGGGAATATGTTATATTTTTTTTTAAAAAAATGTACATTTCACAATGCTACGTTTTGTTGTTGTTGTTGTCTTTTAACTGTGGTTTCATCAAATAAATGCAGCCTTGGTGAGCATAAGAGACTTTTTTCAAAAACTTTAAAAATCCTGATGTTTTGAACAGTATTGTAAATATTCATAATATAGTTATTTATCAACTCTTCGGTAAACAATTATATATTGAAGGTACAAATCCTTACAACTGGGGCATGTTGTCACAAAAGGACAGTATGAGTTAACCAAGCAATCTTTTTTTTCTGGGCAATAATAGTTGCAATATTTAATAGTTTTTTTTTTAGGCAAGTCTTTAAGTATTTATCTATACATGACCTGACTTTTAATATAAATCTGATTAATGGTTAAAAAAATGTGACAAGTATTATGTTCTTTGCCTTTTTTATAAGGCATATAATGCTCATTTTTAGTTTCACAAAAAGTGAGGGAGGCATGCTTTAAGTTCTTAAAAGTTATTCTTGCATTACAGACTTGATGCTTTTATCTGACTAGTATATCTTATAGTATAAAGTTGAATGAGGGCAAAAAACATGCCATCGTAGTCACTTTAATATTCGCCCTCTCTATGACTCATTGGAGTAGAACGTTCATAAATAATAAGCTTCGTCGTCTTGTACAAATGCGCTGAGAGTGGACATCCGTAGGCTTGAAAGCATTCGAAGCTACCATCGACATCAGTTTTGCACAGATGAATATGCAGAAGAGCTTTGATCTTTCGTGACCTCTGAAATTTAGAAGTGTTGGTGCTGGCTGACGTCAGAGAGGTGGTTTGTGGGAGAAAAACCTGGTGACTGTCTCCACTTTCCTTCAGAGAATTTCACAGTGCTTGCTGCTGTACTGGACAGGTGCTGACAGCAAAGTCATGTTTTATCCAGATGTACTGCGCTTCTGTCACAACGCGTTAGTGCGCTTTGGACCATATTGCGGCACATAAACCTCAAAATCTATCTTTGTCCTTTTTACCTTCATATGGGATTGGAAGCCGCTGTAAATTCATGTGTTTCAGTTTTAGTGTTTTTGTCATTTATTTTATGATCCATGGAGCTGAGCTTTGCAAACGGTTGCATACTTTTTCAACCAGCTGGTGTGTTTTCAATAAGACATGCTGACTGAGGCTAATTATGGACGCAGAAGTGAATGAATAATGTTACCTCATTGAAAAGTATGGATATAATTAACATGATCTATCCTCATGAGAAAGTCTCTCACAGTGGCTTGACTTTCTAAGTCTGTGGGCCTTGGGAGAATAAAAAAAAGCCATTGAGTAGCATTGAGTGGTGTACAGAGACGGTTCTCAGCAGCGCTATCATTTTATTGCCTCTATAATGGAGAAGAGAGCAATCAAGTGCGGAGGAAATAGCTTCAGTCATCAAGCATTTTGTTCGCTACCTCTGTTGGCACTTGGAAATGACTGGGCTGATTTTTACAAATGGTGGCCATTTTTGTTTGGCTGCTTGTGTGCATGCATTTTTCTTCAGGGAGAGTTTATTGTGATGTGAGTGTTGAAATATGTACTGCATTTATAAACACTTCAGACATTTCTGAAATAGATCACTGGCAATTACAATATGAGGCGCTTGCCAGCCAGGTGTATTTAATTTAAAACATAACAGTATGCTTTTGAGCAGGAATATTTCAAATGGCTTCTGATTAACTTTGGTCTGTTATTATTCTCTAGCATGATATTGAGAAATGAGTATTAATACAAAATTGGATTGTCTTTAATAAAAAAAGTGACTTGTTTGGTGTATTTAGGTCTTGTGTGAGACCTTAAATCATTCTTTTTTTAGATCAGCAGTGTTCTCAAATGAGTATTTTGACCTCAAAACTTTTCCTGTGCATGCTTATTCTGTGAAAAACCTTTAGCAGTGAATTGTAACCTCCATCTGAGGTAACTGCATGCGTCTAGTCAGCAACTTTTTTTATCACAGTGATTAATGCATCGTTCTAGTTCAGGTGAATTTCTTTGCTGTGGATCAATGTTTGACCCTCTCAAACTGCTATAGCATAAATTGCAAATCAAGAAAATATCTTTGAATATTAAAGAGTTCAATGTAACCGGTGATATAACTGTTTATATATACTTATATACTATATATGTTTTCTGAAATGTGACCCTGGACCACACAACCAGTCTTAAGTAGGTATACGGGTATATTTGTAGAAATAGCCAAAAATACATTGTATGTGTCAAAATTATTGATTTTTCTTTTACGCCAAAAATCATTAGGATATTAAGTAAAGATCATGTTCCATGAAGATATTTTGTAAATTTCCTACTGTAAATATATCAAAACTTAATTGCTGATTAATAATATGCATTGCTAAGAACTTAATTTGGACAACTTTAAAGGTGATTTTCTCAATATTTATTTATTTTTATTTTTTTGCACCTTCAGATTTTCAAATAGTTCTATCTTGACCAACTATTGTCCTATCCTAACAATCATACATTAGTGGAAAGATTATTTATTCAGATTTTAGATGATGTATAAATCTCAATTTAAGAAAGTTGAATCTTATGACTCGTTTTGTGGTCCTGGGTCACCAGTGTTGGGGGTAACGCATTATAAGTAACTCAAGTTATGTAATATTACTTTTTTCAAGTAACTATTAAAGTAACGCATTACTTCTGAATTTCTAAGAAAATATCTGAGTTACTTTTTCAAATGAGTAATGCCAGTTACTTTTTTCCCCATTTATTGTTTGACAAGTCTCCTGTCAGAAAATTGGGAGTAAACATGATGTTACTGTATTCTAGACTAAATGTGAACATGCATTAATTCATCTCACTCACAAAAAACAGATTCAGTATTCCTCAAAATGAATAAAAACAGTGAGATGTAAACTCAGAATATGACACAACCCTGCAATAATTAAATGTTAAATAAAACAAATATCCTTTATGTATTTAATCCCATTTTATTAACCAATGTCTTTGCTGCTGACCTTCGATGATGCAATTCAACCATAGTAATAAGCAAAGATTACTTTAGATAAACTAACATTTGTGCTTCATTTTTTTTTTATAGCTGAAGAATGATCTCTTGCATAAATCAAGCCCCAATAAAAGGAAGCCCTGCCCAGATTTAAAAAGTAACGCAAAAGTAATATAACACATTACTTTCCATAAAACGTAAGTAGTTACATTTTCAGAGAGTAACGCAAAATTGTAATGCATTACTTAAGTAACTGTCCCCAACAATGTGGGTCACAAATGTTGTTGGTCTTTATGCTGAGTCAGGTCCTTGCCCTGGCAAGCAATTCCAGCTGCAGTTTTGAACCCATTCCCTATTGCTTTATCCTGTCTTCTCATGCATTTGTCTTACGTCGATGACCATCCTTTTTGAGGGACTTGAATGAATTAGTGTCATTTTAAGGGTGCAATATTCGGGAATTCACAGATTCGAATGACCAACTTCTCTTGCTGTGGCTGAATGAGTCATCCCCTCAAACCTCCTGTCGCAGGGTTTCAGTCACCTTAGAGCGGCCCGCCATCTTGCAATCTCTGAAAATTGGAGAAATGCTGCCAGTTAAATAGGGTTCATCATATAATTAAGAAAATTAGCACTATGTATATATGTGTATTTATATATATATATATATATATATATATAAATATAAATATATATATATACATATATATATATATATATATAATATATATATATATATATATATATAATAATATAATATAAATATATATATATATATATATATATATAAATACAAATGCAGATTCATATAATATTGTGCGAATGGGACTTTTGTGTTAATCAATTTTGGCAAAAAATGGTTTTCTTCAGTTAGTGTGCCTCAAAAATCACGCTTCATTTTGCAGCCCGCTGTTAATTTTTCGTTCGCCAGCTCCAGAGGCAGAGAGCTTTTGTGATGGAGAGGGGGATCTGAGTGCATGTTCCTCTGTGATTACCCCTTCTCAGAGGAAGTGGTATTTTCAGGAGAAAGAGAGTGGGAGAGATAGAGGAGAATAGAAATCTTGTTTATTACGCTTCAAAGCTCTTTCACTTCTCCGTCTAAGCAGAAATAAAGGATTTCTGTTAAACGGTGCCTTTGTGTTCTTCAATTTTGCAGGATATCATCGCAGGACTTGCGTTATGTGTGCTGCTGAACACAGATGTGCAGAAGCATGCATTTAAAAACTGAATTAAGTTTAATTTAGGTTATTAGGTTCAGAATTCATAAACATTTTTAATATTTTCACAGGTGACAAAACAGCAGCCTTGACTGATCTTCTTACATAACACTTTTTAATAACTTCAATTAGTCATGGCATACTTTATATAAAGAAATATGAATGTGTTTCAGACTATTTAAATGTAATTGATGAATTTCACAAAACATTTGACAAAAAAATCTGTTGAGCATTATATAGTATTTGCTAATGTTTTTGATGGCCTTTTTTAGTTGAAGTTGTCTGTATGCTGTAATATTTACAGACTTTGCTCATGAATATTAATCATAAGTGTTGTTTACTCAGTGCACGCTAATCAGCTGGTTATTTAATGACTCCTACTATGATGAAGGGATGCCTCATAAATATTTATTAAGTTACTTGACTGGATAGTATCCAGAGGTTACCAAGAAATGCATATATTCATAAACTGTATGTTAATTTTGCATCTTGGCATAAATACATTTGTGTATGGTGTCAATTTTTTGCTGCTTTAAAGATGTTTTATTTCATAACGTATAGGCTAGTCTTATTATATCATTTAAAAAATATATATTTTCAACTTTTAGCTAATAATGTTAAAATGTGTGTATTTTAAGTTGGTTCTGTGTAAATAAACAGATCATCCAGAGTAAAACAAAAATTGTGTTAATGATGGTTTGAGTTTTAATCGTAAATAAATTTCACTCCTAAAAGGATGGCACTGCACACTGGGTTTCACGTCTTGCTTTGTGGTTTCAGATTATTGGATATTACATAATAGGTGAAGGAGAGGAGTGAATGTGGTTATATTGGCATTTAAATCATTAAGAAATTAGAGAAGCTGTGCATACAAACAAGCGCGTCTGGAAAATATAAATGCTTAGTGAGAGTGGAAATGGAATGTGTATTGACCAGGTTGAGAAAAGGAATGTAACTTTACATTTATGGATGGAGGGATTTCCTTCCGTCTGAGGGGAAAGCACTCTAGGATCTATTAAAACCCAACCTGCGTATCGTTTTCCATTTAAACCTATTTCTAGGCCATATGTCACTGTAGGCCTCCAGTTCTGTATTTAATAATCTCGGGAAAGCAACTGTATTTACCTCCTGCAGGATTGCATAAAAACTGCTATCAGAGGTCTATTAGTACAGCCTAATGAGCATTAGTGTCTCTCATTAAGCACAACTATTTCTAATGTACTTTTCAAAAGAGCTAGAAGTGTTTGTTTATTCATTATCACTTACGCCATGTCTAAGACAGTTTAATAGAGTGATTAAATGTGACGATTGCAAAGGCTGGAATACTGAATGAGGCAGTGGCGTGTGGCTGAATTCTGAAATGAGGCAAAGTCCTCTCTCAGGGTTTGGGTTTTTAGTCCAATGTAATTCATGTTTCTCTTCCATTTGAGGTTACGCAGTTGCCATTTACATTACACTTTCAACACTATCAGCCAATTTGATATAGTTTATATTGACATACTATTTATTAGAACAAAGTTGCATTAAAGTTTATGCATTTTCAAATGCATTTCGCATTGCTTCCAAACTAATTTCTTAAAACAGTGTACAGTTGTGTTTTTTTACTGCTTACTGATGTTTGTTTGCTAAGTTATTTACTTAATTTTCCAGGCGACAAAAATTAAAGGGATAGTTCACCCAAAAATAAAATTCCGTCATTAATTACTCGCCCCCATGTCGTTCCAAACCTGTAAGACCTTCCTTCATCTTTAGAGCACAAATTAAGATATTTTTGGTGAAATCTGAAAGCTTTCTGACCTTGCATAGACAGCAATGCAACTGAAACGTTCAAGGCCCAGAAAGTAAGTAAGGAAATCATTAAAAAAGTCTATGTGGCATCAGTGGTTCAACTGTAATTTTATGAAGCTGTGAAAATGCTTTTTGTGCACAAAGAAAACAAAAATAACAACTATTCGATTTTTTTTTTTCTCTTCCGTGACAGTCTTCGATGCGTGGGCATTCTTCTGTTGACTTGGAAGAGAAGAAATTGTTGAATAAAGTTATTTTTGTTTTCTTTGCACACAAATATATATTCTTGTAGCTTCATAAAATTAAGGTTGAACCGCTAATGTCACATGGACCATTTTAACAATGTCTTTACTACCTTTCTGGGCCTTGAACTTGTCTATGCAGGGTCA
The DNA here is from genome assembly GCA_036247105.1 of Cirrhinus mrigala. Classification (NCBI taxonomy): domain Eukaryota; kingdom Metazoa; phylum Chordata; class Actinopteri; order Cypriniformes; family Cyprinidae; genus Cirrhinus; species Cirrhinus mrigala. The sequence goes on from CM070010.1 coordinate 28,594,342, forward strand.
GAAAGCTCTCAGATTTCATAAAAAATATCTTAATTTGTGTTTCAAAGATGAACGAAGGTCTTACGGGTCTGGAAAGACATAAGGGTAAGTAATTACAGATAGAATTTTCATTTTTGGGCGAAATATTCCTTTAAAAAAATCTATAAAGTTGCAAAATTTGTATGCATTTATTTTATTACCAAAAATATCTTCTGTACTGCATGACATCAAACAAAAAAATGAGGCTAAACTTTTTTTTTTTTTTAATTCCTTTTATATATTCCCCTTTTCATCCAAATATTTTGAGACAGCACTTGTCTACCTTGCCTTAAAGAAGAAAAAAAGAAAGAAAGAAAAAAAATTCTTCTTTAGAAAAGTCTGACACATTTCTCATGGTTAAACATGGGGCTCGAGCTGTCTGTAAGAGCCTGTAAGAAAACAGTTTTTATGGCATTTAGGAAAGATCAGAGGTTGAGTTTTGATGTTTGCAATCCACCTGTATGGACTTGAGACACTTGTCTTCAGCAGCAGATGTCATGGTGAAATGCAGTAATCCTGTTAAAAGTCATTTGTCACACTGTGTCATATCCAATGCTGTAATTTGCCATGACACTTAGGTGTGCTAAACAAATCATGATCCCAGCGATCTTTGCACGCTAACCACCGCCGAGTCATACGGCTCAGCATGTGGGCGAGATGCTCCATATACCAGGTTGCTGAGGCAGAACATGTAATATGATAATATGGACACTGTGTGTGTATGTGTGTGTGTATGTTTTGAATCAGTAAGTAGGGCACGTGGGACAGGTGATGATGCAGTCTAATGCTGATGCTGGAGCCCTCTGTCTCGTCGCATGTGTCTGAGATGGAGGTTGGGAGTGCTGGAGGGGGAGGGGGTTTGTAGTAATTGGCTTCCCATGTGGCTCTTCTGTCAGCATGGACCAGCAGCTGTATGAATGTGCAGAGGATGATCAACACAAAGCCTTGGATAAGGATCAATAATGTACCAATTTATTGCAAAATAAATGCAAAATGCAAGAAAAAAGTAGGAGTAGTTTTTATAATTATAATTATTTATTATTTTGTTTTTAAATATTAGTGATATTGTGTGCATGTATGTGACCCTGGACCACAAAACCGTAGCATGGATATATTTATAGCAATAGCCAACAATACGTTGTATGGGTCAAAAAGACAGATTTTTCTTTTATGCTAAAAATCATTAAGATATTAAGTAAAGATCTTGTTCCTTGAAGATATTTTAGGATTTTTCTAATGTAAATTTATCAAAACGTAATTTTTGATTAGCAATATGCATGGCTAAGAACTTCATTTGGACAACTTTAAAGGTGATTTTCTCAATATTTAGATTTTCTGCACCCTCAGATTCCAGATATTCAAATAGTTTCTCACCCAAAAATTGTCCTATCCTAACAAACCATACATCAGTAGAAAACTTATTTATTCTGCTTTCAGATGATGTATAAATGAAAAATGACTGTTTTTGTGGTCCAGATAGGGTGATTACCTGGCAATAGATCTGTTGCGGGACATAGATGTTACTTTGCGGGACAATGCGGGACACGTATGAGACAGATACATTTTGTACTTTTATGCTATGTAAATACTGATTGCATCTGTTGTCATATGCGCTGATTTATGTTTCTAAACGAGAGAAAGCGCGTCTTTTTATGAGAATCCACCTCCGAGAGAAGAGATTTGTGCTTGTGCCCCCACATTACAATATACACTCTAGATATTTGTCATGAAAATAACGCCACAGAAACTGCCTCAAATGAACTGTTAAAATAAGAAGAAATTCGCAAATTTTATTTATTTATTTATTTTTTTTTAATTGGTTAAAATTAATGAAAAAGAATATTGTGTTTTTCCATCGATGTAGACACAGTGGCTCATTAACATTTAAAGAGACATGCACCGAAATGGGTCGCTGTGAACAAAGCTGTTTTTGACAAGGTAAAAAGGGTGTTGTTTTAAACAACCACTGAGGAATTTTAACTAAAGTGTGTTGCATACATTTCATGAAGACCATCAAGAATCATACCAAATTTTGGAAAATGGGCATCTGATGTTCCCTTTAATGGTAAAGCCACATGACTCTCTGATGCACGTCTAGCAATTGCTTCTTGAAATCGCAATTCCATTGCAAATACATCCTAAATATATCCCAAACATCCACATAAATATACACAGATAAAAACCTGGCTGCTAAAAAGAAAGAAACACACTGAAGCATTTATCTCTAATGAATGAGCAGAAATGCGTCTTTGAGTGCTGATGTGAAACTAATTATTCTCTGACAGGAAAATGAATATGCATGTGATTTGCACAACAAAAATGGGGTGTTCATCTGTTCATTTAACTGCTTAACTTTCAAAGTTTGTCGGTTTGAGCAGACGTCTCTTTGGATTTAAGCCTCAGGCTACTGACCACACGTGTTTCAGTGCTATTGCGTTTTTGTTACATAGTGTTTCTGAACGAGCACAACTAGATCTTCTTCAATATACTTGGAGTCACTCAAACTTCCTTGCTGCCATCTTGGAAGTGACACTGGATGTCATATATACAATATATGTCAGGAAGGAGAACACAAATACCTTTTTGTCTGCCAAAATGTGTCTCAGACCATATAAAAGACCCTGACAATTAATTTTTAATGAGAATGAGGTAAGTAATGCAGTACAGAAGTGTCGCAGTGATTTGTCAGAATATGTCTCAGGCTTATTGAGGACAGCTGAGACAATACCTGAGGCCTGTTTTTCTCGATCTGCTCGTTTTGCCTATTTTTCCTGTCTCTCCAAATGTCATATTGTTTGTATGTTTTTCTCCCCAATGAACACCAAACCTTCTGCCATGGCCACTGGGCAAACAATAAGAGTGGGTTCACTAGAGCGCATCTCCTAAAATGATAAATGTTCCAAGGCAGAGCAGCTTCCTCTGTCCTGCGGCTGCCCGTGTTCGTACCTGTGGCCACAGATAAGAGCAAATGCCTGCCAGACTCATTGGCTGTCACAGAAAACAAATCTTTTCATGTGCGAGCAGCCAGGAACACAATGCTTCAATCATCTCGTTTAATACTCTACATTTTAATAGAATAAAATTCTGTGAAACTCACTGAAAACCCTTTGTAAATGTCATGCTGTGGCGGTACTATGGAACTGCTGTTAGTTCCATGGCACCTATTTTATTCTATTTTACTTTTTATGTAGAAATTTCATATGCATGCACAATTTTTAATTATCTCCAAAACTAAGCATGCATTTAAACACAGAACTTTAAATAAAATGTTTTTTGATCATTGGAAATGGCTTGTACAGACTTTTGACTGGCAGAATGCAAAAATCATGCTGGAGACATAATTGGATATTCTCTTCAGTAGCTGGTTTCTTGTTTTGTATCCCAGCGAGGTTTCGCTTCCTCACGGATACTCACAAACTGTGCACATCCATGCTTATCTGGTCCTACAGAGCTATACAGCCTCTGTGTGAAGTAACCTAGAGGACATTAGACCCTTCAGGGAGTCATGTGTTACACACCGACCTGCAGAGAGGCTCCTCTTCTTATCTCCTGCCAGTGCGGGTCAACTACAAGGTTAAAGACGACTTTGCCGGCCTAGCGTGTGCAGGGAGACCTGGAGCGTAACGTTTAACACAAGAAACACTCACTTACACCTCCAACGGCTTCTGGCTCAGCCTCCATTGGCCTTTTAACAGCTCTGTTTAAACCCAAAAGCCCCTTTGTGCTTTTAGGGCACTTGTCACCTACTGTGACATTTCTAGGCCTTTAGAGTGTTTTGTGTCTGAGTGCATTATGGGATAGCTAGCATGTAAACTGCTGCTTGGAGAAATAAATTTGTATATGTATCTTTCTCACAGCAGTATTGTATTCAAACTCTGTCATACTGAATGTGATGCTTTCATGGTAGAGGTGATATGATCTCCCACACACATATAGAACGTGATATATTTATGCTTTCAAACATTTTCTTCTCTCCAAAAACACTCTGTCATACCACTTATCTATATTCTCATAAATATTCATCCCTTGCCACCCAATCGTATCACTTTCCCTGCTGTGTGCTGTGAATTACAGCATATTTACAACTTAAATATCATTAAGATTCCTGTAGGTGGCATTTTTTCCACCCACTGAGTAGTTATATGACTTCGCTCTCAGGGTTAATAACACGCTCTGTCATTCTGCAGATTTTTGGGCCATTTTCAAGGTGCTGTTTTAAAGGACTCATGGGGTGAACAGAGACAGGGCATTGATTTAAATGGAAAGATGCAGGAGAGATTTTTGGGGTAGAGGTATGCTGCAACATACAATTTTCCGAATCTTTACATAAAAAGATGTAAAGGCCCTAAAACATACATTTAAGCAAAATCATATAAATTATGTAAGATATTCAGATTCAGATATTTCTCATCCTATGGGCTTTTGAACATTTTAATAATTACGAAAACCAGACAGTCAGTGCTTACCTGTTTGCTGCGCTCAGACCTCTTTGCTATTTTCCTTTCTGTCCATTGAAGAGAAGCCAGTGTTCTATAAAGCTCTCTGAGTATTATTAAAGGGATGTTCCTTTATGATATTTGTCTAATTTTGTGAAGTGTATTTTTCTTTCAGATCCCACGGAACACATATATTCCAATCTCTTTCTTCTCTCCATTTCATTTCCAGCCCCTCAAAAGTCTAGGCCTTGGCCAGACTCAAGTGTCTGAGGTATGATTGCATACTGCTGCAGTAATACGCAGCTCCTGATTTGATCAGTGTACTTGGAACCATAAAAAGAGCAAATTGCTCTTTCTTTGCTGGCGTATCACTTTCCAACCTGGTTGATTCGAACTGGCTTTATCTCAAATTCACCTTTCTGATGATTTTCAGAAGTTTTATTCATACTACAGTAAATGCCATCACTGCTGCTTATCTACCTTCAGCTGGGCTCATACTACAGGATTTTTAGCCCGATTGTGCCCCGATTTTCCCTCCCGAGAATCGGAGCAAAAATCCTGTCGAGCACCTCGATCGGTCCTGATGTTCGGCGCAGATTATCTGGTAATGTGAGGCATTCAGAGATAGAATCTTGCACCTCCCAATCTTCTCGCACACAAATCGGGGCCACCCCAATTAATATCAAACATGTTTGAGATTTAGGATTTTTAAATCGGGATGATGATGGCTATATGATTACATCACTACTTTCACAACAGCCAATGCACGACCGCAAAACAGCTACTGTATGGGTCCGTTGGATAGTAGAGATGGAGGAAACTGCTTTTTGAGTTTTTGTAGTAACAACATCTGTATGATATGTCGAAAAAGTACTTAAAAAAAAAAAAAAAAAAAAAAAAGGCTTAGCCCCCCCCATGACGTCCTGAAGCCCCCCCCTTGCAATGATCTGAAGGACCGACCCCCCTCTACCTCTCGAATACAATTTTAAACGCGAAAAGCTAAATTGAATGCGATTTCAACGCAACGAGGGGTACCGCTCCGATCTGATTTGTACCACCTCAGATTCAACCCCCCAAAACTTGTTGATTTTAACCATTCGATGCGGACAATTGCTGGTGTATTTAAACTTTAACGGCTAATTTTCAGCGTGCTTTTGCGTCTTGTCTGGTGCTGAGCCAAATAGACGCGCTCAGTGCTTTTAGCCTATATCACAATGATTCAGTGTTTTCAGCCACATAAAAATTATGTTTCAGACATTTAAATTAATTACTAACAAAAAAATACATTTGTTAAATTCATACTGATGTTTGTGAGTTTCTTAATGCACTGGTGTGTAAGGAAAGCGGTAATAATCCTTTCAATTAAAATCTGACGACATATTTTATTCTTATATAGTATTCAGCTGCAGTGATCGTGATTTCTTCTTCGGGCGTATTTGGTGTTTCTGCGCGAGAGTGCCCTCTGGCCTTCAGATGAAGATTTACTGCTGATCACAGAACTATACTTCACTGAAAGATACGCATGACAATCGCAGCTTCTGCCAAATCACGATTACGATTTCATTTCGATCCTAGATTCTGCAGTCGAGTTTACAGTCTTTTTATAGATTTCATAGCATTTCATATTCTTTTTGTCCACCATGTGATTTATTCAAGAGTTTTGACTTCTATATCTGTAACTGTTAAAATGATGGTGTCTGACTCACAGCGTCCAGCTGACTTTGGCATATTGAAAGCTGGGAGTTTTTGAAGTGTTAGAAATCAGAGCCAGCTGAGTAAGGAAACAAGTGAGCAATTACGAGCTCTAATATATGATCCGTTGGGAACGGTGGCTAAATATTTGGCAGTGTGAACGATCTATGCAGTGTTTCCTCTTTTCTAAGTTGAGAAGGCTTGTACACTAAACAGTTTTGACTTTTATTCTCAGGGACTCTGTCCTGTTAGATATATTTCACTCAATGTCTAGTTGCCAGTGCTAAAGTTTCTCTAATGCAGCCTGATGCAAGTCAACTGAAATGGGTTTCTGTTTCTTGTCCTTGAAGATCTCAAGGTTATCTCAGTGCTCACCAATACAAGGCCTGTGATGTTTCATTGACTGAGTCTGTTATAATGACCTTGCTGCTGTTTTATAAAGTGAGAACCAGACTTGTCTGGAAGTCTTTGGGATTTTGGATGGTTCTGGCTAGAGATAAACCTTTTTTATTTTCATACTAGGTGCATTAGTGGCTGACTAGAGATTCTTCATCTAGTGAATGTTGTTAGTGTTTTCTCTGAGCCTGGCACCATTAAAGTTAACAAGGTTGACTCTCCTTGAAAGTGGCCATTTACTGCCTGGCTTTATGATAAAGGTGGTATAGTATAAGAGAAACTTAGAAAGGATTCTTTGGAGAATCTTATTCTACTGTTACTTTTATGTACTATGTCTATGTCTATGTACTTTTACGTTATTATTATGGGCTAGTTTTCACAAGGTGGGTTTATTTTTAGAAGTCAATTTCTGTTATAGAAGCAAACCTTGAAATATGACACAAAAATGCTGTTCAACCTTTCTGCTGTTATTTCTCAGGAAAAAAAGAGACTTATTTGTCACATACTGTATACTGTAGATGAGCATATTGCCACACTGCCAGTTGTCACAGCTGAATATGTCATTAAATAGCCTATTAAAGGCTTTTCAGCAAAATTCAGACAGGCTTGTCCTGGAAACACTATCACAGTTTGGTATAAAATAGCTATTCTTTATATTTGCAGACACATTGTTCATCTCACATCAGTTGGTTCATTTCATGCCTTTAAAAGGATTAGGATCAAATTTAATTTGAAAAAAATCACACACTGACACTATTTGTTATCACAGCTTTTAGCATGCTGAGAGCTTGTGCATTTGGCAACAATTTTCCTGTTGTGTCCACAGGACTGCCAAGCCAATCATGCGTGCCGTTTTTCACGGTCAGTGCACCTGATCTGAACTTGTTGGAAATTGCTCAGTTCTATTTCAAAGATGGAAATTATATTTCTGGAATGCCCACCAGCATGCTAAATCTAGAAGATGTCTTGGATGAGTTCCCTGCACCTTAATTGATTGTAAGAACAGCTTAGCTCGGCTGCGGTTTATAGAATTGATTGTATTGGAAGTGGGATTGGCATCCCAAGTTCAAAGTAAAGAAAGGCATGCTGATCGAAATATCTAAGATTGTTCCCTTTCGTTCACAATCTGTACAGAACTATATACGCACACAAATTATGATGCTGAACAGTCCCAGTAAAGTATGCCATATTGTAGTCATCTACTGCATTTTTCATTTCCACAGGAAAATGCATTTAATACAGATTTTGCAAGTGCGTTTGAGCTGTTACCCATCACCCAAGTGAATTAGATGAAACAATGGGTGCCATTTATTCTTAAAAGCCTCTCTGTAGCATAATTACTTTGATTTAAATAATTATAGGCTGAATTTTTTCTTCAAGTGTCCTAGCATGCTCAAACCCAACAAATGCTGTTTTAATAAACACCTAGGGCTGTTAAAACAATGAGCGACTGCAGCTCTTTTATTCAAAAGATCAGGCAAGGAGAGGAAATGTATGACTGTTTAATTCCTTGGCAAGGGTTCTTATTCATTAAGATGTTTGTAGAATTGTTTTGTGATAGACATGCTAATTAAACCCAGAAATGACAATTATGCCATTTTCCTAACTTCATGTTGTTCCAAACCTGTATGACTTACAGCTTTTTGTCCATCCCTTATGAAAATTAACCATGCTTTTACTACAAATAAAATGGTTACTATAGCTAAACCACGGTAACCACAAATTAACCATCGTCTTGCTACACTAACAGTTTAACCATGGTATTTGTACTAAAACTATGGTTATACAAATGGTAATCAATGCACCAAAAAACATGGTTACTACACTTTTACTATAATAAAACCATGGTTCATTTTTGTAAGGGATACAATTCCTTACAAATACAAAGTCAATGGGGTCCAAAACATCAAACACTTTCTTTGTATGGACTGAGATGTTTTTTTGTGTTTTCCACAGAGCAAAGCAATAAAGATTTCCCCCGTAAGAAGACGTATGCTGCAGGTTGTTTACTGTACCTGCTTTAAACACTTATTTTATGACGTGTTCACACCGATTTGTCACTCTCTAGACACCTGCGTATCTGTGTATTCACCTACAAGTATGTGGTACAATAACATGAACTATCAAGAGATCTATTATGATCGTGAACATATATTTTTAGACCCACCAGCAGCAGAGGTGTTATCTTTCCGTCTTCACACCGCAGCAGACGCCTGCAGCACAGTCACTTTATATTCTGGCAAATCATCACATTTACATCTTCACATCTTTTATATCTTCAGAATGAACGTCTTGGGATTGGGGGAAAAAAAGCAGATGAAATGTAGCATCGCTATGTGGTTTTAATTTAACATAAAATAAAATCAAGAGACATCTGAGGTGCTTGTAATTTTTCGTACTCCCCAGTGGCGCTTGAGCCGGATCACACTCCATTAGGCAGGTTATGTCGAATCGATATATTGGCGCAACAGCCGAAGACAGATTGCGGCGATGGCAAGCTCCTCAGATAGAGGAATGATTGTGTTTACTGCGGCAGATGAAACTAGTGGCCTACAGGGCATCGCGTCACCAAGACATTCCTCACGATACAAAAACAGTGTGCCACGTGAAGACTTAATGTCTTTGAGATGACAGCATCTTTCCCAAGGGAGAGATACTACCGTCTGTGCTGGGTTTATATATAAGTCATGTGATGCTTTTAGAGTAGTAGTGTTGTCTGAAAAAAGCAGGCTAGTCTAGACACTCATGTTCTCCTCCATAGCCATTCAAACGAGAGACACCAGTAGCAAAAGTAAGATGTTTTTTATTTCGGGTTTTTGGGGTAAAAATTTTTTTATTGATTTGGTTGGTATTGGATAATTAATTATGCATGGTCAGTTGTCAAAAGTGCCAATTTGTTGGCTGACAGTTAACATTTGCTTCCAATCGCAGGTCATTCACACTGTCGTGGTCCAAATGTAGATTTTTGTAAGCCACGTCTCAAATTAATTTGAATTCACAGAAAGGTGAACAAATGTGCTTGGAAATCACTAAAAGGACATTTTAAGACCTTCATTTATCTTCAGAAAACAAATTAAGACCGTTTTGAATTCGAGAGCTTTCTGACACAGCATAGACAGCAACACAACTACCATGTTCAAGCCCAAGAAAGGTAGTGAGGACATTGTTAAAATAGTCCATGTGACGACAGTGTTTCAACCGTAATGATAAAAAGCTACGAGAATGCTTTTTGTGCGTAAAGAAAACAAAAATAATGACTTTATTCAACAATTTATTGGTACGGTTGAACTACTGATGTCACATGGACTTTTTTAACATTATCGTTACTACCTTTCTGGGCCTTGAACGTGTCAGTTGCGTTGCTGTCAGGGTCAGAAAGCTCTGGAGTTTTATCAAAAATATCTTAATTTGGGTTCTGAAGATGAACAGAGGTCTTAAGATGTCCTTTTAGTGATTTCCAGGCACATTTGTTCACCTTTCTGAGAGAGTCACACATCTCATTTGAGACGTGGCTTACAAAAATATATCTACGTTTGGACCGCGATGACAGTTCAGGCACAGTGTGAACGACCTCCGACTGGAAGCAAATGTTAACTGTCAGTCAACAAATTGGCACTTTT